>JAWNNQ010000807.1:0-472807 GCA_035044765.1 Leucophenga montana
CTAGGATAGGACAGCAGGATGCTGCTGTACGAAGCCATTTGGAACTATGGAGCTACGTTTTGAGAATCTGCTTGCAATTTCAACATATGTACATTCTATACTAGGAATAAAAATCAGGACCATAGCGGTTTCAAAGTACGGTGATTACGGATTTTCTTAAACGAAGTACAAAATTTTTGGTTCAAGAAATTTTTTTCAAACGAAAAATTCACAAATTTAGCCATCTTTAAGCGCTATTGAGCTTGATTTAAAAAAAAATTGGATTGATTTGAGTACAGAAGGGTTTAAAAACTGGGTTTTTTTTGGTCGCTGTTCTTTTTTTTAGAGAATTCTAATTTTATTTTGTTGTACTTACACGGTTTATAAAAATTGTCTTTGCTGTATGGAGCTGGTGTCGAACCATAACACATGCGAACGGCGCTGAGAAGTGTCGTCATAGTCTTAACTACCTCGGCTAATGGACACCCGGCCCATGGGCTTGCCGAATCACAACCCATTTCATTTCTCATTTAATGTCGGTGCGAAGAAATTGGAGCAGCTGAGAGTTAATTCAGCTCTCTGGTTTTTTGTTTTTCAGAGATTGATAGATTTTCTACCTACTTCGAATGGGACTTATTTTATATTCTGAGATTTCTGCACTTGACTTGAGTAAAGATTTCTTTTCTTAAAATTAGATTTTTATAATTATTTCAAGAATTTTGTACTTCTAAGTATATTTGCACCTGATTTATTAATCGATTCCGTTACTTGATTTAAGCAAATTGAGTTCGAATCGTATTCAAACCTATATCTAGAATGGCTTATTTTCTGCGTAGTCACATTCAGTGCCGTAGATAGGGTTATATAATTCACCTATGAATTAATCCTGTAGCTTAAAATTTGCCCAAATCCCACCCCTGAGCCATTGAAATGATCATGAATGATCCTCAATATTAAATGTCATACTTCCACAGTGCTGGTGCACCATGCAAAGTTTTGGCATTGAAACTTAGATGTGACCAAGATCAAAGAAGAGATAGTTAGAATCAGAAAGAGTTACAATAATACATGGTATTATATTTCAATATTCGAAAGACGATCCATTTAACTCAATATAACGTTTGGAATGCTCAACCAATTTGTCCATAGACTTTTTAGACTCGATTTTAGGGATGTTCTTTAGCTCCTGTGTCACGACTGCCTGTATGGCTGGACTGCCATCGTAAAAAGCTTCTTTCATTGCAGTTTTCATTTTTGGGAAGAGAAAATTATCGCACGGTGATAGATCAGGCGAATACGGAGAGAGGTCGATGAGATAAATCTGTTTTTTCATCAAAAATTCATTGACTCTTTTGGTCTTGTGAGGTGGTGCATTATCATGCAATAAAACCGGCTGCTTTCCTTTGTAATATGCGGGCCTAACATGTAGAACTCTCGACCACAAACGATGTAAAACTTATAACTAATATTTTCAATTGACAGTTTGACACTCTGCAACCAATTCCTTGTGCACAATACCCTTGGAAGCAAGGAAAGTTATCTTGACTTCTAAAAACGCAATTTTTTAGGTTTTGGCTTGTCTCAAGACTTCCATACTGCAGATTGTCGCTTAGTTTCTGGATCATATTTAAAGCACCATGTTTCAAGAAAATCGGGATCGTTTTCAGCTATTGAAATGATGTCTCTACACGAGCGATTTCTTGATCATCATATAACTGATGTGAAACAATAGGTGCACACACCGTTCTTTTATCCAAATCTTCAGTTAAGATTTTGTAGAGTGTACAGTAAAATGAATTTAATTATTCTGCCACTGCATTCTCACAGTGAAAGTTGCATCGATAGCGATTATTTCACTTACATTTTCCACTAAATCAGCACGATTAGATGCTTCGGGTCGTCCAGGTCTTGGATCATCATTTAAATCATCACGACCGTTTTTAAATCGTGTAAAGTACATGTAAACTTGAATACGACCCATACAATCATCAGCATAAACTTTTCTTTAACAATTCGTAAGTCTCAGCAAATTGTTTACCAAGTTTAAAACAAAATTCATTTTTTGGTCTTTTGCTTTTACGTGTGCCATTTTGTAACCTGTCAAATGATTAGCACGAACTTAGTTGCTTTCGAAAGAAGAAGCAAATGTGGCTTTCTAACACTGCCTACATTTAATAGATGGCGCTACGTGTTCTATGATTTAAATAAAAAGTTCGGTTATTTTTACATCATACCTTGTAAGTATATGAATACAATAACAAACTTTCCCATTCAAATATGTACTCTAATAGTTGCGTCTATTTGGCGACAGGTTTTATGTACATACGTATATGAATGGAGAGTTATAAGATAAATATTTTATATATAGTATACATTGCATTTTAGCGCATATCGAAACAAAAATCGCCCATGGTGGCAGTTCGTTTCTTATAATTTATTTAAAATCGTAAAGCAGAAGAGCGGAGAGGAGAGGAGAGCAGAGGAGAGGAGAGCAAATGATGCAAATGTTGCGGATGTTGTTAACAGACGACGAACACAACATTAGTTAGCAACAAGAACCGCAATGACAGAAACTACATCGCAAAGATACAAATTAATAAATTAATGAACATTAGATACAAATACATATTAATTATTTGTACATTCAAATGGTCGATGGGCGGGCGGGTATGCGGCGGCGGGCGTGGCTGTCAACTTACTATGCAGGAGCTGAGCACGCTTCCTGAGCACGCGCGCGTGAGCTTAACGAGACATATGTACAGCATATCGTTGTAGAACGGTCGGACGCACAGATAAATACCAGATAGTCTAGCTTAAAAATAAAAAAAAGCATCTCGAGGTGTGGCCAATGAAGCAATGAAGCAACGGCAGCTCGGATGCTCACTTGAATGCATTTGAGTGCATTCGTTGGCAGACAAAAAATACCACAAAAAAAAAAAACAAAACAAAAAAAAAAATAATAAAAGAAAAATAAATGAATAAACACAGTCACATTTAATATAATGAATTACCAACTAGCGAACAATCGATCGATGTCATTGACTTGCCATCATAGTCGAAAGGATATTTTAGCTTTTCGAGATCGGCACGCAACAACTATCTCTATTGTACGTACTTTTAGATACATATGTATTATGTGAAGTAGCATGCAATTGTGCCTGGCAATTGCATTTTCAATTTGACCGCAATGCGTTCGACCGCAGAACGCAATTCAGCGCATTGCAGTCCTGACAATTAGCCTTGCTGCAATTATTTCATAATACTTGAGGTATTTGATATAGTAGCGCAGTGCATTCGCGTTGAGTTAAAGCGCGCACATGCGCACATGCGCACACAGCTCAACAACGCGGCTGTTCTAATTCAGCAACGGCAGCTATCCTTTTTATACCCTACAGCTATAGCGTTAATGGGCATATTAAGTTTTTACGAATGTATGCCAATAGAAAGCGTTGTAAGTGCTAAACATGTATGCAAAGTATATACTTGATCAGCATGCGTCTGACTGTCCATATGCACGATGATATCTTGTATATTCTAACAATTAGTTTATTTATTCTAAAGTATATGAAATGAACGTGCCATAGAATGGTTCTTATGTATAGCTTGATAAAATATCCAGCATACTTAGCTACATATCAGACTAGTTTAGAATATAAGCTCCATACAAAATGGTTGAAACAAAAACCCTAAGCATGTACTATACAGGGTATCTCGTAGTTGTGCATATTCGATTGCAGTGTTCTTTCTTCTTGAAATAATATTTTGTTCCGCCTAGTTTTGAACCGTGTGACCGCAATTGCTTTTCTAATGAGAGCATTAAGCCGCTGTAATGATAGCGTTTGAGAAGCGGTAGAAACTCCAGCAGCACCAGCAGCAGCAGCAGTCACTTGACCTTTTGCTCGCCGTCGTGACGCGCTGCTGCTGCTGCCACATCCTCTCTCTCCTGTCGCAATTATATTCTGTGACGGCTTTAAAGTATTGTAGCACGCATAAGCGTAAAGGAATCAATCAAACCGCTCGACAAATTGCCGTTTCGGTTTCTAAATATCTACACAGAGAGAAATAATCTAAAATAAATAATGTAAGTTTGTCAGAATTTTTATGCGCTGGGCTATGTTAACATCAGCATACAGCTCAAGCGAATCCTAAATTCGTCGGCAACTCTAATCGGTCCAAAAATTCTTCGAAGTATCTTTCTGTCGAATATTCTCAAAAACGCTGTATACGATGTTTTTAGGGCGAACGCTTCTGCGCCATGCAGCAGAGCCGGGATTATCAGCTTCATATATATTTCTATATTCGTACTTCGAAAGAGTGCTCTACTTCTTCATTGCTGACGTTGTTGTTGCTAGTTATCTCTGTTACCTTTGTCTACAAAGTTTTTTACAAAACTGAAGTTGAAATTCTCCATGGACTGTGAGTCCATCCTTGCACAAGAAGAAATTTACGCTATTAGCCTTTCTGGATATATAGGGACAACTTTAATCCGGACAACGTTAATCCGGCAGCTATAACAGAGGCGATGGCAGATCTAGCAGTGACAGACTCTCTGGTAGGCCTAATTAGTCAACTGCTTTGCTGCAGAGCTGTGAAAGTTAAAATAAGTAGTTCTATTCCCAGTCCCAGTGATCGATAAGATGCTTCGGCGCATGGCAGACGGTGGCAATAATTGGTGGCAAACACTCTGTCACCTAATGGAAATAGCACTTATGAAACTCTCTAGATGGGCAGACTAATCAGGCTTAGGAATAAACCCCCACTAAGACTGAGCTTATACTATTTTCAAGAAGTGACACGATACCCAAATTAATCCCTCCCAAATTGATTGGAGTACATCTCAGATTCAGAGTAAGCGTTAAATGTGTTTGTCTAATACAGGATACGAAGATCCTGTGGAATGATAACATAATAGAAAGAGTAACAAAGGCAACAGTAGCACTCAAAAAAGTTATAGGCAAAATATAGGGTCTCTCTCCAGCAATTAAATGCTGACTGTATACTGTCGTAGTGTCATGTGTGACATAATTGTGTGGTGGCCAGCACGTGAAATGGTCTCAGGCAGAAACAGCTTGAACATGGAGCAACGTAGTGCACAATTATATATTAGCGGGGCGTTGCGGACTACACCAACAGAAACGTTAAACACAATATTACATCTCCTTTCACTTGACCAAATAGAGAGGGAAAATGCCACAATAGCGGCCGTCAGGCTTAGAGAATGTGGTTATTGGAAGAACGGAAGAACAGAACAACGGAACACTCAATAATCCTAAAAGGAGCAAAAGATCTATCCGGAAGTACAGTTTATTGTATCCCTATACTTGACTTTCAATAAGAATTTCGATGTTCGTATCGCTTCCCGACAAGATTGATAGGGACAGCAAAAGGAAATAGAAATAAATTGAGAATCTTCACAGGCGGCACGAAACTAGAAAACAGAGTCTATAGGGGGTATACAACCCAGAAATGGGTATAATTGCCTTATTAAAACTACCCGATTACCGTAACGCTTACAAGCGGCAGTCGCTGTCATCCGGAAGTCAATATTTTGTCTCAAATCATACAGAGAAATAAATCCACCTAAACTCAGACAGCCAAGCAGCTATAAAAGCGCTGGACTCCTGTCTAAATCGGTCAAGAACTATCACTGGCTGCCGCAAATCACCTAATTAGATGACTGAGCAGAATACTAGCGAATCCGTTTAAGTTGCCATGCCACAGATGCACTTGCGAGCCTAGGTACAACGACACATATTCGACAGAATAAGAAGTCGATTGGCAAACCGCTGTCAATTTGTATAAGCTGCAAATCAAAACCAATACTATTTTTCTACTTCGAAAAAGTTGGTTGAGATTTATCACGTGTGACACTTGAAGGCAGTCGTATCTAAGTATGACCTGAAAAGAACTCAGACCCTACTTAGGATGAGTAGACACTGATTCATTGGCTAGCATGCCAGGAGACTGGGTGGCCTCTACTGTGATAACTGCATGGAACCCGAAACCATTTACCAACTGTGTCACTGTCCCGGAATGTTTGGGTAGATTCAAGCATCTGGGGAACTACTTCCTAAATGATATACCTGAAACGTTTAAGATCTTCTCAGTGGTTCGAAGTCTCAAAGGAGATTCATATGGTATCACAACGGATCGTATGCGGCCAATAGTGGCTAATAGTCAAAAAGAAATCACTGTAAAAAACATTTCATTTTGAAAGCGGTTTGCTCAAAAAATAAGAAAATTTTTCTTGTTAAATTTCCAAAGTGGGCAGTTTGTCTTTATGGGAACTTCTTCTAAAAGTGGACAGGACACGATCATTAAAAACTAAGTGAAGCTTCCGTCCCGAAGAAGTCGCTATAACGAATTACAAGTTGATATTGACTAATAAAAAAGTTTTTCATGCAAAATCCGAAATGTGGGCAGTTGGTTTGTATGTGGCCGCCCTCCAAAAGTGTGCGTGGCATGCCCAATGTGAATTATGTTAAGCGTAGGAATATAGAGTGTCTCCACACTAGACTTCAGATCGATACTTTAAAAACTAGGGAACTAGTTTTGATTGGACAGTTCGTCGAGCTGTTTCTGAAAATATATGCTTTATGGGGTATCCGCTGTTTCATTTAATCGGATACAAACTCCGTGTTGGCGTATTTTCGAATTAAATGTCAACGCAACGTTCTTACTGCCTATCCAATTGGTGCAGCGTATTCCAGGCACATATCTATGCAGTCGGCTAAAGTGATTAGCAACCAGGAGGATATTCCAAGGAACATATCAGTCCACGTTGACAGGCCACGTCCAGGCCACTCTGGCATACCAGATAACGAGATGGCGAACGAGTGCACCGCCGGCGATTCTTCATAGCCCGTCACCGGGCTGTCATGTTTGAAAATCACTCTAGTCTGGATATCAACCGAAGCAGAGACTTAGTGTGCAACACTTTCACACGAACAGAATTTGTATGTTGACGGAAGTCCTAACATAATACTGTACCATTAGGCAAATGTCACAGCGGATCTTGTCCTCTATCAGAACTTCTGTCGAAAATGAAGAAAATGAAGAGGAGATGGATAGAGTATTCAAGACCAGTTATGTGACTGCCTTGCACTTCTTAGAAAACCGACACAATTTATAGGGAAACCATTCTTTTAAGTCTGGTAAAACTACCGCTGTGGGATCTGGCACGTTTCTTTGACTATACGAAATGGTTTCAAAGACGCAGAGCTTTAAGAGAAATAAACGGAGATACTTTCAGCCAAATACAAACGCATCACAATGCGCCACCTGACCTCTGGATGAACTCGACCTGATTAACATAACCTAATATAACCTAACTTTACCTAACATAACCAAACCAAACCAAACTGAACCTATGTGACATTTAATGAGACACTTGTAAAATTTAAAAGAGTTATTACTGAAACCTGCCTAAATTGCCATTTGCTGCAGTATTACATATTTTCTTAAATGCATAATTAATTTTTGTAATTCGAATTATATAGCATACTCGTCTCCATTGCTCATCTCATACATCTTGTTGTCCCCCTGGATTAGTATGTTTGTTGTTCTTTCGCTGTTATTGTTTTTATTTCTGATCTGTATCATCGATAAATTTTCGCACATTGACAAATCAGTACAGCGCAACACGAGAACAACACCTTAAACCGAACCCGAACCGGAACCCGAACCGGAACCCGAACCCTTCCATGGCAGCAAGACGGTCTCGATCTGTATGTGTGTATCTGTATTTGGATTTTGAATACGATGAAGCCTCAATCTGTGCTACAGACTGTCCACTGTCTGGCTGTCTTACTGTCACACTGTCTCACTGTCACACTGTCTCCCAGTGTGCCAGTTTGCCAGGCCGTAGGTGTGCAGGGTATCACATTAAAAGTAAATTAACTTATCAGCGACAACGATCAGTTATTTTATTACGTTTGTCCACGCAGAAACACGAACATTATAATATCAAAGATGCCGATTAACCAAAAATAAAAGTTAAAAAGTATCTACAACTCAAGCTGTACTAGAGACTGAGGTGACAGAAGGCGAAAAGGAGTAGTTAACTGAGTAGAGATGATGTCTGTACATTGTTGTCGATATTTTTTTGTATTTCTTTTCTTGTTTTTTTTTTTTGTTTTTTTTTTGTTTAAGGTTGTTGTCCAATGGCGCGTGTTGCATTTGTTTGGTTAACAGACGACGGAAAAAAAAGGAAAAGAATCGCTAAAATGAGAACTACATACAAAAATAGCTCCTCCGAACATATGCTCGAATTTGTCTAATTGCAATGAAAGTGCAAAAAATACTTACATTTTTAGATATATATATAGAGTAGAATTTTAAAGGGCAGCAAACAAAGATGGTTCAGGAAACAATTAAAAATGATCGAATGATGATCGACTTTGGCCTAATGCGAAGCGGAAATAAACCGCAGGCGCTTGTCGGTACGCAACATCGTTAATTAGAACATGAAACGAACCACTTATATACACTGACAAAAATGTTTTATTCGAAAATACAATAAAACAGAAACTGTAGTTGAGTTGGCAAACTATCATAGCGTTTCTACGATGGTGTTAAGCGATGGAGAAAGTGATAGACAAGCACGTTCGAGAAACAGTATTGCATCGGAGACCGTTATACCAAGACCAACATGCATTAAGTGCGGAAAAGTCGACCAATTAAGACATCCCTTGCACGAAAGGAGATCACCTTACGTGCCTTTCTGGACATTGAGGCAGCTTTTGACACTACGAGTCATGCGACAATATGTAACGCACTAGTAGATAGGGGAGCAGACACAATCATAGTGAATTGGATACACTCTTTATTGAGGACGAGACTGAGGCAACTGATACAAGAGTGAATAGTACCAGAATTAGGGTACAAACAGTTAAGGGTTGCCCACAGGGCGGGGGGTGTACTTTCTCCTCTTCTGTGTAGCCTAGTCGTAGACGGACTACTATGTAGACTAGCCGATAATGGGATACGATGCCAAGGATATGCAGATGACATTGTTACAATAGCAAGTGGGTAGTTTGAAGAGACACTTTGTGACATAATCAACAGAGGACTCAAAATCACACAAGATTGCTGCGTTGTGATAGGGCTTTACATAAACACTGCCAAAACGACCATTGTACCAATCAGTAGGAAGCAAAAACTCCCTAGATTAAAAGAGATCAGGCTCGGAGGGGTTGCAGTAAAGCTTAGCAACAAGGTTAAATATCTGGGGTAACACTAGATAGTGAAAGAGCGAGCCAAGTGACAGCTACTAGGGCGCTCAACTCCCTACAAAGACTAGCGATGCGCACGTGCCGAACAGTAGCGTTGTTAGCTATGCTGGATTTGACACCACTTCATCTGGAAATCGAACACAGAATAAAACAAACACTGCTAAGACTATTAGTTGATGGGAATAAAGTTGCCTCGGAGATCTGTCAGAAACGTCTCCATACATGGACGAAGCATGAAACCCTGATATCCATGCCAAGAGACGAAGTGACACAGAGGAACATATTTGATCGGAGTTTTATCATCAAATGGTCCGACGTCCACTACGTTCATACGTACTAAAGTCACACACTACCAAGTGGTATACGCAGCGATCATTGACGGAAGATGGTACAGGCCTAGAAGTAGTAGGCCCTAGGACTAACTACTGGGAGTCAATGGGAAAACACACCAGTATCTACCAAGCAGAAATGTGTGCAATAATCAGATGTGCACAATTCAACCTAGATAGAGGCGATGACAACTGTGTTATTGCTTAACTTCAACGTTGTTGAGACAAAGCTATATTCCAGGAAATGAACAGGCGGTCGAGCTTGCCAGACAAGAAGCGGCAACGCTATTGAAAGGACCTGAGCCGTATTGTGGCATTGGGAGATATACTATACCGGAAGTAATCGCCAAGGAGAAGGATATAGGAACAATGCTGGGCCACATGCCAAGGACTAAGACAGGCAAATTTACTTCTTTGGGGGTAACATCCCGACCACATCGAAAACTAAGCAGCAGCTGTCTATCGGAAATACTTTTACTCTTTAGCATTTTATATGAGTATATTTAATATTTATTTCTGTTTTATTTTACATCTTTTTGACATGTACTTTTGCTGATATATACGGTCAGCATGGTTTTTTGTTTCAAAGCTATTATTTATTCAAAATACGATACACTTAACTCAACACAACGCTGGAACGCTAAATCAATTTATCCATAGACTTTTTAAACTCGTTTTTTAGGATGTTCTTTAGCACCTGTGCCATGGCTGCTTGTGTGGCTGGGATGTCATCGTAAAAAGCTCCTTACATTGCAGTTTTCATTCTTGGGAATAGAAAATAATCGCACGGTCATAGATCATGCGAATACGGAGACAGTTGTTGTCAGTTGTTGAAATGATGTATTTGCAATGCTCATGTAACTGATGTGGAACACAGCGTGCACACACCTTTCTTTTACCCAAATCTTCAGTTAATATTTTGTAGATTGTACAGTAAGATGAATTTAATTCTTCTGCCAGCACTCTCAGAGTGAAATTTTCATCGATAGCACTTACGTTTTCCACTAACTCAGCACGATTAGATGCTTCGGGTCGTCCATGTCTTGGATCACCATTTAAAACATCACAACCCATTTTATTTCGTGTAAGCCACGTGTAAGCTTGGGTACGACTCATACAATCATCAGCATACACTTTTCTTTAACAATTCTCAAGTCTCAGCAAATATTTTACAGAGTTTAAAACAAAATTTAATACAAGGTGTCTCAAAAGAAAGTTCACATTTAAAAAATCAATAAAAAAAAGTAAGTAGTTTATTGAAAAAATGTTTATTTCATATTAAAATACACACTTTTGGGAATTTATTTCTTAAAAATGATATTGTCCAAATGTAAACATTTGCCAGAGAAGTCGGTTTTTTTGCCGTAAACTTTAGATTTGACGTAACCCAACAGGAAAAAGTCCATAGGGGTTAAATCGGGACTTCGTGGAGGCCAATTTATGTCACCAATCCTGGAGATCAATTTCTCAGGAAAAATTGCATGAATTCGTGGTAGAGACCTGTTCTTTGGTTATAACCAGGAAAGTTTTGCAGGTCAGGCACGAAGAAGTCATCTAACATCTCAACGCATGGTCCGCTCCCGAGAAACGCTCCATAGCGACTAAATTCCCAAAAGCTAGGCTACCGATTGACATACCCCCCGCGCCCCTCGGAATAGTTGCGTTCACGAAATCAGCAAATCAAATGTGAACTTTTTTTTGAGACATCCATTTTGCTCATTGTTCCATTATGTTTTTACGAAATAACTACAAGAACTGCTGTTATTAAAACGTCATTTTGTGTATCCTGACAAACGATTAGCATGAATTTAGCTGCTTTCGAAAGAAGAAAAACGTACCTTTCTAACACTGTCAACATTTAATAAATAAAGAGTTCGGTTATTTTTAGATCAACCGTGTACTTTTTGCTCATTTCATGCTCATGATATTTCAAATGTCGCATAAACAATGATTTGAAGATACCACGAAATGAATAATTTCTGAAATGTTTTCATTATTATTGTGAGCCATGCCTTCTGTCTGTCTGTATATTGTTGCGCATTTTTGTGGGGACTAATTTTTATGCTATACAGTTGAAATTTTGTACATACACTTCTTTTTATTGCAGTTTAATAGAGTATCAAGATTTACCAACCATGCTCACTTTTTGGGGTAGCCCGCATACAAAAATTGGTTTTTGTATGAAAATCTTCTTCGCTAAAGTCAATATTAGGTTGAAATGCCATTTAGTGGACAGACCCTTCATATACATATATAAATGGGCGTGTCCCGCCCACTATTTGAGGTACTCCCATGCAAACTCAAAGCTCACATTTACGCATTTGAATGAAAAACGTAAATATCAACTTGAAATAATTTTGAGACCTCAAGTGAAATTCTTTCAGCGTTTCTCTAACCTACTGATTGAGCAATGCACCTGTACTCATTGGCAATGTGAGCTCAACATATTTTTATAGCACTGATCAAGCGACTGACCTAAACACCTTTTCTCACACAGCACACATACACAGTACGCGCCATTAGCACCTTTGTCCATCGATAGATGGATTGATTCGTCTGTCTGTCTGTATGTCTGCCTGTTTGTATGTTGGTTGGTTTGTTGGTCAGTCAACTGTTCGCTGTTTAGCTGAAATAGGCAGAAGGAATCAGCAATGAAAAATAAGCCATAAATTGGTGTTGACGTCGTCGCCTTCTGCGTTATCAACTGAGCCACAAAATGTTTTCCACACATTTCGTTTTCATCCTTCTTATCTAAAAAAAGTTTGACCCGGCTCAGTTCGGCACACTCAGCGTTATCGGCTTAATAGCCACGATCCGTTCGGTGACTGCGATACATTTGCCTCTACTTGCATCCTCTACGCCAACTTCATTTGCTGCTTCTGCTATCGGTGCGAACGTCTAGAACCTGTTTCTCCATTTAAAAAGTGTCAAAACATTTTGTCCGAACTAAATGCATATAAATTAGGCAAATGTGTTTTTTTTTCAAAACGATACTCAGAGAGCAGAGGAACAAGCAACTACGACAACGATTAGATCCTTTAATCTCCAACCATCCAGACATTTCAGCGAAGTTCATCGCATGCCATCGTGTGCGCTTGCTATTCGACAAGTGTTCTACAAGTATCTAAGTATAAACTCCAACAGATACTTGCTATTGTATGCTAAAGTGTTGCTTTTGTGTCTAATTTTCAGCGTTTTAATTCGTTGGCGTCTTCCTACCTGCGTGAGATGCCTTGGTTTTGAGTTGACTCTGACATTTGTGAGAGAGAACTTATCGCGACATTTAATTACGATGCGTTCCGAACGCGTGTGGTAAAGTAAAGTATGAGAAATTATGTTAACCTCGGTGGAGGTGCTTCTTTTCAAATGTAATCTAAAAGTTGCTTTTGTGCACTGAATTAAATCTATATCTGTAGTTTGAGTTTGTATTAATTAGAATCTACGAGAGATTCTCCAGGCACCTTTACATGCATCAAAAACCACGGTTTGGAATTATTATTTGGCCGGTGGAATTATTTCGTGCCCCAATTGAATAGGTTGCTTTTTTATTTAATTATGATGGGGACATATGAAACTGCGACCTAAAAGGGTCTATTGTTAGTCCTACTGAGTTAGATGGCCTGCCCTAAGCCGAATAGGTTGTTTATTGAAGACATGTTTTGCCAATAGGATGGTGCCACGTAAAATACATCGCGTGAAACAATCGACTTACTTACTGGAAACATTTGTCGAACGCGTTCTTTCTCGAAATGGACCAGTCAATTCGACACGGAGTTCGTGCGGTTTAACGCCATTTGACTATTTTCTCTGGAGTTACGTGATGCAAACAAATCAGCAACTTTGAAAGTCTAGCAAGATACATTTTTGACACATACCGAAAAGTGTGTTTCGGTATAATGTATTGTACCGGGTCCAAATTTATTTCGGCATTCGGTTTCGGTACTGTTCATGCATGATAGTTTCAATACAATGGCACGGTACCGACCAATATTAAAATTGTTAAAAAAAAAAGAAGAAAATACTAATTACTGTTGCCAACGTTTCACAAACCATGTATCAAATTATTCATGGGTGCCACAGGATTCACTAGCAGTTTGGCTACTAGAGATTTTCCAATTCGCTCAAAAAGATCCACCTTGTCACAGAACTTCAAGCGGTTTCATTTTTGCTGGCCTTTCACACACATTTTCGAACTTGGCAACATAAAGTAGACTCCACGCAAGAATATATTAGAGCAAATATGCATTTAAAGTTATATTTTTTAGTTAAATGCAAATTAATTGCATTTATGTGACTTTATTGTTGTAGTTTCCAAGCAAAAATATTTTAAATTTATTGCCCGCCAACCTAAGAAGTTTACCAGGTAACTCTAGCAGCTGTGTGCCACTTTTGAGATGGTATGTGAATGGCGCACAACACGTAACGAAAACAAATGAGTCGCGGTGAATTGAAATCAACAAGTGGCCAAATGTTTTGTTAAATGCACGAGTGCTAAGTTATCAATAATTGTGATTAGAATTAACTATTTTTAGCTTTATGACATCTACTGAAAACCTAGGTTTCAAATTCTTTTTTAAATAAAGTGGCACCAGTGAAATGCAACAGGCTGTGGCTTTTGGCAGTGAATGGCAACTTTTAACTAGCGATTTACTAGTTGGTTTAGTATAAAGCTAATTTATTAATTAAAACATATATTCAAAGATGAATTATTTTGATGTAGATTAATCAGAAGATGTACGCCTTTTTATTTACAAAATGTATTTTAGAGGCGTATTTAGTTAAATTATCACCTCAATTGCAGGCGATTTGCAATACGCTAGAAAATGAGGTTTGTGGCATGGTGAAGTGGAATTGAAACGAAATTCAAGCGGAAGCGATTCCTTTGGCACCCCTGATTAACATGTTATTTGAATTTTTTGAACTAAATTATTCTTAATTCAAGACTAAGTAAATAAAAACGTGCTTAAATATGTATACTCTTCATAGTGTTAACACATTGAACGAAGCATCGGAGATTCCTTAAAGTATGTATATATATTCTTGATCATTTCGACGAATCGATCTAGCCATGTCTAGCCAGTCTGTCTGACCTCTGTCTGTTTTAGCAAAACTAGTCGCTTAGTACATAACAAATCTATTTGAAATTGGATCTGGATACTTCATATGTTCCTAGGCTATGTCACAACTAGCATGTCACGCCCACTTTTAGGGTTAGCCACCATACAAACTCATTGCCAACTTTTCTAATTTTGTGTGCAATTTTTTTTGCGGTCTGCCGATTCCTAAGCGCATTCATAAGAAACTTGACGCCTGAAAACAAACTATCTACGCTTACTTGCTTAGCTGGAACTGCTACAGTAACTTTTGACAATTCGAGCAGTTCTGGGAAATTTGTGAAATTTTCTAACCGTATCAGCTGCTTTTTGTTTTCCCCTTTGAACATTGTGCGTAAGTACAATATGCCTAAGTAAATATATTTTTTCCAAAAACATAAAAGTGAGAACCGAAACTATGCTGGTAGAAATGTTTTGGTTCCGTTACGGTTCTTTCATTTAATTTTATTGCGGTGAAAAGTTCCGATTAAAAAAAAAAAAAATGTAAATATCGGTTCCGGTTTCGGTTCAGATAGGGCGTTGAAGATCTTCGTTCTTATCGGCGTGTCGAAAGCGGCCTTATAGTCGACAAATAGGTGGTGTGTGTCTTTATTGTACTCGTTGGTATTCTCCAAGATTTGGCGTAAAGTGAAAATTTGGTCACTGGTCGACCTCTTTGGTCTGAAGCCGCACTGATACTGACCTATCAGTGCATTCCTATATGGCTCCAGCCGTTTACACAGTACGCGGGACAGAATTTTGTATTCTATTGAAAGGAGACTTATTCCCCGGTAGTTCGCGCAGACAGCGGGGTCTCCTTTCTTGAAGATAGGACAAGAACACTGAGATTCCAATCGTTGGCCATGCATTCATCGGACCATATTTTGCATAAGAGTTGGTGCATACGCCTTATCAACTCTTCGCCACTGGTCTTGAATAACTCAGCTGGCAACTCGTCGGAGTCTGCCGCTTAAAAAAAATAAAACAAATAAAAAAGACCTCTAATTGCATCACCCGTTGTATACTCAGTTGCTGTACAATGTTCTATTCCATGTGAATGTATAGGAGTTCAGTTCCATGTGAAGAAAATTTCTTTCTTGTTTTTCGTTGTTGTTGTGCGTAGGACATTAGTACTTCTGCTTCACCAGAATTATACACTGTCTTCTTGTTTAGGTAACATGTTCTTGCAAAATGACAATCATAATTCATGTTGTATGAATTCAGGCCGCTTCTTACACACCCGACTCACACTCGGAACTCTTGGTTCTAGATCCTCCATTAAATACTTTTAGTTTTAAAATTAAAAATTTAAATACTCGTACTTTCGCTTAAACAAAAATAAATTTATGAGACTGTTAACGAGTATTGAGCCGCCGATGCACCCGCAGAAAATCGTAAAGTTAAGATTATTAAGCGCTGATCATAAAAGTAAAAAAAACGAAACAAAAAAACGCAAGACTAACTAAGCTGAGTGCAATAGATTTTTACAAATTTATAGATGAGAAACAGATCCCAAACAAAAGTAGCTGATTTCAGCGGCCACATTTTTATGACTTAAATGGGAGAGGAAAACGAAAAAAAAGAAAAAAAACGAAATTAAGATACAAACGCCAACTCCTTGAAGGTGCTACAATGTTGCAACGAAGTGCCGCTCAGTGTTGGCTCAGTTGCAGCTGGTTTTAATGTGGCTAGAGAATGATTCTGCTGAATACCTTGCTTAGCACCCAGCACGATCATAACTTTTATGCGCAATTAATCGGCTACGAGCATAAATCGGGCAATGAGCATTCATAAGCGATTCGTTAGTTCGCTTACAAACAGAGGAAACAAATTAAGACACAAAGTTATAATCATAAAAAAAGAATACAACAATCAAAGTCTTTGTTTTGGCATATACGATATTTTCATACCCTACACAACCTCAGCGGAACAACACAATTTTCTATGGTGGCTATAAGATAAAGTAGCTAAATTTCATATTCGCATTTGTCAAATATTTTGTAAAAATGTAAACAACATTTTTGCACATCCGACTGCAACATACGATCAAATAAAAATCAAACCTCTTAACGAGATAAAAACCAAGTAAGCATTGTACTTGCAACTCCTAAAACTGCTGATAGAACTTTTGTGACGTAAGATTTATATTTTTGATTTGTATTGTTGGGATTGATTGTCAGCGTTCGTCAAGTTGCGATGTAGTGTTTGACATGACGATTTACCTTTTTTGCAGTCAATTAGAGTATCCATAATGACATGCACTGTCTACTTTTTAGGGTAGCTACTTACTAAGGTAGCTAATAACCATCCGCCCACTTTTGATATTTTATATCAAACATTTTTTTATTGCAGTGAATGTCTACTTATAAATTGATATGGTGGTTTCTTATGGAAGAACGATGCACATTTAAACTATATTAATGGGTACGTTTCCCCCAATTTATAGGGTAGCCACCATACAAACCAACAACCCATTTCTACGATTTATAATGAACACTTTTTGATAGGCAAAATTAACATTAAACTGAATACGATGGTTTCTAATGGACGAAAACTTCACATATATACATCACATATATGATACCCCCCCTTTTTTTAAGGGGTAGCTCCCATACAAATTTTCCACCCATTTTTCGTTTCTTGTATGCAAAACTTTTTCTTCTTGTTTTGCTTCTGATGGACCGACTATTCACATAAATATTAAGCGGCATCTCCCGCCAACTACTTGGAGTAGTCCCAATACAAACTTACATTATATAAATTTTCTTTAGCTTCTTGTGAATTGTATTAAAACTTCTTTCAAAATGCGCTACATCCGAGACAGAAGTGTTTTTTAAACACTAATGGAATACAAGTATCTTTTTATTAAAGCCAATTTTCAGCTAATCTCAGTATTTGAATTCAATTCCACAGCTCTAAAAAAAAAACAAAAAAACACCCTACAGTATAGAATGTTTGGAATTCAAAATTTGAATATATAAATTTCGTGTGAATGGTATTAAAGCTGCACTTGATGAGCATATAATCTTCAAGGTATTGAAACAACTCGTAAGATATATAAACAATCGTTCCTTATAAATATTTTTAAATCTAAATTATATTACATCCTACATCATTGAATCTATTATAAGAGCATTGAATCATATAAAGAGCATGAAAGTTTCGTGTCGACCGAACATAATGTAGTTTTTCTTGTTTACATAAATAATATATATATATATATATATATATATATATATATATATATATATATATATATATAGATACATGGCTATCTTTTGAAAAAGCACGGAATACGTATTTAATTATCGGGCTTGTAGAATATTTAAACCGAGTTTCAAATTGGTAATTAACAAATTAATTTCCTTCTACAAAAACATTGTCCACTATAATTTTTACTGTTTATTTTAATAAAACGGGCGTGAAATTTGTATGGAGTCACTCTTTTGTTACCATTCACACATAGTGTGAAATGGTATTATCAGTTTGTCTGAAAGTTTGTAACGCATTAAAGGAGGCACTTTTTGGGGTAGTCCCCATACAAACCCACCGCCGACCTTAGACTTTTTGTATGAAAAACATTTTTATTGTAGTCAATATCAACTTAATAATTGATATAGTAAATTAAAGTAGACGGATGCTTGACATATACATTAATGGGTGGGACCCGCCCACTATTTGGGGTAGCTCCCGTACAAACTACTTCCATACATACTACTGCCCACTTTTGACTATTTGTACGAAAAACTTTTTTATTAAAGTCAATATTAGGTTGAAATGCAATGTGGTGCCTTTTTATGGTCAACCGCTTAACATACATAGACTAACGGGCGTGACCCGCCCACTATTTGTGCTAGCTTCCATACAAACCAATGGTCCACTTTTGACTTTTTGTACGAAAAACTTTTTTATTAAAGTCAATATTAGGTTGAAATGCGATATGGTGCCTTTTAAGAGACAGCCGCTTAACAAACATAGACGATTGGGCATGGACCGCCCACTTTTTGAGGTAGCCCCCATACAAACCCACCGTGCAATTTTGTGTTTTTTATGAAAAAATGCTTAATTTAGATAAATATTAGCTTGAAATTTGATTTTGTGGCTTTTAATGGACAGCCGCTTCATATACATATACACATGGGCGTGTCTCGCCCACTTTTTGAGGTAGTACCATATAAACCCACAGTTCACTTTTATGCATTTGTATGGAAAACGTCAACATCAACTTGAAATTCGATATGGCGGCATCTTACACATCTACTACATTGCTTCATACACATCTACTAGTGAGCGTGTACCACCCAATTTTTGGGGTAGCCCCTATTTAAATCCTCACTTTTATGTTTTACAATACTATTTAGAATTTCGTGTGAATGGTATTAGAGCTTCGGTTCAACCGAAATTAACGTTTTTTTCACTGAATCAGCCGCTCGGATTTATCAGGAAACGACCAAGATACAAGTAGTTGTACATAGGTATACCTCTTTGTTTGCCACGCCTCTTTCTGCTTGTTTTGTACATTTTTACTAACTTAATATAACCATCAACTGTATACATAGGTACAGGTTATAAAAATATTTGCGAAAAATAAGCAACCTAAATGTGGATAGTAAGTTTGTTGGAGCTACCAATAAAAATGGGCGGGACGCAGATTAGAAAAAAACAAGTCAAATTTTAAGTTGATATTGACTGCAATTAGTTGTTCATACAAAAAGGCAAGAGTGCGCAGCAGGTTTTATGGCGACTACCACTAAAAATGTTGGAGCACGACCATTGCTTTATAGTATATGAAGCATCCATTCAATAGAAGTTAATATGTCAAATTTAAAGTTAAGTTTGCGTGCAATGAAAACTCAAAATGCCAAAAGTAGGTGGTTGGTTTACATGGTTGCTACTCCAAAGTTAGGGAATCACACCTATTAATAAATATGTGAAGTATTCGTCCACAAAAAGCCATTATATCAATTTAAAGTTGATATTGACTGCAATAAAAAAGTTTTTCGTACAAAAAAAAAAAAAAATATATATATATATATATATATATATATATATATATATATATATATATATATATATATATATATCAAAAATTGGCATGTGGTTTTTATGGGAGCTACGCCAAAAAGTGGGCATGTAATGTTAATATGAGTACTTTATTTAATTGTAATAAAAATAAATGTATTTGACGGATTGCAGCCAGATATCTTAAAAGTTAATACATAGAAAGAGCACAATTACATCCAGACAGACAGATGAACATAGCTAAATTGACTCGTTCCGTTGAGCTGATTATGGATTTGATCCCTTCATGAATGCGTCTAAATCGGCAAATGGCACATTGACACAAAAATGAATTTGAATAAAAGTGCACATTCTACTAATGAATGTGAATTCAATGAATGCGTTTCCAAAGTTCACATTCATTCCAAGTCATTCGAAGTTTGTGAATTTTTGATGTCTTATAAAGTTTAATGTCATGAATGAGTAAATGAATGCGCTGTCTGTTTCTCTCTGTTTGCTTGTTTCCTGCAGAGTGCGAGAGAGTGTGGGAAATAGTCGGAAACATTGGGCTCGCGCAACAGGATATGAGCTCCACCCAATGATCTTGGAAATTGGGGCGGAAAAATGAAGTTTTTGGTAGTCATTAGATTTGTATATATTCCAGTGCCAACTAATGTTGATTGCAGAGCCCATTCCAAAAACATATTGGAATATTTATATATTTATATTCCACATTTTCCTTCCCAGGATTGATCAAGTAACATATCTTCACTATAATTCTTTGGGACTAATTCCATTCAACAGGAAACAGCATTCAGTTACTGGAATATTATTTTTTTGGTGCCATCTTTTGGAGAGGGAATGGCTAGAACTGCTACAAGAAACAATCGGAGAGAATCGATGATAGTTCCAATCAATGAGCTCCCGTAACTGAAAAAAGTGCTCCCCATAAAAATCTTGAGAAAAGAGGCCGGAAGATGGTATTCCAGGTAGTCATCAGTTTTGTTTATATTCCATTCCATATTCCGATTCGACAAATCCAGTAGAACATATATTTCCCACAATGTCCTTCCAAGGATTGATCATAAATTTACGACAAATCTTTGGAACTGGAGGAAACCGCAACGTATTGCTGAAAGAGTTGTGTTAAGATGTAATTTTTTATAGAAAAGACTGGCTATGAAAAACACCTTCTCGCGCATCACTTTTTTTTGGCTTGTTTTAGCAAATAGCTACGCGCCGGTTCATCTCAAAATCTATTTCCATCTCTTCAAATATGTCTTTCTATCTCGTTCACTCTGCTTATAAACAACTATCTGACTGTCGGGCAGGTCATCACCCTATTGTTCATACACTGAAGAAGCCGATTGACATAAACGCGGGATTTCAAAAGACACCAAAAAAAAAAAAAATGTTTTTTTCACGGGGCCAAGTCGGGGGAATGGGCCTGACACTCCAAATCGTCCCTTAATGAGATGAGGCGCTCCGGGAAGTTGTCCCTTTGTTTTGAAGAGTCTTCGAATCTTGGCACTCATTAAAATAACTCGGAAGGAAATAGATTTCATTTCGGTAGGCTTACCTAATATGAAGAGATTCTGAAAAGATGATATGTCGTCTATGCGTGAACGTGACTTGCGTTAATAATGTCCACATTAAATGGATTATCAGGAGATTTACTTTAATAACTCATTGCTCTTACATTGGAGAGCCAAGTAATCTCAGCAGATTTGCTCCCTTCAACAACTTGCAGGCAGAGTGTACATAAGATGTTTGTTCAAAACGGTATCCTTGATGCTGAGCACCTCTAGTGCAAGCACTTTGATTCTGGTGAACACATATAGTTTTTTCTGGTTTGCATTCTTAATGGTATTCTTTCTTTACGGCTTCCAAATTGTTTTACATTTTTCTTTTTGCAATTAATCATCTGTTTTTTAGGATAGTGTTGGAAAACACATATTATATAGTTTGACATTCAGTTTCTATTGTTCATGAGCTTCTGCTGAGAGACGGCAAATTTGATGTCATTTAGCTCTCTCTCTCTCTCTCTCTCTCTCTCTCTCTCTCTCTCTCTCTCTTTATTCAAGTTTAAATGCGCATCCAGTTCACACAATTTTGACAGCAGTTGTGGCCGAGTGGTTAAGGCGTCTGACTAGAAATCAGATTCCATCTGGGAGCGTAGGTTCGAATCCTACCAACTGCGAATTAATTTTTTTGGTTTTTTTTTACAACATTTAATTTTTTTTTTTTAAATTTATTAACTTAGTTGTTTTAATTTGCATGAACGAGGAAATTATTAAGCCGTTAATATAAATCAAATAAAAAAACCATTTGTCGAGATTAAAATCAAGCGACAAAAGACGAAAGCTTGCAACTCAAAAAACTTCTGATATCAATTTTGTGACGAATAATTTGTATTTTTTTTTTGTTTGTTTTCATTTGTGTAGTTGGAGTTGATGGTAATATGCAATTGACGGTTCGTCATGTTGCAACATTTTTTATGCTATAAAATAATTTTTCTTTTCTTGGACATCAATTTGTTTATGATAACGTGAACATTGTTCGCCATTTCTTCATGAATAGAGTAACGCCAGAACAACGTGTGGAAATTTTTTTTGGTGCTGTTTTCTTAAAAGGATTGGCTAGAACTGCTACTAGAAATAATCCAAGACAATCGGCGATAGTCCCAATCAATGAGCTCTCGTAACAGTAAAAGAGGCTGGAAGATGGTATTCCAGGTAGTCATCAGTTTTGTTAATATGTCATATTCCGATTGCAGAAATCCATTAGAGCATATATGTATTTCCCATAAATCCCTTCCCAGGATTGATAAATTGACATGTATTTACGACGAATATTAGAGACTTAAACAATACTGGAAGAAATCGCAAGACACTGCTGAAAGAGTTGTTTTAAGATGTAATTTTCTAGAATGGATTGGCTATAAAAAATACGCACGTTCTCACTCCACACATAAAAGGGTTGTTTTAGCAAATAGCTAGTAGATACGTGCCGCTTGATTTCACAATCTCTTTCCATCTCGTTTACTCTGCTTATCATATAAGCAACTATCTACTTGTTGGTACCTACCATCCGAACATCATTCCGGTGCAGAGAGCCCTCGGCTGGTGAAAGTGTTCGTGTTGTTATCGTAAGCGACCGACGTCTGAATTTATTCGAACCTTCAACACATTCGAATGAATGAATGAATTAATGAATGAATGTTTTGGTTAACAGTGAATTTAAAGTGAAATGAATTGACATTTCATTCATTGATTCATTCTGCATTGAATGAAATTAATGTTGACTGTTTAGAATGTGTGGCATTCATGAATGACATTTAAATGAATAAATATTCATGAAGCAGTTTCAATGAATTAAATCATGCAGCACTCTATTAAGAATATGACATATAAAACTATAGGCAAAATGTAAATACCATGTCACACAACGTGTGACATGGTGAAAAAAAAACAAATCATTAACTTAAGTATCATACTGTACAGAATTGGAATGCGATAGAGAGAGAGAGAGAGGGAGAGAGAAAGAGAGAGAGAGAGAGTGAGTGAGAGAGTGAGTGAGAGAGAGTGGGTGAGAGAGAGAGTGAGAGAGATTGAGAGAGAGAGAGAGAGAGAGAGAGAGAGAGAGAGAGAGAGAGAGAGAGCTCAAGGTTTGACTACGTGAGTCACCTTGATGGGGATTGGGTTTTAACTCTTAAATAACATGGGCAAATATTAAATAAGAACGACAAATCATTAATATTTAATTTTAATGTGCATTGTTTTAGAATTTTGAATTTGTTAAACTTGGCGGAGATCAAAGAGTTGGTGTCGCTCATTAGGTGTGGTATCGACAACGAAGGAGAGTTTAGTGAGAATTAGTAATTGATGAAATAGTGATAGAGCTCACTTTGGTTTGGCTCCACAAAACCATAAATGTAATATTTAATTAAAAAGAGCTGACTAAAACTCTCAACATTAGTTCATCTTGCCATGGACTCATAATACTCTCACTTGCACCCAAACATTTCATATCGTGTTTTAAGTTGTCATCTCAATAAATACGAAAGTTTTAGTTACACAAAACTTTAAAACAAATATAGTGGACATGACATGCCCATTTAACTAAGCCTCTATTGTGAATTTCACTTTACTATTGACAACAATTAAAAGTTTATATATAGTATAAAAACAAAAAAGTACGATGTTGGTTTATATGGAAAAAAACTGTTATTGTAAACAAAAAAGCGTGTCCTACCGGGCGAATGCTATCTCCAGTGAGTCTCGAAACCGGTTTTTCGTCCAATAGGAATTGAGTTTCTGTATGTTCAGACATTCAGACTTAGTAGTACTTCCACGACTCGATGGACTCTTGATGCTTTTGTTTGCTTCTACGATCAATTAAACCCGAGTCGGTCTTCTCCACCAGCTGCTCATATGGACCCATGACAACACGGCCCAACTTTGAATTGATTTTAGCATTCAAACGTTCAAACGTACATTCGAATTCACAATCCATCATTCGGCCTCATTTGGTTTCATATTCAGCTTATGCGCCAATATGCTGATGGTAATACACTAATGTATGCGACAGAACGTCTCGAAGTTCATCAAACGCGCATCTTCGACAAACTCACTGAGGCAGGCAACAATGAAGAAATCATTCAGTATAACCGATTGGCATTCGTGCAGCTTCAGACGTGCGCCTTCAAAATCAAAGTTCACATACAGGCAAGATACGTGTACGATTGCTGCTGTATGACTTTAATCAAAGCTTTAAACGCATTGCGACGCGTACGATTGATTATAACAGTGGCCTTCAGCGTTCAGATAGAGTAGCTTATACAGAAACATCTCAATGCTAGTACAGAACAGTGTACCAGCCAGCTGCGTTGCTGCAGAGCTTGAAATGTCGAGAAATTAGCGCCCTCAGTGTATTCACGCAGACGTTGCAAATCCTCGAGGCGCAGTATTCCAGTTGAACGTTAGAACACATTCAGATAGTTCTTATAGTTGGGCGACATGACAATCAAACAAAAATAGAAAAATAGAAAGTCGATTCCTGATAATTACCGCATTCGTACAGATACTTGGCGCGCTTGTAAGCGCTAACCAAAGACTCCAGTTTAAAATTGTAATCCTTTTGCAGCGCATTACCGTGAGTCAATGAATCCTTCATGCTCTCGGCATTCTTGAGTATATCGGTAGCCTTAATGATGGGTGCAACCTTGTTCTGTAATTACTTGAACGTTGCCAGTACCTCCGGCTTGCGTTGCCACTCCTCGGGCATCGCCCAGCTGAGATTGCTTTATATATCTTTTTACCATTCATACATGGTGTGAAAGTGTCTTATCGGTTTTACTGAAAGTGTGTAACGCATTATAGGAGTCATCGTAGACCTCATAAAGTATATATATTCTTGATCAGCTCGAGTCGATCTAGCTATGTGTGGATGTTGTTGCGCATTTTTTTGGTACCAATTTTTAAGATATCCGGTTGTAAGTTGGCACATAGACTTCATATCATTGGAGTTTAATGGAGTATCAAAATTGACATGGCACGCCTATTTATTAGGGTAGCCCTCATACAAACAACCCCCCCCCCCCCTTTCGATTTTTTGTATGAAAATTTTTTTTATTTCTTTCGACATCACCTTAAAAATTGACATGGTAGTGTCCTATGAAGGGACTTTTCACATACTACATATATATCAATGCGTCTGGTTCCCCCACTTTTTGAGGTAGCTCCCATACAAACCACATGCCCACTTTTGCCTTTTTGTATGGGAAATGTTTTTATTGCAGTCAACATCACCTTAAATATTGGCTTTGTGGCTTCTTATGGAAGGATGCTTCACATTAATATTAAGGGGCATGCTACGCCCATTATTAGGGGTAGCCTCCATATAAACTTACCATTGAATTTTTCAATTTTGTATGGAAACTTTCTTATTACAGTAAATATCAACATAAAATCTAATATATATGTTTCTTATGTACGAACGTCTCACATACAGATAAATAGATGTGATTTCTCCATTTTAGAGGCGTTCCCATGAAAACCCTTATGATTGTTGAAGACAATTAGATTTGCAAAAGTTAAACAAAAAATAAAAAGCCGGTTTAATAAGTATCTAAGAATCTGCTCAAAATTAGTCAAGTGAAATATTTTTTCCTGGCCAGAAATGGGTTAAGTGTTTGCGTGTTTCTGTGTGTGTAGTTCTCTATAAAATACTATATTGTATATAGAATTTTAAAAGTCACATAAAACGGCGGAATGTCGCCACAATTAAAATGCTGACGGCTATTGCGATGGTACGAGTATGGGTGCGTATCTATGTGTACATATTTGTACATGTTTTTCTACGGGTATGTGAGTACATTCTCACGTATACGTGAGGTGACGTGACGTGACGTAAATGCATGTCATGTTCACATTGTTTGCATGCAAGTTCGCGCGCTAAAAACTATGCAACACAATGCGCAAGGATCCAATTGCGCAATCAAATTAATAACAACAACAGCAACAACAACAATAACTATGGCAATTGCACGCTACAATAACAACAACAACAACAACAACAACAACAACAAAAAGTGGAAGGATATGCAATTGTATGTAGAAACAACTTCAACAACAATGCGCCTAATAAAGGCGACAGGCAATCAATTACGTATATAACGCTTGCATGAAAAGCTCAAACACGAATAAGTCCAAAAAAAAAAATAAAATAAAATAAAATAAAAATCAGAAAAAAGGACACAAAGGACATTTGTACAAAATAGCCTTTTAGAGCGCCAACACCATACACACACACGAACCGACAGATTTACAGTGTAATAATTGAACATATAAGCATTTAAGAACCCCTTTTAGTTTGTGTGTGTGAGAAAGATGTAGTACAGAGAAATGGGAGGTTTGTTTTTTCTTTAAATCATTTACATAAAGTGTAAAACGTGGTCTATACATTTTTTCAGAAGTTTGTAACAGTCACAAAATAATTAGCACCATTTATGTATGTACAACATTAGAGCATTGCGCTAGCATACCCGCTTGACAAATGTTTCAAATCAATTGTATTCTTCTTTCATTTGGTGCTTTAAATGGAATGTTGCAAACTAACCAAATAAGTTCAAACATGTGTAAGCTATGGTTATTTGGTTCGATACGACCAAGGAATCAAACTAAATGTATGAACAATGCGAATAAACGAAGCAGGCAGTTGGTATTCGAAACTGCTTCATTCGTCCATCTCATTCGCACTTTATGTTTGAAACCATGGCCTATTAGGGCTAACTGGTGCCTTTTTTGTTCCTTTTGGTTGCTTTATTTTCAGTTGGCTTAATAGTGTTAAAATATTCGCTATTTTTGTGCACATTTATATGTACATACAATTGCAACTGCATCATTTGTACATGCTTGAGCACGAACCATCAAATTTTATATACATATATAGTTTTGGTAGAAGCCAAGAGGCGAGAGAGTCATGCGAAAGAATATACTCAAGCATATCGCACTTTTTTACTTCCATTTGTTCTGGTTGTAACTGCAAATCTTCTTTACCATTTGGTTTTTGATATAGGCGTACGCTGTTTGCATTGATTGAAATTCTACGACAACGACATCATGCAAGTTTATAAAAGCCTTCTCAAATGCAGTTTTTCAACGTATTAGTATCTACTTATTTATTACAATGTTTCGATGTCTGACTGTCCCTACATTACTATCTAAAGCCCACTACATACTTCAAAAGTAAAATTTTTGTTAATTATTTCTTTCGCTTGTAGATTTTAAATTCCAAGATGGAACCACTAAGGAAAGTAGCAAAACGCACCATGAAAATTGTCAAACATAGTACCTATAACTATCAATTATCTTATTTATCAGATCGTTCTAATTTGTATTCAAAATAAAAATTGTATTTGTGAATTTTAGCGCCATTTTATTGGACCCAACATTCTCAACATTTTCCCTTTCCACTGGCAATTGTGTATTGTCGTTAACATGTGATTGGCAAAATGATTTTCGCTCTATTTAAATATCAGCTGTTTGTGCTGATGACAATAAATATGGAATGGTATCGCTAATAAATCGGTCTTTTCATTCATTATTCGAGTATATGGAGTAAGTATATACATAATGTACAGAATCTTGATGCTTATGCGAAAGTGTGTAGGCAACATTCTGTACATTCACCGATAACTTTGAGAATGTGAAGAATGTTGGAACACATTTTCGTTCATATTAAGCTCTGTCAAGAATAGTAGCCTATTTAGAAAGGGACCAGAAAAAGATAGATTCGCCAAAATAATTATTAAGAATTTACAATTGCGCATAGTTTACATAGTTCAAAATCATGATATAAAAACCGAAAGTACTTATTCCAAGAAAATTGTTAGATAAGCTGCGTACGAGGGCGCGATTTATAAACCTGGCCTAAGTGTTGCCAGGTGCATCTGATATTTCCATTGGAAAGTTTGTTGTTTTTATGCGTAAATGAACTCAGAACGTTTTGACGTACAAGCAATATTCGTTTTATTTAGTATCGCTTGAAAAGTTCTCATATTTTTTCATGTAAACTATCAGACAGGAGTTATTCTCTTATAGATATATCTTTTTACGGTGATCAAGCACCATCTTTAAGCATCGGTACAATGAGTAGCGTCGTGATCGACGCTCTCTCCAAGACAAATTCCCGGCTGGTAGGCCAAAGTCGGTTGTTATGCCAGAGAACCGAACGATGTTGTGCCCGAACATAAAACAAAAATTACGTGGGCAACGATTTTCTACGCCAAAAGAAGCGGTTGGTGCGTTCAAAATGCATATTTTGGAGTTACCAGTGGAAAAAGTTCTTCGAAAATTGGTGCAAAAGTGTATTGATCATTCCGGATAATATTTCGAAAAACAAATTCTTTTTGAACTACAAATTTTTGAATTTTTAGGCCAGATATATAAATATCAACCTACATATACTGTCAGAGCGTGGTACAAGGGTGCTAGAACGTTCTTTTTCGTACTCATTTTGATTGCTGCACTCAATAGAAAACAATTCAAACGGTCAAGAAATAAATCGATATAATTATTTCTGATGCCAAAATACAATAAAATCCAACAGCTGTAACATAGAATACACAAATGTGCAAAAATGTGGCAACGCTACGCTTTGTTTGCCTTTGTGAACTGAGTACTATTAAAAGAAAAAACTTGCAGAATAATTTCTGGAACAATTAAGTTACCGCAAATTAGTTAACGAAAGCATGGGCGACATCATTAAATACATATACATCTGTATATAGACTTGATCTGCACGACGATATGTTTATCTGTCTGTCTGTCTGTGTAATGTCGGTAACATCGCAACCAGTCCTTGAAGTTTTGGGATATTAGTTTAAAAATTGGTACGGTGACTTTTTCTAACAGAATTCTGAAAATAACCATGGCGCGCCTATTAGAAGGAGAAGCACCCACACAAATTTATTTTTAATTTACATAAGATAATCCCGGATAATCCCATACAGCAGGTATGGCGAAGAGGCATGAATCCTGCACTCATCAGTCGAGTTTAGGTTGGCATAGTCCACCGCATTACAATCCAGAGGTTGCACTGGGCTGGTTTCCTCATCCGGATGAACCCCGAAGCTCAAGCACTATATGTTTACGATGGAACTTAATTTGGGAACTCCATCAGAGAGGACATTCGAGCTTAAGATGGCGTGACTAGGGCCATGATGACCTGAAGAAGTACGTCTTGACAGTTACAAGGTTGTAGTGCCACTTAAGTAAGTAAGTCTCATCATATAGTGAGCGTGACACGCGCACTGTGAACATTTTAAGACTTTTGCTTATAAGCAGAGCTGAAAGATCGTTGCAGACAAGCCTCGTTTTAGACGACATTTGATCTCTGGAACAGGCGAAAGAAAACATCTAAAAAGCGAAGGAATTTGTATCGATTTACGCCGTTCTGGCTTAAAAGAGATCTCTGACTCATCTCTGACTTACAATTTCTCACAAATCCATTCGTTCGACTTTCATGCATAATTTTCGCACGAGACACGTCGCCTCGCGGCTCGTTCCAAAAAAGATGCTTTTTCTATAAAAAACAGTATCACGTGTTACTTCTTTTAGTTTCCGAAACTAAAATTGACACGACGTGGAACCCGTTTGAGTTGTTCGAGGCCATTAAAGAAAATTCATGAAAGCTATACTGGAAGGCGCTAATCAAAGGAGTGTTTCTAAGACTGGTAAAAACCCCGATTAACATCATGTGAGGCTGATAAAATGAAAATAGTGTTTTTTATTGAACAATTCCCGGTACGTTTTTGACTTAATATGAATGTGAATCGTTCGTTGTTCGTAGTTCTTATCCATCAAACGAAATTACAAATTGATATGAGTACAAATAAAATGGTGCCCCCATTGGTTGGGAGCTACCAGTATAGTGGGCGAGTCACACTCGATTCGCCAATTTTAAGACCTGGGTCCAGACAAAGCTGCCACCGTGTCTCGCGCACTTCTAGGGTTAGTCGCCACTTAAAGCCACCACCAACTTTTTGAATGAGTATATAAATGGGCGTTTTCCGCCTACTCTTAGGGATAGTCCGTACACAAACTTTTTAGGTTCATCAATTTCATATTCTTTTCTGCGTAGATGCAATACAATATTAAATTTTGTTCGAAGTGTAGTAATGCTTCGGTCTAACCGGCGCGTTTATTATTTAAAATTTTTTTGTTTTGTAACAATTTGGTGTCAAAGACAAAAAGTCACGTCACCCAGTGTTATAGAGTCGTGGCTTATGTTCGTGATTGACAGAACAGGGAAGAGTGGAGGTGGCGGTGTAGTTAGTAGGGCCTTAACATGCAAAGTTACATTTGCCGGTGATTGCGCATTTAATTTTCAAACGTTTAACATTGGAAGGAAAAATAATTTTAAAGTAAAACGACATCGAGTGAGTGCAAATTTGACGAGTCCTTGTTTTCCTTTTGCGTTTTGTTGCGCATTTTTTGTGCAAAGCAATGATTTTGACGACAAGGACGGTTAGTTTGACCACACTGTGTGCCCCCCTAAGTACAAACTAAACTCACCAGCACTTGTACTCAGTGCTCGTTGGGGCGTGCTAAACGTTGCCCTTTACCAATGCAGTTGAGTATGAGACGAAAAAAAAAATTAGAGTGAGCAAAGGATAAAGTGAAAGGACATGCGAACTACTATGCACGAAAGCTTAACAAATAACTATAGCCTAATTTTTTGGACCGTTTCGTGTGACTTAGATGTATATTGTGCTGCTTTAAGGGCTTAAAACGTTGCAATTTTCATTGCCTCTTAACTTTTATGGGCACTTAAATACCAAAAATTCCACCACTAATGAAGTATTTCAATAAAGTTGTTGAATTTTTCGATTTGTTTAAATTGTTTTTTTTTTTTTTTTTCTTATACATATGCATCTAGATTTACGCTCGTTAAAAGTATTTAAACATTTATTCTTTGATCGATATATGTATGAGTCCTTTAGATAATAAACAAATTCCTCTAAGTTTCTAATAATTCAAATTTTTCAAACATTTTAACTATGTTCCAATAGGTAAAGCATGCAAGGTGGACGGACACCACTTAAATCAGAGCTTTTTCCAAAGAAACTTAAGAGATCGAGTGGTAAGTATAGTATGTTTTTTTTAGAGCTTCAATTTTCCGACAGAGACTAAACTATCATTAATTAGTGAGATCTGGCAATGCTATTGTTCTTTGTGCTCAGTTTGGTTTGTCATATTAACATGCATGTTTCTATTATTCGGCTTGGTGACATGAACCGAGAATCAAAGCAGGGGATCGAAAATTGTACCAAGTATCGTAGGATACTGAACTGTAGGAATGCCCAAACCCCCAACAAAAACATCTAGTTCCATCCTAACCTACTTAGTTTAGGAGGTGAAAATGGAAGCCGACGACTTGTGGATTGAGAGCTTGATGTTGCGAGCAATGAGAAAATTTAACAAATTATCTAATTAGATATTAATTCTCGCACAGTTTTCATCGACGTTTCACGCGCGATGATAAAATGGTACAATCATCCGCATAGGTAACCAATTTTTTACACTGGAAGGACGTAGAGCCAACTTAGCCAAATACTGGTTGAACAGGAGAGGGACAGAACTCCACCCTACGGTAAACCAATCTTTAACTTTCGATACCCCGACCACACCTCCCTGAGCTAAACTTATGCCCTTCAAGCATTAAGATAGTTTAATAGCCAGCGTTTTATTTTATCAGGTAGTGAGGTGGAGTCCAGGTCTTGAAACAAGATTGGATGATAAACACTCGGCTCGAGCATCGTTGCTATAAATAGCATGATAACAACAACATCTTCATCTAACTCTCCATCCAGTCTGAGTTACAAGCAAGTGCTTATCAGTAATCAGCAACAACAACAAGAGCAACAATCACATATCACCTGATCTATTTTCGTTAAACGAAATCATTAGAACTGCTAAACTTTTTTAAACACAAATAGTGTCGATATCTGCCTTTTATGCGAAACATGGCTAACCCCAAATTATACATAGGGGCGCTCTTCGCTCTAATAATGGATTACAAGTTTTTTTTTTAATCAGTTGTTTCGGCAGAAGTCTTGCTGTGAGTCAGTAGCAAACGCTTTATAAGTAATGGTTGGTACTGAGATCAAAAAAGAGCCTCGCGAACGAAAAAACTTCATATAAAAAAACTGTAAAAAACATTGTCAAATTTTCGATTGCCGAAATTAAATGCACAAATAGATTAGGAGCAGACTCCTAATCAATTTGAGCATTTAATTTCGGCAACATGGAATTTTTACCAGATTTGTCGACGCAGAGAAAGTAGGTTGCATTCAATAATTTGTATTTTCTTATTCCAACGCATGCTTTTGCCCATATTCATCAAAGAATATATAATTAGCTCTTTATTTGACCCCAACGAAGCATACAGCTCGAGCACGCAAACATTTTTAGAGTGTGAAGGAGAGTATGGTTCGGACACATTTCATTCTTTTTTTCTGAAACTGGAGAAATGCATTCTCAATACAGCTAAATTTCGCGACCCATACGGCTTCATGATGCTCTTGTTCAATGGGAATGCATAATCTCCAACAATGAAGTACGGAGCTTACATTCCGTCGATCATGTTGTCGTCTGGAAACTTGAAACTGTTAGATACAAATGCCAAATCAAAACTTAGAGCGGGAATAGACATTCATGTCTCCCTCACTTCCATAAGTACCAACATCAATGTAGGTGAATTTGTACGATGCGTCATACATTGCCAAAATTGCAATCGTGTGGAACCCCTAAAATTTCGTTTAAATGGTCATAAATTTGATAGAAAATTAGTACATGTACGAATACAGCGTTATTTGTAGTTGTAGAATGCGGTTTCACATGCTTTCCATCCATCGCTCCAAAGTAGTTTGGATAGTTCCACTTTTCTATGATTTTATTTGCATACGGCAACATATTCAGTGGATCTCATTTTGGTATTTCTCCACAAAGCGCAGTGGAGCACACACGAGATCAATAGTTATCACCGACCTATCATCGCATTAGCAAATATAGTTTGCTAATGCAATGATAGGTCGAATTAACATGGCGTTGTATATCTCCGGAGACAAAAGAATAATAATACAAAAATAATTGACTTACTCGAGAACAATGGCCAATTTGGATGTGAGATGTATGACGTCGGGGCGTGTATTTCGTTTCGGTATTAAGTGCGGCTCCAACAATAAATATAAGGATTTTAAACTCTTAGTTTTCATATGAAAGTTTTCATAGAACACTGCCGGACTCTGTATCATGTTTTCAAACTATGAAATATGCACAATATGTAACATCTTTACTTTATACAGTTGCTTTTAATTAAAGATCACATCTTTATCATATCTTCCCCTATTCCGTCTATGCCTCAAATATGGTTTCACCCACAATTAGGACATTACCTATTAGCATTGACTTTCGTTTATTAACTTCTAAAGTCTCCATTTCACTATCGGCTCTTTTAAATTTTAACTTCAATTTTATTTATACTCTAAAGATCCAACGTACATTATACGCCTACACCTTTTTTCAGAATCTAACGTATACACTGAACTTTCATCTGATCACCTCCCAGTTATAAGTAAGCCCACTACAAAAGTTGACGCTAATATCAAGACTTACCTGTGGAACGAAATTGACACGGACAATTCTTTTGAATCCATCTCCAACAAGCGAACAGAATGTTTCAATATCTTAAACTTAAAATAGTTGAAACTACAGTTTATACCCAGGTAGCCTAAAACACAGCCAACATTACTAATCCAATCTCAATCAGAGACACCTCTCAACGTCATTGGATTAGAATCAGACAACCAAATTTTAAAGTCTAAATCGAGAAAATCGAGAAATAAGCCAGAAAATATATTATTATGTATGGCCATCGATCGACTCAAATGACCGCAATTTAGGAATAATATCAGTGTACGAAATTGAAAACGTAATAAACCGATTCAAATCGAGAACCGGAACAGATTTCTATTTTGGTTTCTTTTTTTTTTTTGTTTAAACCGGAACCGTTTACTAACATAAAATAAAATGAAAGAACCGTACCGGAACCAAGACATTTATACCGGTATAATTTTGGTTCTTATTTTTATTTTTTTTCTAAGGAAAGCCGGCACCTTTTCTTATGTATAGTGTAGTTACTACAGCTACGCAAGTAGTACTGCAATTAATAATGCACTACATAGTTTAATAAAATTAGCAAAAAAAAAAAACATAAAGAAGTTACGTTTTTATTAAAGAAAAATCAGAAAATGAGAATTTTTTGCATTATCAAAACATTTACTTGACAGACTGTACATTTCGTTTCTATTCTCATATTGTAAGAGTATATTTGTGTTTTCTTGTTGCAATTTCTCTGCACATCAATCACAACAACTAGAAAGAGGGGACAGACCGATGAACATGATAAGTTCGTTGTACTGATCCAGAATATATATATATATATATATATATATATATATATATATATATATACTTTATGAGGTATCCGATGATTCATTTAATACGTTAGAAACATATGTGAATGGTTTAAAAAGTAATTGAAATAAATATTTTATTAAACAGTCATATACATCCTCGATTGTGTCGACCGACAGCAACTAATTTTATCTATCAATGACGAAACCCGAAAGAAACAATTGTTTTTAAGCATTTACAAATGCCCAATATGCCTGGAATGACCAAGCAAAACAGATCAGTATTATCAAAATCAAAATAATTAAATAAATGAAAATATTATATACAGCAAACAAGGAGAAAAAGATTGGAGCTTGCATCTTTTGTGCTGCTGACTTAATGCAGAATTCGTTTGGACTAATTGCGAATTATAAGTGTAGCACATAGCTTCGAAGTGAAAAAGTATTATGTATGTATGGAGCGTATGTATGAGCGTATGTACGTTCTAGTGCCGTCGGCTGTGTAGTAGCTCGGCTCCGGTCGTTTGCTGCTTGTCTTATTTCCCACTCGTGTCGTTTGATACTCGGTTCGTCGGTAACGTTACTATGCTATGTCTGCTGAACTCTCACTTTCCACGCTCCCCTCACCAACGAACTTTCAGATCTGGCATTTGATTACGATTTTCTACGTTTACTCCTCAAGGCTCATGCTAAAAATAGCAAACGCTATAAAAACAAGAAAGAATGCTGCGGTCGTATGTTCATGACTTTGAAATTCACTGCTGCATTTCATAATCTAATGAAAATAAATAATTTTAGTTTTTTTTTTTTATGAAAAATTAGAATTGATTTAAAATAAAATACACTAATTACGTACAAAACCTCTAAAAGGGAAGGCAGGTTCCGGTGGTCCGATCTTGGTCTATATGGAATATTTTGTAAGGATTGACTTAAGATACGCCAAATTTCGAATTTCTAGCTTAATTAAAAACAAAAAGCCAAAAACAATTCGTACTACAACTTAAAATCTGGGTGGGCAAAGGATTAGAAGACTGTTTGTATTTAAACCAGCCAACAATTTGGCCAATATTTTTTTATTTGGTCACATCTACTTATGAATCCCTACAATATTATGCAAAAACCGTTCCATATTTATAAATGTTGTTGTTGTAGCAGCTTCTTCTTGTGAGCTGTATCAGGAAATCATATGTACACAATTTATTATATATAAAGTAAAATGTAATGGTGCAAGCAATGTTTGTGAAAGAGAAAGAAAAACCGAAATGCAAACCTCAGGTGTCAAGGTCTAGGAAAAAAGCAACATCCTCTGGTCGTAACCAGAGGTCTAAAGGGCTCAATTGTGTTGGATGGGACGGGCAATTGAACAAGTGAAAAGTATAATGCGGTTATTGACCGCAATCACGGCAGCAATTTGTATTACTTATCCCAATTCTTTCCCTGTAGCACTCGAGCATAACGCTCCATCCGGATCTTAACTGTGTAAGTTTCGTCCTTGTGCTACGAGGGAGATGCTTTTCGCTCTCATGAATAGGTGGAGGTCTTCCACCTAATATTATGTTGTCCCTAAACGAGCGAATTGCATGCTCAGTTGCATCTTTATGCAATTGGGCCCTTCCGGAAGTATATTCATACTCCCCAATGTTGCTATCAGTGATAAAGCGATTTATGCTCGACTTATATATCCTGATATCCGATCTTATTCGGGTAGGTGCTGGTGTAGTGAGGGTGCCATGGTTCGGATGATCAACTCTGTACGCACCCAACAAGAACTGCTTCGAAAGCAGCTCATTATGTTGATGAACAGGAAGTATCATCGTTTCACTGTGCAAATGATCCTCATGAGTCATTTGCAAACAACCAGTGGCAGTCCTCAGCGCACTATTCTGACTTCTTTGCAGGCTTTGCCATTAGGTCTTACTCAGCAAAGGAGTCCATACAGGAGCAGCATAATTTAGGACAGAACGTCCAATAGCTTTATAAGTTGTTAATATAGTCTCCTTGTCCTTGCCCCAAGAAGATCCGGCAAGCGCTTTCAACACTTTGTTTCTCGACTTAAGACGGTTATTTGTCTTGGTGGCATGAGCCGAGAATCTAAGCAATGGGTCAAATGTAGTTCTCAATATCATCGGGTACTGGACAGTAGGAACCCTTAGACCTCCAACAAAGACATCTAGTTCCATTCTCACCTCCTTAGTCCAGGAAGTGAAAATGGAAGCAGATGACTTATGAGTTGAAAGAATATCGTTGCGAGCATTTATAAAATTTAATAAATTATCCAAATAAATATTAATTCTCGCACAGATATCATCTACATCTAAAACAGAACAATCATGTGCATAGGTCACCAGTTTTATATGGGAAGGGGGAAGGGGCATCTTTGCCAAATAAAGGTTGAACAGAAGAGGAGAACCCCGCCCTGTGGAACACCTATCTTTAACTTACGATAACCCGACCTCACACCCCTGAACTCAACATATGCCCTTCTACCATTAAGATAGTTCAATAGCCAGCGTTTCATTTTATTGGGTAGTGAAGTGGAGTCCAGGTCTTGAAACAAGATTGCAAGATCAACAGTATCAAATGCCTTGTTCAAGTCTAGAGCCACCATCACTGTACGTTCGGATGGCCTCGGCTTATTAAGTCCATCAGCTATAAAAGTAGTGATTTCGCTTAGTGCTGAAGTCGTACCACGACCTTTCCTAAACCCGTGCTGATGATTTGCTAGAGGGCAGTGTTCTGTCATTGAAGGAAGTAATAATGACTCAAGAACTTTCACTACAAGTGAAAGAAGCGATATGGGCCTATAAGAGGAACCAAGATCAGCTTCACTGCCAGGTTTTAAGAGAGGTACAATCCTAGCTACCTTCCATACATCAGGGACAATTAACTGAGAAATGGAAAGGTTTAACACGTGTGTGAGGTATGCTACCGCTATAGGCCCAAGGTGCTTCAGCATCAGCATTGAATTGCCGTCTGGGCCGAGTGCCTTGGATGATTTTGCTTTCCCTATAGCAGCAAGAACCTCCTCACATGTAAAATCTACCATCTCTTCATGTCCTTTTTTCCTTCTGATATGACGTATGGATTTACGCTTTAACCTATTCTGCTGAGAAGGGTGTTGCACGAACTGTCTGCAGAAATAGGTGGCACACTTTTTTGACGATCCTATTTGCACTCCATCAAATGTGACAGATGAAAGAGCCCTATTCTGCGGTACACCAGATATTTTTTTAATGGTGTTCCACAGACTTCGCGAACCCGAGTCGCAATTATCCAAGTGCTCTAGCCATTTTGCCTTCCTTTGTTTCGCAATGAGATTGTTCAAAGCCTGGCCTAATATTAGGAAACCTACCAGCAGGAATATGCCTCTTTGTAGAATTAGTGATCGCGTCTCTAAGAATTCTTTCACCTACCTTACCATCATTGGGAGACAAAAGACCGCTGATTGATTGATCAATACAGCGTGTAAACTCAGTCCAGTCAGCCCTATTGTAGTTCACAAAGACTTGTCTATCCGATTCAACAAAATCTTCCGGACGAGTAATGCTAATCACAATAGGGATATGGTCCGAGCCCAACGCTATATCAATCGACCACTCAGAGTATGGAGTAAGCGATTCACTGACGACAGTTAAATCAGGGGAGCTGGATGTGGTAGTACTCATCCTGGTTGCACAATCCTCATTGATCGTACAAAAAGGAGAGCTATCTATCTGGTCCGCTATACTAATACCCCTAAGCTCATTACCTAATTCTGAGAACCACATCTCATGGTGTGCATTGAAATCACCGAGAATAACTCTGTGATCCCCTTGCAGGACATGGCTCAAAATCGGATTATACCCAAGGTCGCAGCTGTTGACTGGTGGAAGATATAAGTTCACAAACTCAATCTCGACATCTCCGGACTTTATAGCCAGACATTGTGTCTCCAGAAATGAATTCTGTTGACCAACGGAAGGCAGTGAAAAAGGTCTGAAATTCACCGTTCGATGAACAATGAATCCCAGTCCTCCTCCATTGTTTCTGTCTCTGTCCTGCCTGACTATATTAAAGTCAGCAACAGATGCCAGCCGACATGAGTTTGTGAGCTTGGTCTCTTGCACTGCTGCAATTAAGACGTCATGACGCACCATGTAGTCCACAATCTCAGCCACCATCAGGAGGTTGTTGCAGTTGCATTGGAGGTAATATTTATAAATAGATGAAGACGATGGAAGGATTTGAGGATGTTAGTACAATAGTACATACAGTGTAGTGGTGAGTATTGATGTGCATTTGAATGCGACTTTTGAGAAATGTTATTAGTTTAGTTTCATATATAACTACCTGTTCCCGGCGTATGTGTATGGCTCAGCCTATTTATCCAGTAAGTCATATTATTTTCGGCGCCCTTTACCGATGCACAAAATGTCACCCATCTTGCATCCTCTTGCCCCTTTCATTTTTCTCTTATTTGGTGCTATGTGTCACATCCAAGTGGATCTTATTTTTCCTAGTGGTCTTTACATATGTAAATCCATCGCAACAAATGCAACTACTGACCATTCCACTTTAGCACTATATTTGAAACACGCGTGTTCTCGAGATTACCGACTAAGAACATTTACGTTTGTTAGCTCAAACGGATGTATGTCAATCGCGAACTTTTGGAAAAGACGTCGACACATCAAAATGTGATTTGTTTCATCTTCCATGATATAATAGATGTATGAAATATATGTATGTAATACGTATGCAAGAAATAGAGTACAAACCTATTCCCCATTTTTGAGTTATTGTACGGAAATGTTGCTGTTTCTGTTGCTCATTAAGCTAGAAACTCTAAATTTGCGGTATCGTACGTCAATGCTAATAAAAAGTCTCACATAGTCTCATATATGCGACTAGATTCGGATCACTATAGAATCTAGTCGCATATAAATTTATGGTTCTGGAGGAGGAGAGATAATACTCACAGAAGGAGCGTACAGACCTCATTAGGTTTATGTACATACCTATATACCTATATACCTCGACAAGACGAGTTGATCTCGACAAGACGAGCTGATCTCGACAAGACGAGCTGATCTACTCATGTTTAGCTACCTTACTGTGTGGGAGAGTAAATACGCGGGAACTAATTCCTCCGCTTTTAACGAATCTTTCTAAAAACCGTTATGCTTACTGTCTAGAGTCGGCATTCATTCAGGATCCTCAAGTACATATGTTACACCAAAATTAGAACTAGCTCTATACAAGCTCAGTGCCCACTTTTGATTTATGTAAATATGTTTAGCATTAGGCTTAATGGGCGTGGAACGCATACTATACTTTGAAGATCCATCGCCCGCTTTAAGTATTTTATGTCGAAAAATATTTTATTACATCAATTTGAAATTCTATATGGTGCCTTCTTAGGGAAGAGTGTGTCACATTTAACCAAAGTGATGGCTGAGTGAAACAATTGTGTGCACTATTGTCAAACAATTTTTCGAAACTGGGTCTACTGGGTCTCTGAGGCTACACGAAGAATAAAGTCTACGAGGCTGATCCAAACACGATTTCAGCTTTGAATTGGAACATTATATCGGTTATTCGGCTCATTCCAGTCGCAATTCTCCAAAATTTCATCGCAAATCTGACCAAAAGAATCAAGCTCCAACAGGATAGTTCGTTCGTTTTTAAAAACAATTTACCACATGTCTAAGTGGAAGACACACCCTTTATTAAGGCTTTGCTTCGACCGAAGTAAATGTTTTCTTGAGTAATTTTGTTTTCAAATTTTATCATAAACAGCACACCTTGTCATTAGATTTTTATGTACAGCGCTGGCAAATGCCTTTCTTATCGGTGGTTGCTACACAAATAGTGTATTTGACCGAGACAAATTGCTTGTGTAGATTTGAAAGACCAGCAAACTCGAGAATGGAGCTCTTATCATAATCAATAGTTCCTTTGCATAAATAGGTCTGATACGCATTCGATATTTTGGTGTCCATGAAATATCGATTTAAGAAAATGTTCGTATAATTAAGGCATGCATTGCGGCTATTTTAAAGCAATTTGCAATAACTACTTACAGCCCTCGATTTGCATTTCGCTTTTAGTTATAGCAGCATTGTATAACGAGCTATTCATGTAGAAGTTTTTTCTTACTTATTTTTTTGCACAGCTCTGACGTGACTGGCGTCACACTGTCATCTTATTCTTATTGAAGTATTGTTTGACAATTCATCATGGAACACTCACTCCGCAACATCGTCTCCAATTTATTCAGCTGTATTACGAAAATCAGCGTTCTGTGAAAAATGTTGTTCGTGTACTTCGAGCAACATATGGTGTGCATCATCGACCTTGCCAATACCATCTGTAAATTTCAGTCAATGGGCTCTGCAACAGCTCAATGAAGATCCGCGGTGTTCGCACCGAATCTTGTTCAGTGATGAGGCACATTTCTGGCTCATTGAAATTGTCGCAATTGAGCTGATGAGCTACTCGAAGAGATTCTCGAACTACCGTTACTTTCTCAAAAAATATACTATTTGGTTTATGGGATCATCGGACCGAATTTATTTAAAAAAGATGCTGGACAACATGATAATGGATTTTTTGTTTCTACCGTGATGTTGGCGATATTTGGTTTCAGCAAGACGGTGCTACGGCACACACATCGCGCGAAACAATGGCATTATTGAGAAATTATTTTAGTGAGAACCTAATTCGCTTTTCGGACCGCCTAGGTCGTATGAAAGCGCACCTCTGGATTATATATTTTGGGGTTATGTGAAGTCAAAAGTCTTCGGCGATAAGCCAGCTACTATTCTAGACTTTGAAGCCCACATTACTCGCGTAATTCGTAAGATACTGGTAGCAATGCTGGAAAGAGTGATGGGAAACGAATCTTCCGAATGGAGTACCTACAGCGTAGTCGCGGCCAACTTTTGAATGAAATTATTTTTAAAAAGTAAATGTCAGAGATTGCTATTTTGTGTCTTAATAAAGATGCCTACGATTCATTTTATTTGAAGTGTCTTATTTAAAATTAAAAAAAAAAAAAAACTTCTAAGTGTCACCTGTTGCAATACGTATATAAAAACTATTCAAGTTAGATACTCGACTCGGCTACGCTAACATTCTACATTACGTCGTTAGATTTCATACAAATGACGACTTCGGCTCTACAGAAGTTCTTCTGCTCTGTTTGTTATCAGTTACCAACCATGACAAATGATATTTAAAAAATACGCGTGTAAATATGCTCCAGTTGCATGCCTCGACGTAAGCGTAACGTCAAACGATAATGCTCGTTTTCTCATCCTTGACACGATTGGCGTCGATATCGCTCGAAACGTGGCATCGAAACGTGAATCGTTTTTCATCGCTCAATATTGTATAACTTAATAAACAATCAACATATTTGAATAGTTTTATTCTTAACTCTGCAAAGTTATTTCTGACAATTTCGAAAGATGGCCACACTAAGGGTGTGTGCGGGACCAAGTTATGTAGAGTTGTATGGTTTTTAGGTTCTGTAACGTTTACATAAGTTTTTGAACCAATTGGTGTATAGCTTAATTTCAATTAGTTGTAATGCTGTGCTTCAAAACTCGGTTGAAATTTATTTAAAAACAAGAAAACATTTTCACTTCGGTGGATCCGAGAGCTTTACTAGCATTCACACGAAGTTATATGTTCAATATTATTGTATATAGTAATATATATAAGGTTTGTAGACATTAACAAGTAATTGGGTGCAGCACACACATTGATATATACACGGTATGATGTAAAACTAACCGAACTTTTTAGTTACAAAATAAAAGAAGCATGGTATTATGTTTCAAAGCTAATAATTATTCAAAATACGATCCATTGAACTCAATACGACGTTTCGAACGCTCCACTAATTTATTCATAGACTTTTTAAACTGGCTTTTTTGACGTTCTTTAGCACCTGTGTCACGGCTGATTGTATGGCTGGAATGTTATCGTAAAAAGCTCCTTTATTGCAGTTTTCATTTTTGGGAAAAGAAAATAATGCAATAAAAACCGCTGCTTTTCTTTGGAATATTCGGGCCTAACACATAGAACTCGCGATCACAAACGATGTAAAACTTGTTAATATTATACCCCATTATCAGTTTGACCTTCTGGAACGAATTCCCTGTGAACAATACCCTTGGAGTCATAGAAAGGTATCAACATTGTCTTGACTCTTGACTTCTGAAAACGCAATTTTTTAGGTTTTGGCTCGTCTTGTGACTTCTGCAGATAGTCGCTTTGTTTCAGGGTCATATTTAAAACACCAGCTATTGAAATTATGTCTTTGCAATCCTCCACACAGCGATTTGTATACCATTCACACATAGTAGTGTGAAATGGTATTATCAGTTTTTCTTTAAGTTTGTAACGCATTAAAGGAGCCATCATAGACCCCATAAAGTATATATATTCTTGATCAGCTCGACGAGACGAATCGATCTAGCTATCCTGTTGAAATTTTGCACGTACACTTCTTTTTATTGCAGTTTAATAGAATGTCAAGATTGAGCCGCCACGTCCACTTTTTGGGTAGCTCCCATACAAACCCACCGCCCACTTTTGACTTTTTCTAAGAAAAACTTTTCTATGAAAGTCAATATTAGGTTGAAATGCGATATGGTGCCTTTTAAGAGACAGCCGCTTAACATACATAGACAATTAGGCGTGGCCCGCCCACTTTTTGAGGTAGCCTCCATACAAACCCACCGTGCAATTTTGAGTTTTTTATGAAAAAATCCTTCATTTCGATCAATATTAGCTTGAAATTGGATTTTGTGGATTTTAATGGACAACCGCTTCATATACATATACAAATGGGCGTGTCCCGCCCACTTTTTGAGGTAATCCCATTTAAACCAACAGTTCACTTTTATGCATTTGTATACTACATCGCTTCATACACATCTACTAGTGGGCATATACCGCCCACTTTTTAGGGGCAACCCCTATTTAAACCTCCACTTTTATGTTTTTCAATACTATTTAAAGTTTTGTGTGAATGGCATTAGAGCTTCGGTACAACTGAAGTTAACGTTTTCTCTTGTTTCATTATCATTTAACTGATTTGGAACAAAACGTGAACATACCTTTCTTTTACTCAAATCTTCAGTTAATATTTTGTAGATTGTACAGTAAGATGAATTTAATAAACGAAAATGGTACTTCCCCACTAAACACATCATTCACGTTATTTCAAAATATGTAGATTGTCTCATGAAGAAAACCAAGAGTATTTTAGAAACATGTTGTGTGCTGAGTGTAACTCTGATGATGATGGTGATGATGATTTTGTGGGCATGATTGAAGAAGCACCACAGCATAGTGACGTAGAATATTTGCCTGACGAGCAAGAGTTGGACTCAGATGGTGAAGAAGTTGAAGTAAATAACGATGTAGAAATCAATAATGAAAGTGAAACTGCAAATGAAAAAACGGTTACCGTATTTAATGAAGATTACTATAGTAGCAAAGATGGAAACAAATGGTATAAAAAAAGTAATACTTTTGTTCATCAAGGAGCCTATAACACATCATTCGTGAACCGTCTACAACGGGGCCTCTTCCAAGTACAAAAAAATTATCGCCAACGGATACAATAATGGATGAACAGGTTAGAGACCAAATTATTAGATTTTCCAACAAAAAAGCCGAAAACTTTTACCGTCAATGGAACTCAAATAATCCGAATCAAAAGTCTGTTACGTGGAATCCAATAACGGACTGTGAGTTCAAAGCAATTCTTGGAATTTTGCTAGAAATGGGTGATCAACAATCGTCACACGAGCTAAACGAACTTTGGAAGCAAAATAGCTTCCCTCTTTATCGCGCCACTATGTCTGTCAGTCGTTTCCAACAGATTTTACGCTTCATTCGCTTTGACAACTATGTTACAAGAGTTGGCCTCCAGTCCAAGAGTAAAGCAGCTCCGATAAGGGACGTATTTGAAATGATCAACTTCAATTTGAAAAAGCATTTCAGGCCATATGTATGCAATAACTGTAGATGAGCAGTTATTTGGATATTGTGGTCGTTCTAAGTTCACCCAATATATTCCATCAAAACCAGCAAAGAAATGTATTAAGATTTGGTGGGCTTGCGATTCAACTACTTTTTATCCTCTCAATGGACAAATTCACTCCGGAAAAGAAGGTCATTGTAGAGACGTAAATCAAGGCGAGAGTATCGTGAGGGATCTGGTAGCTCCTTATAAAAATTCTGGTCGAAATGTAACAGTAGATAATTTTTACTTATAGAATGGAATATGACCATTGTTGGCACATTGAAGAAAAACAAGCGATACATGCCCGAATAATTTAAAGCTTTCAAAAACCAAGAGAGGTGTTTTCCAGCGAATTCGGATTTGGGCCCAGGGCTACAATGACATCCTACTTTCCAGCAAAGGGAAAGGCCATTGTTTTACTGTCGTCAATGCATCGTGAGGCAATTGTGTCTGGCGCAAAGCAAAAGCCGAAAATTATTCTTTATTAGAATTCCACCAAGGGCGGTGTGGATACAATGGACAAAATGATGTCTCAGTATACGACCAAAAGAGCGACAACACGTTGGCCACTGGCGTTGTTTCTCAATTTATTGGACATTTCAGCTCTAGCTGCATATATAATTTACCTTAAAAACAATCCGCATAGTGGTGTTAAAAGCTCTCGGCGCAGAATGTTCCTTAGATAAAAATCCGAGCTGGAAACCCATTGGTAGCTGGCAAATTGTATATCAAGACAGCCATGGTATGCAAACTGTGAAGAGATATTTGCGGCTGACAATGAGCCAGAACGTTATGCTACTGGGCGTATCAAGCACAAAGTTCTTGTTACATGTATTACCGTGACTCCGAAAAGAAGAGATCTACTCGTCAAGCATGCATCAAATGTAAGACGCCAATATGCGTTTGCGTACTATTTTGTCGCTTTACTCATGTGTTCTCGTTTAAAATCCTATTGGAATTTGTGTCCAGAAGTTTCTTATCATAGTTCGACAACGAGCTCAAAGCAAACCGTGCCAAATTTATAAGTTCGCACTAAACAGACGGACGGTCATGACTACATCGCCTCATTACCACGTTCTAAGTAAAGAAAAAACTCGAATGTCCCACTTCCCATATGTACAACGTAAAGGGCGATTTTCAGAAGGCGCCAATGCCGTCAAGGACGAAGACACCAGCATTATCGTGCGACATTACGCTTTCACCGCTGCAAATATAATTTGTAACGGTTTGCAACTAGTAAAAAAAAAACACATACAGAAGAAAAAAAAAAGCAGGTATCAAATTTTCATGTCATGAAGTGAGAATCTTGCATGAAATGCAACCGTGCAGTTGATAGTGTGAGGTTCTTACTCATTAAACATAACCTCCGCTGGGATAAATCTGTATCAGCAAATATAATAAGGTCTGTAGAAAAATTATACGACACTTTTAAAATATTACTGCACTCATTAGTTAGATCTGAGCATAGAAAGTTAGTAGAGAAGAAAAAGGAAAGGTAATCGCTTACGAAGACTCTGGTCACAACATCTACCAAATTTCGAAATTAACTGTCGCGAGTTAATAGTTTTTTGGTAAATCCGAAAGAATGTGGCAAAAAAAAAAAAAAAAAAATACACGCTACTGGTCGAAACCCAAAGTTCACCGATCGAAACAAGAGGCAAATTTTGAAAAAATAGCCACTAACTCAACAATTTCTTGTTGGCAACTTTTTGCATATTCCAACATTATAGTGTCACATACATATGTGCGTTTGGCGTACTCTTAAAACACATTGTGTTAGAGATGATGAAGCAGATGCCAACTCTTCAATAGCATCATAAGACGGCCCGGCTTGAATTTGCTTCCAAAAACCTTGATACGCGCTGGAACCTTACTTAGGTGGCTCTAGGTCTATCGGTCAAGGCCGCTCGTAGGAAAGCGCACTCGCATTCGGTGTAGTTTAGTGCGCGCCGGCGCTAGTCGCTGACAATCCGGAGCTTTTTCAGGTCATCATAGACCTGATCTTTGGTAAAGATACACCACTTGGAATATATATCTTAAATATCATGTTCCCGCCTCAATTCCAAAGATCTTGGTAAGGAGCATATATTCTGTTGTTTATTATGTATACCGAATTTCGAAAAATCGATACCTTTAAAAATGTGCATACAAATAAGAAAAAGCCGAATTTCAGTGGCGGCGGGCGTGGCATCCAAAAAATTTAACATAATACATCTGCGTATGCTACAGGAGAATCTTAATGTTCAAGTTTGAAGTCTGTAGCTTGCATAGTTCCTGAGATCTGTTGTATGATACACCTAGACGGACATGGCTCAATCGACCAAATTTCTGATGCTGATTGAGAAGATTTTATGGGATCTACCATAACTCCTTCTGCCTGTTACATACAATTATACTCTTGTTTCTTTGGGTACAGATTATGACTAATCTATCTGCCGTATTTCACCTACATATATGTCAGAAGGATAGATAGACGGACATGAATACATTGCCTTGTTTCAACGAGCTGATCAATAATACATACATATATGCAAAAAGTCTGCGATGCCTCGATTGAAGTGCTACAAACATGCAGACAAACCGGTTATACAATTTCAAACTAAGTGTGAAGCTTTGCACGTGTATAATGACAGATAACCATTAATAGGTATTATATTTCTAAAATAAACTAAATCGGTTGTAAGCAGAATGATTGAGATGATTAAAATATCAAAATTAATTAGTATTGAGTGGGCAGTGTGCACTGCGACTACTATTTCCGTCTATTTACGTATAATCCATCTGAAAGGCTTGTACCAGATACAATAACTACGTTTCCAGTGAACCAAATGTGATGAAGTTTAGCCTGATTAGCCTGAGTTTATCATACTCACTGGAGTAAGACTTTTTGAAAAAGTGTCATTTTCCGTGTTACTCTTTGTATATATGTACGTGTTCAGCTCAACGAAACGATTCGATCTAACAATATCGGGCCCTTTGTCTTAAACATTGATTCTCAGATATTGTACTATGAGAAATAGAGAAACCAAACTCGTAGTGTTCATTCTATAGTTGATGCCAAAAGTTTTAGATCTGTGTTACATATTTGTTTTCCATAAACGAATTTGATATTTTCTATCGATTAAGTTATTAAGCTGATCAAGAAACAATATAAGCTTTTAGTAGCCACCAACTTCCACATCCCTTTTATCAGAAGTCCATCAATTGCTTAACTACTTGTATATATATATATATATATATATATATATATATATATATATATATATATATATATATATATATATATATATATATATATATATATATATATATATATATATATATATATATATATATATATATATATATATATATATATATATATATATATATATATATATATATATATATATATATATATATATATATATATATATATATATATATATATATATATATATATATATATATATATATATATATATATATATATATATATATATACAAAAAATATAAAATTTGAAACGTTGAACTCCTTCGCAGATATGCTTAATCTATGTTTAATTAAAATCGGTTGAACAATTAAGGCGCACAGTGCTTAATCAATAGGCACTCACACAGTGAATCAAAAACACAAAGGCTTTACATGAAATACAAAACCATGCACACATATATTAAATGATATCGTGCGAGCAGTTATTGACAAGTTGATAAGGCTCTGTGAGCGCGGGAAAGATAAGAGATTGTGTATTTTACTTTGTATGCGCTTCGCTATTATTTTGATAACTGTCGCTTTGTTGTGATTGGGTGCAGAATAAATAACAATAAATGCATAAACGCAATAATACTCGTATACAATATACCTATATGAGTTTGTATTTCACACACACACACACACGCACACGCACACACACACACACACACAATGTATACAGATACAAACATTTCAAGCAAATAATGTTAAGATAATTTACCGCCTGCAATCAAAACACTCTCAGCCGTGCCTCTCTTCTAGTAATTAAATAATTTTCTTTTTTTTTTTTAAATATTTATTGTTTCGTGCATGAAAGCGGAAAAGATCTCAACAAAATGTTTAAATTGAAAGCAGCGCATCGAGTTGCCACATTGTGGCACATTGTCTTCGTGACTCAGAAGCGCTTTGAAGTGGGCGGTTTAAGTTTTCACTACGCTGAGCAGAGGGTTTGGAGGGCGTACGACTAAACCAATGTGAGAAAATATCATATACATACAATGAATGCACAACTAGTATATTATCATAAAGATATTGAATATGTGTTCGAATATAGAGTCAAGTATATTTTATATTTATACATAATAAAATAAAACTGGAGTGCATGTTTGATTGTGATTATGAAATAAAAGCTTTTTCTTAAGCTTATATGGATAATTGTACGTTAGAAGAAGCTAATCAAGCGTTATTAAAATGATTGTCTATCTGTTTGTATGTTCGGGATAATCTCGGAAACGGCTTAAGCAATTTCAAAGGGACTTTCATTGGCAGAGGGCGGAATTTCTAGAGATTATTAATATGTGCATGAAAAACTTTGTAGGAAAATATTCTGAACCATATTGAATATTTTTTGTTCTTTTTTTTTCTTTTAAACAACATATTTCTGCTAAGGAGAAGAATGATATACTTATTTATTGTATTTTTTAAAGGTAAATCCTTTTTTGTTACGGATAAACGTTTTCCGAATCGTTTTTTCTTTGCCAATATACAAACGAAACTTTTTGCCAAGGTAATTTTACCTATATACATAGTTTTATCTATAAGGTGACTTATTCCGGTGTGGTGACTTTCTTAAATACTTTGAGCGTGAAACAGAAAATTTCGCAAAGCTGCTCTCTTTATTCATGCTTTCGGCTCCATTGTTTTTAGTACTGTTTGTCCCGCTCTAACCTTTGAAGGAAAAGATTTGTTTGCCAACGTTGTGCAGAACATATTTTGTGGTTGCACACTTTATCGTAAATAATATGTACAACTCTATAAAAAAAACAGCTATATGTGGCACTTTTCGTTGTATTTTTGTTTTTTGTTAGTTTCCTAGTGGTAGCTCTGACAAGAATTTAGAATTCACAAGTACAGAAATAATTGTGAGTTCTTTTGAACTGAGTACTGGACTTTGCAAACCAATGTTTGAAAATGAATTCTATCAACTGCACACAGGTTGGCAGCGCTCGCACAAATTCGATTTCAATTTAGATACGATTTCGATTAATCGTTTTGTTTACAGTGTTCATTTTAATAAAAACGTTTTAATATTCTAATATTTTGCAAAATTCTTAAACCAATTTTCATAGATTTTGCTCGTATGTATCTCATTTTCTTCAAAATGGTTCGTTATTTACGCAAAATGTATGCAAAACGGTGTACATTTAAACGAATTCTATTTTGCCCTAGTTTAAAAGTTAATTTATTGTCCTAAGTTTTGTTAAAAAATCTATATTTTTTGAATATTTCAGCTCATAACTTTCAAACTATTGAACGGATTTTAAGGTCCTAGATACTTTTGGGTATTTCATTATATTTATTTTGACATATGTCATAATCAGTTTGTTCGTTTATTTTTGAAAATATAGCTACTTAAATATAATAATGGATCAACTATCTAAAGAACCTTCTAAACAAACTTCAAACAAACTATGTGCTGCGGAAACATATCCATTCAAAACTTTTTTAAAGCTGCTTATTTTCCAGTTCAGCAAACAAAAGTTATAAGAGACAAGAGAAAACGTTAACTTCGGTAGAACCGGATCTTCGATACTCTTCACAAGCATCTAACAAAATACTCTATTTTATTGCTACGGTTACATATTTCGTTTATACGATGGGGTTTTTTCAGGAAAACATTTCATGATAAGCCAAGCAAATGTGCGCGTATAAACACTTTTTCATAATATTCTCTCGTCGTTGCCAACATGTAATTTTTATGCTGTGATATAAAATGTGCTATAAAAGTTCCGGTCTGTTAGCGCCATTTTTTAATTTGAAGAAGCTTTCTCTCAGTTTCAGTTTTCAAGTGTGGCAACAAGGAAACAGCTTATTTTGGCTTTTGCGACGTTTAATATTAGTATTTAATATTTATTTAGATTATATTTTTAACATTTCTTATACGAGTATGCACTTTTGCTGATACGTGTTGCCACCTCGCTTCACATATCTGGTTGAAGTGGCAACTTTCAGCCCATATAATGACATTGTAAATTTCGCATAAACAGGGTTTTTAAGAATTCAAGAAATTCCTAATTTCATAAAACCTGTCGTTTAAACTAAATAAGTGCTAATTTTAATCCTTCATTCCATTTTTAAGGTGTTTAGTTTGAAGAATATGAAAATTTTACCTACAAAAAGCACAAAATTTGAGCATGTGGTTTTTGGAGCGACCACCTAAAAAGTGAGCGGAACACGCCCTTTAACATTCTATACAATAGAAGCCACCATATCGATTTTTAAGTTTATATTGACTGTAATAAAAAAGTTTTTCGTGTAAAATCGGAAAAGGGGTTGGTGCGGTTATCTGGAGACCGTCCAAAAAAGTGGCAGCAGAGTTCGTATGAATACTCTGTGTAGTTTGCACAGAAATAAGTTTCCATAAAAGGTTTCTGCTAGATGTCTCAACAACTTAACAACCGTCGTTCGGACATAAATTTTCAAGCAAAAGTGCATTTTGAGATATATCGTGGTGCTGCAGTTGGAGTGGCACTTGAAGAAACATCGAAGGAGCTGGTGCATTCTGGAAAGATATCAAAAAGTCTTCGTTCATGCGAACATATCATGGAACAATGTGATAAGACCATTGTGGATATGATTGGCAAGAATGCCACACCACAAATCGATTTGAAGGCCTTGAAATTACATACATATTTCATCATTGTGACGGATGGAGTCTGGACTCTGAATTTGACACATGTGCAGTTGCGTGAATCGGTCGATACTATTCTATGTTGGATTAAGTGAAAATTGTTTGTGTGAGCGCAAATCAAAACTGAAATTGTTTTCCGGAGAACAAATTTACCAATTCGAAATTTTAAACATATAATAATACTCTTCGAAGCATCCGTAGACCACAATGAAATATATGTATGTATACTCGTATGTGTATATAAAGACGGCTAGACAAGCTGCTATGTAATCTTACTAAACCGGTAGAATTCAATTTTACGATTATCTTTAAATATTCTGCTAGGATACAAATTCAATCATTAAAAAATTAATTCTTAATTAACCACTTAATCACGGATATGCAGGCCACGTATTGCCAAACGTTCTCGTATTAAACAAATCAGTTAAATAAAAAAAAGCTAACCAAAATAAATGAATGCACAAATAACAAAAAAAAAAATTGATGTTTGTAGTTTTTGTGCCGCACACTTAATGAGGAGCAGGAATAAACTTTTTGAGAATTATAAGCGCCTCTTCGTTGTATGCAGCACATACTCGTACGCTTCCCTCGCCAATGTACTTTCGGATCAGTCGTTTGATCAGTGTTTCCTTAAAAAGCCTACAGCCATCCTTATAACAATATCAATGCGAAAGTTTGTGAGGATGGATGTTTGTTACTCTTTCAAGCAAAAACTACTGAGCGGATTTTGATGAAACTTTATATATTATAGCCTATATGCTACAGAATAGAACATAGGCTATAAGATATAACAGCGGTGGACACGAAATTTTGAATCGGGAGCAGTACAACAACATCTACAACAAACAGAGTTTTTGAAGTCATAAATCTAAGCAAAATGAACATTTTTATGATTCTATGCGTCGCGAAGAAATTCGAGCCTTTGCTGTATTGTTGTTAAAGTAAAAAAATTCAACACTGAAAAGTATTATTGAAACCATTGAAATGAAATTCAATCACTTAGTACAAATCGTAGCACATAAAAACCTGCTTCGCTTTCTTTCTTACTCAGTGTACAAGACGCGGCAGAAGTCATAAATCATAGCAAAATGAACACTTTTATGACGGTCCGAAAGTCGCGTGTGCTTGTTATTTCGTTTCGTTCGTTCAGCCACCTTTAGCTTTTGGGGGGACCACCTCTAAAAGTGGGCGGGACACCCCCATTTATGTACATGTGAAGCTTCTATACAATCGAAGGTACATGTGAAGCTTCTATACAATCGAAGCCACCATATCGAATTTTAAGTTTATATTGACTCTAATAAAAAAGTCTTTCGTGTAAAATCGGAAAAGTGGGAGGTGGACATATCTATAACTTGGAGAAAACTTAGCATGTTCGTATGAATACTTTGTGTAGGAAAAAAATGTTTCCATAAAATCGACTGTGACTAATAGTACACTTTAATAAAAGAAAACTAGCCATTAGTTTGGTAGAACCAAAGTCTTGGCACTCTTCAGACGTACACTCAAATAGATTGTTTACGCTAATTTTCACTTTTCGCTCTATTATCAATGTTGTTCCAGAAGTATCCGACGGAACAAAGGTAACACAAACAATTTGGGAAAATAATGACTAATTGTAGAACGTTTTATTCTTATACTCGTATAGCTCAAGCGGGCACCCGAGCCCATGTCTGCCCGAAACCAATTTACCGAACTCGCGTATATTGGGCGTTTGTCTTTTTTGGTTGGGTAATCTTTACTAGTGTAGAATATCTGTATTTTATATAAATGAGATAGGTAAACACTGTAAAATCTAGGTACCCGGCCACAAAGATATTTATAACCATGCAGACTTTTCCAGAAAAGTGCTGGATGTCATTGGCCACCTGAAAGCTGCTTATTATAATGAACACATCAAGAAAATAGTTCTAACATGGTGGGCCGGGCTGGAGCTATATGCAAACTGACGTGGCCTGATATCGTGACCACTAAAAACTAACCTAACATAATCTGTATTTTAAAAAACACGGCCTTGATTTCAGTTTAGCGACAGGCAAAATGTCTTCCATAAATCTCTAATCTTGGCAATACTAATTGAAATCAACCGCCTAAGCATCTAATTTTGTGTTACTCTCTTCACTTTTACAGAAAATGTTTCCGCTATGTTCGTTTTTCAAAAATCCCAGTTCAGATTCGGATTCAGTAACCTCGAAACCCCTGTTATCTGAACATACATAATTTTGGATTAATTTCTTAATTCTGGCCCATTGTGCACTGCACTAAAACTGTTGAGTTGTCGAGTTATGAAATTTTAAGTTAAACGTGTAACAGTGCAGTGTATAAAAGAAATCAGATTCTGTATATATAGAAGCTTCCTATGGACAAACAAGGTAATTTTATTTAGGTAGGTAATTCATGTGGACTGGGACAGAAGTTCACATTAGTGGGTTAAGTTATTGATTGTCATTTACAGATTTTGCAAACAACCAAAGCAGGTCATAAACTTATTCACGTATTCCACACCTTAATTTAGTGCTGGTGCTCTGGTCCCGCCACTTCTATCAGTGAAGACACAGAGGAAGCCACTCCCACTTTAATGTGGAACCCACTTTAACTGGGACAAGCTCCGAGAGGATGACCGAGCATGCGTTGAAAAGTCAATGTCTTGGATGACCTCCGCAAACTATAGCCTTCCTACGTGCGGCTTTGAGCGATAAACGGTTGTAGCACCACCACTTACGTAACTAATCCACGTGAACTGAAGTAAGTAGTCGCAGTTTAAACTAAACTATAAGTACGAGTATTACGTGCAACGGGCTCACAAGTTTCGATTCAATTAAATTTATTGTAATTTCTCGCTACGAATGCTAAAACAATATTTTCTTCACTGTTTGCCAAATATTTTCTATCTACTATTTGTATCTACCCTGCACTTTTTGCTATTTTTAAGTAATTATAAAATTGTTTTAATTACACCAGCTGCATTAATCTAGTTACACTTACTTAAACTATACATTTTTCCGCTATTGTATTCGGTAAGTTTTTTTTTCGTCTTAACTAGTTTCAATTTGCTATTGTTGCGGCGAAATAACTATTCGTTTGAGGTTGATGGTGTATAGAGGGAGTACTGCGGATCATAGTGGTAATGTATACATTTAGTATCAAGAGTAACCGGCGCTGCCTGGGAATCTCGAAGCACTTACTATTTCACGATGCATCGCATTGTCTTAAATGTTTTGGAGTTGTCACTAAATAAAATGGGATTCATGTTTCAAATAAAATTATATTAAGTTTCTTCCACTCTTTGGAGTTTTTAGAACTTTACTCCCTTTTCTTCTCTGCATGTTCATATAACATTTCGATCGGCAAAGCGCTTTCAAACGTTTACCAACATCTTGTTTTCGGATGAAGCTCATTTCCATCTTAATGGATATGTAAACAAGCAAAATTGCCGCTACTGGAGTACAACCAATCCAAAATACAAACATTAGAAACCCCTATATTCGCTTAAAGTGACTGTATGGGATGCGATGAATTCAGAGCGTTATGTGGAGATGTTAGACTACTTCTATAACCAAAAGATCATGTTCCAGCAGGACGGAACAACTTCACACACGTCCAACAGGTCTCTAGCACGAGTTCATGAAATTTTTCCTTGCAATTGATCTCCAGGAGAGGTGACATAAATTGGCCTCCACGAAGTTCCGATTTAACCCCTATGGACTGTTTCCTGTGGGGTTACGTCAAATCTAAAGTTTACGTCAAAAAACCAACTTCTCTGGCAAATTTGGACAATATCATTTTTAAGAAATAAATTCCCAAAAGTGTGTATTTTAATATGAAATAAACATTTTTTCAATAAACTACTTACTTTTTTTATCGATTTTTTAAATGTGAACTTTCTTTTGAGACACCTTGTATTAAATTTTGTTTTAAACTCTCCAAAATATTTGCATTGTTAAAGAAAAGTTTATGCTGACGATTGTACAAGTCGTACTCAAGTTTACACGTGGTTTACACGATTTAAAACGGGTCGTGATGGTTTAAATCATGATCCAAGACCTGGACGACCCGAAGCATCTAATCGTGCTGAGTTAGTGGAAAAAGTAAGTGAAGTATTCGCTATCGATGCAAATTTCACTGTGAGAATGCAGTGGTAGCAGAATTAAATTCATCTTACTGTACAATCTACAAAAAATTAACTGAAGATTTGGGTAAAAGAAAGGTGTGTGCCTGTTTTGTTCCACATCAGTTAAATGATGATCAAAAAATAGCTCGTGTATAGCATTGCAAAGACTTCATTTCAACAGCTGGAAACGTTCCAGATTTTCTTGATTCGAGCATAACTGGTGATGAAACACGGTGTTTTAAATATGATCCAGAAAATAAGCGACAATCTGTTGAATGGAGGTCAAAAGACGAGCCAAAACATAAAAAAATTGCGTTTTCAGAAGTCAAGAATCAAGATAATGTTGATTACTTTCTACGATTCCAAGGGTATTGTTCACAAGGAATTTGTCCCAGAAGTTCAAACTGTCAATAGAGAATATTATTTACAAGTATTACAACGTTTGTGGTCGAGATTTCGACGTGTTAGGCCCGAATATTCCAAAGGAAAGCAGCCGGTTTTATTGCATGATAATGCAACATCTCACAAGACTATCAGCCTGCGATTATTTTCTCTTCCCAAATTTGAAAACTACAATGAAAGGAGCTTTGTGTACGATACCATTCCAGCCATACAAGCAGCCGTGAAACAGGTGCTAAAGACCATTCCAAAAAAGCGAGTTGAAAAAGTCTATGAATTGGTGGAGCGTTCCAAACGTTGTATTGATTTAAATGGAACGTATTCTGAATAAATAATAGCTCTGAAACAAAAAACCATGCTTGTTTTATTTTATAACTAAAAAGTTCGGTTATTTTTAGATCAAACCGTGTATAAGCAAACAAAACAAAATGTTTCTTCTCTTTTTACTTTTACTAGTAAAACTATTTACAGGTTTATTCGAAATAGTTTTTTTTAATCATGGCCGGCTTTTCCATTTCATTTTAGTAAATGAATAGAGTTACTTGAATGGAGAGCTACTTAATAATACCAGCATACTTTTATTTAAATAATATGAAGCATTGTGAAAATCGAAAAATATTTGCTATTTTGCAACTATCAAGTTTAAGTTGAAAAATAATATCTTTAGAACCATTTTCGTCTTGCCTATGTATATCTTCATCACAATTGCTCCACACAGTTTCTTTGTTTTAAATTTTACGACTGTTATTCAGCCTACAAAAAGAACTGCCTAGTTTGACCACACAATAAATAGATTTCAAAGATATTTGTTTTAGAGCTGCCAACTTGACTTTACTATTTCTATAGCAAAACTAAAGCAAAACCAACAACAAAACAAACAAAATTGAAATTGAAACAAAACAAAAGTAACCGATTTTACAACAACAGGCCAAAAAAAGATTTAAACTACAGGGCTACTCGAATTCGATTTATTACTATTGTGAAGTCGTGAAATTCACTAATAAATATATCTTGAAAATACTTACTTTCTAATGTATTCCTAAGTCCTGAAAATGGCCCTTCCAAGTCAAAATCAGGACAATAAAATGTTTGCCAGTTGATATAACAAAGAGTGAAAATAATTATCGCTTAAGTTCAAAAACTGGTACTATATACATTTCATAAAAATTTGTTTGGCAATGCATTTTATAAAGACTTCAATTACAAAGAATTCACTGATTGGGCGTTTGAGTGATTGGAAGTCGATCCACTTTTTTACCGGCAAATTTCGTTCAGCGATGAGGCACAATAGGTCAATAATAGGGCTTCGTCAATAAGCAAAATTTCCTGGCCCGCAAGATCGTGTGAAATACTTGGAAACAGTGGACACTGAAATCGATGAGAAGATGAATGACCTGATCATAAATATTCTTGCATGTATGTGAACACTATGCACACATCTGATGTACCGCACAATGTATCTTAATTCCGATTCCACTGTCCCGCTCTATTAAATTCCAAACTGAACGTGCCTCTTTCTTTAAATTTCAAGTGTTCAAAAAAAGCACACCAAGGTAATGTTTTAACAGGAAATGTGTATTTAATCGACTACACTGATCAAAAAAAAAAAAAAAACGGAATATTTGTACTTGAAGTGATCCTTAGTGGTAGCAAAAGTATGGTGCGTACCGATTTTCTTAGACCAAGAAGATTATTCTTGAATCAAGATTAGATTCTTGACTTTTACTAAATTTAGTAACGAGCGCAGCCGATACCAAAGCTGCTGCTAAAATTTGTTTATTTGTTTATTTGATTTGATTGAAATGACAAAAATATTGAAATGAAAAATTGAACGCTATAGAACGATTTAAATTATTCAAAACTAATTTTACTTAAAAAATTAAAATACCTTTTTCTCCTGTGCACTCATTTTGCATATTAATTATGCTTTCTCCGTTGTTTTGACGTTTCGTTGACTTGTTTATGTACTTCTTCTAAATTGTTTACAATTCATTTAAAAAGAAATTGGCATTCACATTGATTTTTGTATCTTCTTTTTAGCAGCAGTTCTAAAATGTTTATTGGTACGAAATGAGTTTAGTGTTGGCTCTAGCTCTAAAGTGGTAGCTGCTACTAACAGAAGTCGACATTTTCTTTTGCTTATTTGATTATTGAAGTTGTCGAATAAAAACACATTGCTTTTCCTAGTTTTTCACTCGGTGAGAAGAAATTGGAGCAGCTGAGAGAGTAAATTTGAGCATTTTTTTTTTTTGATATTCTTAAACTTTTGTTTTTGACTTGTGTACAGATTTGTTGTTAGAATTAGATTTTTATACTTATTTCAAAAAGGTTTTACTTATTCTAAATATTTCTACGCTTGATTTATAAATCGATTCCGTTTTGTAGTTGATTGAAGAAAATTGTGTACGCATCGTAGTTAAAATTTTTAAGTATACTTTCAGATAAAAACAAAAAACCTATATTTAGAATGTTTTTTGTTTATTTTTCTGTCTAGGTGTGAATGAAGTTTTTCAAAGAAGATCTTTGTTGCAGCACCATACGAATTTTTCGCACGAACAAAATCTGTACAATCGTATAGAATATTATTTTTGACTATATCTATAGATATAGTATATGAACAAATCGTAAATTGTGTGAATTGGTTTTGTGGTTTTCGATTTGATATGAGAAAATGAGATGAAAACCAGAAGAAAAAACAAATAAATATAAAATAAAACAAATAAATTCAAACCGCCAACAACAATAAAACGTATAAAATGCATTCAACAATTGTTTTTGCGCCATTTTCATAATAATAATTTAATTGTTCATTGTTGTTGTTTTTGTTGTTTTTGCTGCCGTTGATGTTGTTAAATATAAAGTAAGTAATTTACTGCATTTTCTTGTTATATTTTTACTGTGAAATTCAATTTGTGTTTAGGCATTAAAACAATACCCGTGATTCACTCCACTATAATGAAGTATAGCCAGGTACAAGGTGCTTTTTTTGTATTGATTCCATTTTCCGACAGTGTTTAAACTGTCATAAATTGGTCAGATCTGGCAACGCCATTGTCATTTGTGCACAGTTTGGTACTTTATTTTCTTTATGAATAGACTAACGCCAGAAAATAGTGATTTAGTTCGGGAACTAAATGAACTAGAGGGAATGTTCGTCCAAGCGACTAATTCGATTAACCGGGAATCGTTTTCACAGCACGTATACTCTTAATAATAAGTTTACCTAAATTGGACTTCCAGTTTACGCCACATTCGAAATTCCACATGCCTTCCTAAATCCTATTAAAAACGAATGGCATAAAATTATCTTATAAAGCCACAATGAAGCCAATTTTCAGTTAGAAATTGTATAATCTCGACTTTTTTAATTCAATTGAAAGTTCTGCACCTCTAAAAAAAACATGCTATATAACCTCACGGCTTGTCGATCCACTTTACTTTTGATTTTTTATTGGCGTTTTAATTACATTTATGTTTATAGACTCACAGGATTCCGTCACCCTCACTCCCACCCTCTAGTACATTGACACGCCATTTGTTTCTTAAGCCGTTGACAATAGGAAACACTCTCGGTGCAGTGCTGTCAGTTGTCATTCAAGTATTTCCGTAAACGCCACCGCCAACGGCATCGACATCGACATCGATGGAGACAGCTTAATTGTACGCTGCCGGAAGCGGCGATGTTGCGCCGTAATCCTGTAATGCAATGTGCGCGCAAATTTGGTGCGGGAAATTTCCCAAAGTATTTTATAATAATTAAGTCTAAAATTAATTGCGAAACTATTTCTTTGCTATTTTTAGAGCAGTTTTCGCGTTCGATTAAAAAGCTGGCTGTGATGGCTGAGATGGGAAAAAATGTGAAGAAGGAAAATGCGGAAAATTGGAAAAATTGCCGCATCATTTGCGATTCATTAATGTTGCATGTTTGACAGCGAACTGACAATCAAATAAATCAACTCTGCGTCAGAGAGAAAAATGAGAAAGGACTCACATACAGATAGAACGAACGAATGAACGAACCAACGAACGAACGAAGGGAAGGCGTGTGAGCTGTCACTGCAACGCGAGGGTAGTACTCAAATTTTGAAGAAATTTTTATATGTACGTGTATAAGCCATATTCTCCTCTCCATGTTATAAACTGAAGCAAAAAGATTTTTTATATCCTTTATCCAAGAGTTGAAATTACACGATATATGCACAATAACAGCAACAAGAAGACGTGGCAGATGTAGTAAAGATGTATAGTTTTATGTGATCAGCATCTATAGCCGAAATATAGACATGCCCATCTGTCCGTTCGACAGTCTGTAGGATCGGCGTGTTCTTGGGAACTATAGAAGATATACTAGGCCTAAAATTGGTATTTTTTTTTTCACTCTGTTTATGCTCAAGCAGATAAAGTGTAAAAATTAACGTGACAACCGCATTATAAGCGGTAGATCCGTACAAACCAACACACCATTAGGAAGTTCTTGTACTAAAGAATTTGGTTTTTGTTGGTAATTAAGCTATAAGCGAAAAATTTGATGTATCTAATGTAAAATGTAATAAAATATCCAACATTGGTCCATTTCGGATAACTTTAGAATCAAATCCATAGAAATCAATGGTTCAAATAAACCCTCTTAGACGAAGTGTAGGGTATTTGTAAGTCAAACAAACTCGAATGTAGCATTCTTTGTTGTTTAATTACGCTTGAAACGCCAACGAGCGTTGCCTTGCATATTGTGGGTCGTGGCCACCATAAGTTTTGCAAGTTTTGACAATTCTAGTGGATCATCATACTCGTAACTGATGACGAACCATGAATGATCCCAAAACAAAACAGCAATCGACTGTATGGGTGTTCAAAGGTGTGCCAAATCTAACAAGAGTTTATCTTTATTTTTTTTTTTTTTAGAAATAGTGGCCATGTTTCATTAGAGCAACGTAGGAGAGTTAATTCTGAATGTGTACAACTACAAGTTTTCGTAGTATTGAGGAAACGCAGCAGCCGTAGACGGATTAAACTTCACTCACACAACGTTTTACATAAGAGTATTTTTCGAGCATACAAAACATCATCCGCCTTACAGCCGTGATTTGGCATCCAATGACCTCTTTTTGTTTCCGCACATCTAAGATAAATTGCGAGGTCAATGATTTTTGAGAGGTTGTAGCGCTTAAATAGTTCGTTTTGGAGGTACTCACTTGTAAGTGTTAAAAGTATATTGAAAATGGCTAGTGCAACAAAATATTCTGCGTACTTTTGTGGTAAAATATGTAAATTTGTCAAAAATTGTGCCATTGGCACTTTTTGACGCTGTTTCTATAGAAACCCACCTCCCACTTTTATGTTTTACAATACGGTTGTAAATTTTGTATGAATGGTTCAGCCGATATTAAGGATTTTTCTTATTTTCTATTAAACTGTTTCGAAAGCATAGTACAACCTTTTTAGCTGCTATTTAATTTGTTTCAACTGATGAGCAGGCATATAATTGGATCTATGGTCCTTATTTTCTTAATATATTTCATCTATTTTCTATTCGAATTTCATGAAAACTTCAAGTCGCTGTTTATGCGATGTTTACAATATCATGTTTACAATAACAGGTTAAAGTTAACACCTTAAAAACGAAGGAAAGCATCATCTGATTCAAATTTGGTGCTAACAGACTGATATTTCATTTCACAACATGGTAACAACGCGACGGGAGAATATCCTGAAACTAAAAGAAATTCATGAAAAGCTTTTGTAATAATTTGTATTTCATGCAAAACTTCTCATGAAATGTTTTCATGAAAAACCACTCAGTATAAACGAAATATGTGTTCTGTTCTGATGGGCAAATTTAGAAAGCATTAACTTCTTTCAATCGGAACGACATTTTTTTTTTAGCTTTAGTTAAATGATGTTTGATCCTTTGCACCAACACCAGCTGAAATATCGAAGAAATTATGAACGCTCTAAACTATTTATTCATAAAAATTGCAGTTGATCCAAGCATTATTTCAAAGTAAGACTACATTCAACAAAAATCGATACGAAACATTTTCATGTAGACAGAAAAGTATTTTATGTAACAGTACACAAATGCAACAAATTGATGGTTTTCCGATCGTACGAAATATAGTTTTATATTGTCAGAGTTTCCATAATGCACGAACTTTCAGGTTTACCTATGCATAGAAAAAACATAAACAAAAAGTGTAAACTGAGCTCGACTTACAAAGCAAAAAATGCACAAAAAAGTGTGTGAGAGAGATAGAGAGAGAGAGAGAGAAGCTGTGAGTTCATATTTTGCGGATTGTTGGGATATTTATGACATTTTACATTACATTTGTTTGGGCATCACGAAACCGCAGTTTTCGCCGACTACGTTGTGCTGTTTGAAGTCGTCAATCATGACAACAGCTCTTCAAAAGCGACAACTCTGTCATTCTTGCACACGCCACGCCACGCCACGCCACTCCACGCCATGCCACGCCGAATGTCCTTCCACTTTTTGTTCTTTATCCCTTGCTGTGCGCCTTGCGCGTAAATCATTTTGAGTGATGATTGCGCAATGATTTGTCACAAAACGACAACAACAAAAAAAAAAAAAAAATGCTTAACTCTAATAACATTTTAAACTATAGCCACTTCAATTCATTTTAGATAATTAAGCGCAGTTTAATATACTCACGCGGTAATTGACAAGGCGATGATGCTCAATTATATTGTATATTGGGGTTATTTTGAGTTTTCAATAACAGCAAAAGAATAGAAACTTTCTCTGTCACTTTTTAGAGTAATTTCGATGCGCAGAACACAAACAAAAAAAAAAAATACTGATTTCTTTTTCTTTTATGCCATTCATCCAGATGTGTTTTATTATACCTTGTACCCATAGGATGAAAGTATATATTAAGTTTGTGCAAATGTATATAATAGGGTAGAAGGAGGCGTGACAGACCCTATAAAGTATATATCTTTTTGATCAGCATCGGTAGGCGAATCGATATAGATGTGCCGAATGTCCGTTCGTTCGTCTGTGTGGACAAACAAATCTGAGAAGGCTCTAAGAGTTTAAAATTTGAATATTTAGACTCTCATTTTCTCTCTTCACATAGCTAGTATTAAATGAACATGCCAGCTCTACTTTAAGTAGTAGCTCCCATACAAACCTGCTCTCATTTGTAAGTATTTGTATGACATTTTTTTTTTTAGTTTTGTTGTTATTAGAATGGCTAGAATCGTCAAATAAGGTGTATCTTATGTAAATCCTAATAAAATATAATGCATGCCTCTAGATTGGGCCACTATAAGGGATGGCTCCCGTACAAATAAAAACTTCATTTTTAAGTTTTTGTATCAAATTGTTTGGTTTTTGCACTTAAATAAGCTATAAATGTCAAATATGGTGTATCTTATGTCAAACATTACAATATATTGCTTATAAGCCAAGATTGAACCTTTCTAATGGGTAGCCCCGTGCAAGCTTGTTCCCACTTCTAAATTTTACATGAAATATTTCTCTAGCTAATTTTTTATTTCCAAATCAGAACACTAAAGAATATAATCTATACTTTCGATTAGGAATCTTTAACAAGCTACAGGGTATTTCGAAGTCGAGCCCACACGTATTTAGCGTTCTTTGGCTTCCACAGTGAACGGCAGTCCCGTTGACCTGAGCAATATATTGTTCGAAAGGCAACGGTATCCAATACGTTTTAATCCAATGAAATATTACTAAATTACAGCTGATGCAACTTGTAACGAAAGTTTTAACGAATTTTGTATATTTTTCCGATTTGAATACCTCTTTTCAGCAACAACTAATTCCACTAATTGTAAGTTTCGCATTTTTATCAATTCCAAAAAGTCCTACCAGATCAAGGTCAGATAAAACAAGAAAAAACGTTAACTTCGGTTGAACCGAAGCTCTAATACCATTCACACAAAACTTTAAATAGTATAGTAATACATAAAAATGGGGGTTTAAATAATGACTACCCCAAAAAGTCGGTGGTACACGCTCACTAGTTGATGTGTATGAAGCGATGCAGTAGATATGTACGATGCCGCCATATCGAATTTCAAGTTGATGTTGTTCAATCTTGATACTCTATTAAACTACAATAAAAATAAGTATATGTGCAAAATTTCAACTGGATAGCATACAAATTGGTCCCCAATAATTCGTCAATTTCATTATCCTAGAAAGTTTTGTAAGTAAAGATATTAAAACAAAAAAACAAAATAAAAACATAAAAAAAGGTTTTTATTTGAATATATTTATAGATCTACATTTATATGGTGGCCATATGGTATATTGGTCCGACCTGTCAATCTGTACATTTGTGGTATATTTGATCAAGCTTCAAGTAGCACACGCCAAATCTTTTGTTGCTAGCTTTAATAATAAATAAAAACCATTCACACAAAACTAGTGAGAAATTGTATTATCAATTTGACTGAAAATTTGTAACGCATTAAAAATCCCATCGTAGATCCCATGAAGTACGTGGGGTACCATTTAAATTTCGGGAATAGCAAATAATGACAAACATTTTTAAATGAAAATGGATTTTTTGTTTTTCAAAATATTCCCCTTGATGATCAATACACTTTTGCATTCGTTCAAACCATTTCTCATAGCAGTTTCTCCATTCCACTTGAGACACCTCCAAAATATGGTTTTCGAACACTTCAACTGCTTCTTCGGCGCTCGTAAATTATTGACCATGCAGTTTAGGTTTGATACTCGGGAACAAGAAGAAGTCATTGGGTGCCAAATCAGGACTGTACGGTTACCGAACTACGTCCACGATTGAATTCACTATACCAGCGTTATACTGTGGTTTTTGATGGAGCTTTTTCGCCATACAAAGAACTGAGTTCATTGACACATTCTTGTTGAGATAATCCACGTCGAAAGTTGTGAAAAATATTCCAACGAAAACCTTCTCTTGAAATTTCCATTTTTTTGGCCAAATTGCTTTTCTTAACTCACTGTAAACAAAACAAATAGCAATTGTACATCAAAACTGTGTGATTACGTTTATGCCAAAAAAATTATTATTATGGTGTTGCCAGATTTTAGCTTTTGACATTAGTGTTGCCAGTTCCCGAAATATAAATAGCAGCCCTCGTGTACATATTCTTGATCATACTATTCGGTCTAGCCATGTACGTCTGTCAGTCAAATATTTGCTGCTATATGTTTGCATCTAATGGATGGAGGCTTCACATTCATATACTAATAGGCATGTCCCGCCCACAGTTTAGGGTAGCTTCTATTCAAATCCACCACTCACGTTTATGTTTCATAAAATGATTTGAAATTTCGAGTGTATGGTATTAGAGCTTCAATTCAACGGAAGTTTACGTTTTTTTTTTTAAGTTTTCATACAAAAACTACAAACTGAAAGGCAACCTTTTTTAAGACTGTTGACCTCTTCTTTCTACAAAATGTATCTGTTGATGGAAAATGAATATCTAAATATCTAAATTTGAAGAATCTAAGAATATCTTTTATAGACTCCCAGATCTCGGCGCTCAAATTGACAGTCTGATGGACAGACAGACGTACACAACTGTATCGATTGGACTCTGGATGCGGTTCAACATTATATACTATATACATACTTTGTAAGGTCTGCCGAACCTTTTTTTCCAATAAATACCAACTTGAAGTACTGTATGCAGACTCAGCATTTGGCTCAATGGGCGTAACAGGTTTACTAAACTTTGTATTTTAATAGGCGAATGCTTCGTATAAAGTCCACTGAGCGTGCCACACCCAGTAAACACTGAGGCCCCAATACCAACTATCCACTTTTGTATTGTAGACCTTTCTATTAAAAAATAAGTAATACAACGTAACTATTTGGTGCAATACTAAATACAATGTAGGGGACTGGAGCTCAAACTTATTTGTAGATATCATTAATCACATAAATGGAGAAACTTTTGACATTTAACGTATTGAGAGAACGTTCAAGCTTCAGCATTTTGACATAATTAAGTTACTTTGCGGTGCTTTTCGTTAAGTCATATTGCGGTGTCGGCGCAGAATCATCTAACAATGACATTTTCGTTTCGGTTCGGTTGGGTTGGGCTTGGTTTGGTTGGATTGTACTGAATGAGACTGACTTGAATTGAGTTTTGTGGTTGTGTTTGGCTCGTTGTGAACCTGGAGGTGGAAGTTACCGCAAACATATCGTCGAAAAGGGTCACAATTAGAAATTAATTTCAGAACATTTCTATTTCACTTTTCTAAAGCGAACAGAAGCGCAGTATGAGAAAGACTTCCGAATAAGTGTTGTGTGTACGTATCGCAACGGAGCGGAGCGTGGCGCTGCGGGGTTAAATGACTTTAATCACTTCCCATGGCAGTCGATTTAAGCTCAAGTGACGAACACAAGCGTAGAAAGAAGTGGCAGGGGCGTTGTACTGAGAAGTTTTGTCAACGGGGGAGAGCGAGCCAAGTGTCCTTTTGCAAGCGGTCGGGTTGGCAAGCGGTCACGTGTGCCTCGACTATGATTTATGCGATGCGATTGCAACAATAACAAACTCAACAACAACAACTCTGTACTAAAGGATGTCGACAAGGACTCGCCGTAGAAGTAGTGGGAGCAAAAGAAAAAAAAGTACAAACGGAAACAAAATACCGTTCGAAAGCACTTAAGGACCTTTTCATTAGTAGCGACCCCGACTCAGAGTCGCTGACGACTTTGGCGTAACAATTTTTATGATTTGACTTATACGCAGGCAAATTAGTCTATTGTGGGGGGTGGCTGGCATGCCGGGGGTAGCTGGCCGGTGCTGCGCTGCGTGCTAAGCGGTCAGCGCACATTAATTTCGCGCTCGACACGACGCAACTGCAATAGTTCTATTGGCATGGAATGGAAATTCTGGGTGTTTGCGTTTGAGTTTCGTGTTGAAGTTACAAATTTTTCTTGTACCTCTTTGGCATTTATTATTATTATTACTTTGATTAGCAAGCTTGTCTACCCGGCATTGTCTTGGAATTGTTCATTTAAATTGACTTGATGCACTGTCATTAATGAAAATATGCCCAGGTTAGGTTAGGTTAGGTTAGGTTAGGTTAGGTTAGGTTAGGTTCGGTTGCAATGCCCAGCATGGGTAGACTCCGCGCCATCATTGTGTTCCCAAATAGTGGCGTTCTCTAGTGTTTGAGTTGACTTAGTACCCAAAAGCCAATAAAGTGTCCTAAGACGCAAACCAAGTTGCTTGCTTTTTGTAAATATGTGACTACGCCAAGTCAAGCGTCTATCTAGATGTATATCAAGATACTTTGCTTCATCACTCTGTAGCAGCAGGCAGTGGTTTAGATAAACGAGAGGATATGTACCTTGTCTAAGGGCGAACATCACATGTATCGATTTCTGTTCTGTACCTTGAGGAACGCCAGAATTTATTTCAAATAAATCATTTGAACTCATCTTTAATTTTGACCATAAAGAATCCATTTTCCATGTAGGAGTTCAAGATTTTAAATGCATGATAAGGAAGAAGTATTTGGTGTTTGCATATAAGTCCAGGATGCCACACTTTAAATACATCTAGGAACTACGTGGTGCAATATTCTTTGTTTTCGAGAGCAGTTCTTGCAAATTTGTATACCCTGTTAACTTGTTCCATCGTGGAGTGGTACTTTCTGAACCCTGATAAGATTATTCCCTTCGATAATAGGACCAAGTCTGGACAAAAATAGCCTTTTGGAATATTTTGGACAATATTGGAAGGTGGCTTATCGGTCTATATGAGTTTACGTCTTCTTGCGGTTTTCCCGGTTTTGGTATGGCTATTATCTGTGCAACTTTCCATTAGCTAGGAAAATAGTCACATCGCAGAATTGCATTAAATATTTGTGTAATAATCTGAAAGCCACTCGCCGGGAGTTCTTTAAGTGTTTTACCAGTCATTAGGTCATAACCAGACGCTCTTTTATCTTTCCCCTTCAGTATTTCTTTTTTTACTTCGCTTAGGCAGAAGTTTTTTATTGGTAAATCCATTTGTAGCGGAGAGTCTAAGAAATTAAGTATTTCCTGGTCAGCGTCTATATTACTGGTTTGAAAAAGCTGAAAGACATCTGCGAGATGGCCCGCAAAGGTTTCTGCCCTATCTCGATCATTTCTGGCCCATATATTATTCCTTCTCTTAATAGGTGGAATACGCTGTGTTGCTTGACCTATGTTTCTCGTGGCCATAGTCAGTCGCTTGTGTTGGAGAAAGATTTGTAATAGGGCTGTTGAATTTGTTACTTCTATGTTCTTGAAGCGTACTTGGTTAAGCCTCTTCTTGTCTATGGGGCTCCTGGCTTGCGTTTTTCGCACACAAGAGTTGCCACCGCTCTGTTGACTTGCGTATGTTTATTTCATTCAGCTTGCTGGATGGTGTTTGTGAGTTGCTCTACATCATTGTCTATATCCATTTGTGTTTTCAGTGAGACATTTGATGCTAACGTTTCATAAATTATTCGCCTGAAGAGGTACCAATTTGTGTTTTTGTTATGGAGTATTGCAGGTATTAGTGTAGTAGAGTAGAGGGATTTTTTGGTATTGCTTTAGCTATAAAAAAGTCAATTAGATCCGGCAACTTGTTCATGTCACTGGGCCAATAGGTTGGGTCAACTGTTGAAATGTGGAATGTGTTGTTTGCATTCATTGCGCTTATAAGTTCGCGTCCTCTAGGTGGTATTAGCCTAGAACCCCATTGTGTATGATTTGCATTGATATCGCTACCAGATATAAACCTATTCCCAATGAGATTATAAAATTTTCAAAGAGGTTTTGCTTTATGTGCTTATTTGGGGGGGGGGTGGATTTTTTGTGGGGGATATTGTCAATATACAGATGCTACAGTAAGTGACATAAATTGTACTGTAATTTGCTTGCAGGTAGCTTGTTCGGTGGTTTTTTAATTCAATTTATGGTGTCCTTTATAATAACTGCTGTGCCGCCACGAGCCGTGCCAGCACTGTGGTTCGTGGTATAAATATTGTACTTTTGTATACGTACAAAATTTGTTCGTAAGGTGCGCTTCCGATATTAGCATAATATCTACATTGTCTTCTGCCAATATTAGCTTGAATTAATGGAAGTGCTGTGAAAGCCCATCAGCGTTCCAGCTGACTATTTTTAGCATGTTCTTGTGGTTCAAATTATACAAATATAAATTAAGAATCGTATATTTGTATATTGTACACTCTTTATAATTTGCCGGGTGGTTTCCATCGCACAGCCCGCAGCGTACGTCCGCTGATTTTTCCTTTCGGCGACATTCGTTAGTTAAACCTTCGTTAGTAAAACCTTTAATGGGTTAATGATGCTTATCCCATGCACGAATATTGGTGGTGGTTTAGGTGCTTTAACTTTAACTTCCACTTCCTGTGACTCTTCACAATATGGACTTAGTAGTTCAAATCATTGAGCAATGAGCCGTTAGTGAAGTTATTGATGGCATTCTTTTTATGATGTATTGTGACGTTAGTTAGTTAGTATTGAGACAATATATTTTTCATCGAAGGTCGTCATCGAGGTGCAGTAATCTGTTCTTATTGAGATGGACTCTTGTAGATGTGGTATCTTTTTGGTGTCCGAAGGTACCACAGCACCAGAATTAGATTTCCCTCTGCATTAACGCTATGATAACTTTCTGTGTAGCTTTCTGTAGAAGATGAAATAGGATATTTAGTGCTTCCTCCGCTGTTGTGCGTACATCTCCAACAATGCAGAGTTCTGTACTTTGTTTTAATTAGTGCTTCCGTAGTGGTTGCTTAAGAGTTGCAGAGACCCGGTCTAATGCTAATGCACTCACTTAAAGGGTCCCTCTACTGACAAATCTTCGCAGACTTTACTACGAACATCAAACTCACCAAACTTCGTGTGAACTCCAACATACAGAACTAATGTATAACCGATATAAACTAGAGAATGCAGTGCTGTGTTTCTGTTGACTTCCCTTGCAATACGCGTTTTGGTATATAGAAAGTAGCAATAGCTCTATACTATTTTTAATATGAACATCTATTAAACTCTCCAGTATTTGCATGCTAAATGATGATAAAGGTTGGCGTGTGAAACACTGACCACAATTTTGGATATAAAGAGTACCTCAACTTATCTCAATTTTGATGTTTAAGCCTAATACAACTTACATAGATCGCGTGTAATCATTGCAGGATATGCACTTTCAATATCGGGAGTTGTGCTGCGAATATTCCATCCATGCCCAGCGATTTGCACGGTTGAAATCTCCATAAAAAAGATAATTTTTGAAAAATGTTTTTTTTTTTCTGAGAATATTGATAGATAATTACACTTTCACGATTATCGTTTATCGCCGTACCTTATTGAAGAATTGAAGCCTTCTCTATAAACAGCGGTCGTCAATACACACCACACTCGTTTTGTTTTTATTATATCCATCATAAGCGTACACCAGACTTTCCACAACTTATTGCAACTATAATCGTAGTGCCCAGATAGATGTCCCAGTATTTGCACTGTTTTCATTATTAAGGCTAGTAACTCTAAATTTAGTTGTCTCTTTACTATGACAAGTATGTTTAAATATTCATAAAATATGCAAACATTGGTTTAAATTGAGGTCTACATATCTTAATATGGAAAATATGCTTCTCATTTTCCTACGTACAAACGTACATCATATTATTTAAATTTATATTCTACTCGTACATAGTAGAGATTTTGTTTACGTGTGTTTGAATTTATATACTATTCTGTCAGATTGAGGACTGAAATTTTTATTTAGCGCATGTTCCAATGTTATTTATTAAAGTGAAATTATTGTTAATGAGCTGGAGCAATGGCAAAAATAACATGGCGAGCTATTTATGTTCTCGAATAGGGCCATAAACGCTCAAAGCAGCATTAAACAGCGCCAACGCCTTTTCGTAGCGCTTTCAAACGCTAATTGCGTGAATTTTCTATGACATTGACTGCGATTGGCGCGGCAACACAACGTTTCCATAAATTCTCCGGTCGTGTGTCTTGGTGGCTGTCCCATGTGCTGTCCGGCACTTTGCTATCGCGCATTTAAACGAAGGCATTTGATTTTTGTACCGATAATGCCATAAAAATGATTTAGAATAAGTTTCTTGTAAACGTTGCACGACACGAAAGCCACAATGGCGTTTCGAATATGACAGTGCCCCGAACTAAGAATAAAGTGGAGATGAACGTTAAAACTAGAGCTGTAACCTGTCCAAACTTAAGTCCATCTGTAGGAATGTTTAACAGAGTTGCAGCAAAGAATTGTTTTTAATTGTAGTACTACATTTTTTTGGGTATAGAAAATTTCAAGACACAATCGATAATGTGAACTACACACATACGAGTATATGAAATGATTGTAAATATAAAGCAATATTGATAATACGCAGAGAATTTATAAATACTAGAGTATAAATACATAAAGTGGTCGAAAATTTACCTTTTGAGTTAAAACGCAGGGGAAAGGTGTTCAGCCGTAACTCCAAAGGGGACGAACAGCTTCGTGTCGGCTGATTGTGCTAAAGAGAAAACGAGTCATAATTTGCAGACTGTACAAATTATGATTCAGAAAGATTTGCATTAAATATCGCGCAGTGCAAACCAGGCACATACAATCACACTCTGGGTGCTCTTCTTTTGGACAGCCCTGCTCTTAATCAGGGCCGACCAGAAAAAGAGCGGTGATGCAATTGTTTTTTATTTTTGTTGGTTTTTAATATACACTCCTTTGCTTTTTTGTTTTAAATATAAATTTGATTCATTTCTCTTCTTTTAAAATGTTATCAATAGAAACACTTTCAAAAACACACTCAACTGATGTTCGCCAACATATTGGCAAGTACGCCGTCTACAGTTTGGGGGCTAATGTCTAGCTGCTCGACGGACATGCTCTACAATCTGAATCGCTCTTTAGAGGACGACAAAGATAGAGAATATTTGTTCTCTATTCTTCCAATTGAAAGCAAAGGAACCGAAAGAAACAAAAAAGAGAACAGCTATGCGGAATGCGCTACGTTATTATTGTATTAGTCTACAATCGGCTAAACGTTAAAGTGCATAAAGAGATGTGCATAAATGGACAAATCAAATTCTTCTTTTTCATTGGGTGTAATACACACTTTGTATACAGCGGCACAAAGCCAAAAATAACACATTTTCGTCTGTTGTTTATTCTTGTGGCTTCACTCATCTTGACTTTTTTGTTATTATTTTTTAGCGAATTGAGACAGCTGAGAGAACTCATGTCATTGTGATTGGCTGTGGGCGTGTCTTGGTTTTTACCTAACTTAATCTAGCGCGCGTTGGGGTGCCATAAGTACAACAACAACAAGATCGTATATGACGAGAGTGTGCGGACGTACGAACCATAGCACAAAGAGGAGACAAAGGATAGGAAACTATATAGAAACGCGTTTTATCTCTTTTTCTCGTAGCATACATTTATAGTAGTAGGGACATTGGGAAGGAGTGGCAGGAAAGGAGTGGCCATTATCGTTAATTATAATTAATATAATTTAGGGGAAGGGCAGAACGACGTCTGCCAGGGTAAAGCTAGGCAGACATCATCAGGCACGAAGTCAAAACGAACAAGCGAAATAATAGAATCAATACGAGGCACGAAGGCAGCAGCTTATTTTTGAACCTAGTCTATTGTATTCAGTTTTCATCAAAGTTTTCTTATGACGTTATCACGTAATTATCGTCCGTAAACCGACTTTACAGACAACAATTTTTTTTTCTTCTTTTTGTAATTCAATATATTTCGATCCTCTTCGAGGATCGTCAAAGCTGCAAAGTGCCCCGAGTTTGCACAGTGGTCTGCTAGTGCTGTTTTGTGGTCCGAAATTCTGCGGCAACGCTGGTTAGACTTATTTTCGGATATCCTTCATTTTTGTTTAGACTTTGTCGTACCAACATATTCTTTATTTCATACGTTTGACCCGTCTCCACCGCAAGGAATCTTATAACTATATCACATTACTCTGCCCGTCTTTCGATATTGCTAAACAGGTAGTACTTCGTCGTGTAATGCGTCTTGTTTGCTATTCTGAATTTATTCTTTGTCATATACATTGGATGATGTTAGTGTATCCGACAGTCCCAAGAATATAATTTAGATATATATATATATATATATACTCTCTCTCTCTCTCTCTCTCTCTCTCTCTCTCTCTCTCTCTCTCTCTCTCTCTCTCTCTCTCTCTCTCTCTCTCTCTCTCTCTCTCTCTCTCTCTCTCTCTCTCTCTCTCTCTCTCTCTCTCTCTCTCTCTCTCTCTCTCTCTCTCTCTCTCTCTCTCTCTCTCTCTCTCTCTCTCTCTCTCTCTCTCTCTCTCTCTCTCTCTCTCTCTCTCTCTCTCTCTCTCTCTCTCTCTCTCTCTCTCTCTCTCTCTCTCTCTCTCTCTCTCTCTCTCTCTCTCTCTCTCTCTCTCTCTCTCTCTCTCTCTCTCTCTCTCTCTCTCTCTCTCTCTCTTATATATATATATATATATATATATATATATATATATATATATATATATATATATATATATATATATATATATATATATATATATATATATATATATCTCTCTCTCTCTCTCTCTCTCTCTCTCTCTCTCTCTCTCTCTCTATATATATATATATATATATATATATATATATATATATATATATATATATATATATATATATATATATATATATATATATATATATATATATATATATATATATATATATATATATATATATATATATATATATATATATATATATATATATTGTTTTACTACATCACTGTATAATTTTTGTTCCATTCGTGCTATATCGGTGTATAATGTCTTTCATTCATGCAATGGGAAAATTGTTTCACGTCAATATTTATTTAATGTGTGTAAAATTTCTAAAATGAAAAACAGCGTCGTTTTTATCCAATACTCGTCTGCTAAAGTTGCTGGCCGTGTTTAGTATTATTCTACGAGGAGGCTTCGAAAAAAATAATTTTCGTTTTTTGTACCAGTCAAGTTTAAAAAGATTTCCTTTCCTACCTAGGTGTCTAGATAGAGAATTTGATGTGTTTATGGAAAGCATTTAGTGTCAGCATCGTCTTTTCTATTTCTTCCGTTTTAATAATGGCAAATAAATCATCTAAATATTTCGTCAGCAACCTTGTTCTTGTCGGAAATGTACTAATTTGTATGAAAGTTCCTTCATTATTTTGTCAGTTGTGTATTGTGAGGAAGGTGATCCTATAGGCTTCCATTTTACCTGGTAATATAATTTGCTGCCGAAGAGAAAGTATCTGTTGTCCTTAATACAAAATTTTACTATTTCCACAAACTTTTGTAACACTGTGGGGTCTTTGATGATGTTCCATTTTCGTTTTATAATGTCAATAGAATGGTTGGAAATAAAAATACGACATTAAATGATATCAGAACTTTATCCTCACAAATATTAGTGTTGTTCACTCATCTATTAAATTCAATTTCGTTCTTAACAATATACAATTCTTCAGTTAGAGCCTATAGTAAAATTCTTTTAAAATAGTCACTAAATATTTGCTTAGTCCATACACTGGTGAATTGATTGACGAGCATAAAGGCCTCATTGTTAAGAGAGGTTTGTTAATTTTTGGTTAATCATAAATTCGAAGTGGTTGTGGCTGTTTTTGTCATAAGCTCTAATTTTTCAAATTTGGAAATAGCTTCTAATTTAAACCATTTTTCCACTATTTTATTATTTTTTGTCTGTAGTTGTTGTTGGAACTATTTTCACTCCTTTTTAAGTTGTGCAATCCTTTAAAATGTCTTTCGTTTTTTTTTTTTAAATTCTTCTCCAAAACTACTGTCACATTTCCCGTGTCTGCATTCAATATAATTATGTGTTTTTAGAGTCGTTAATAAATTTTTTAGTTTGTTCCACTGTGCTTGTAATTTCTCTCTCCCCCCAAATGTCACCCAAATGTGAATGTATAAAAAGTGTTAAAATTTCATAGGGAGTTCATAATATTCCATAATATTGAGTTTATGAATTCTATTTGCACTAATTACATTAAACTGCAAACTCTTACTTCTTCGAAGCTCCTCCATAAGGTCTGATGTAAGACAACTAATTTCTTCAAATGTAAAGAGATCAGTGGATGCTAGCTCATTGCAGTCAATAGGAACTGAAAATTTAATATCGTAACTTTCTATGGACTCAGTAAAACTCTGCAAGCTAAAACTGAAATAGTCGATCTCAGTTTCACGTTTTCTTCAGTATTTCTTTTCAACGAACATCTTAGTTATAGGCATAATTCAAAAAACCAATGCCATGTTGGCCTTTTACAAACCGCTTAGCTACTGTTCAGATTAAAATCAGAAGAGTTTCTTTTTGAAATTTGCGCTCTCATCACAAATTTATTCGATCCATTGGCTTTATAAATGATCTAGTTTTGGGTTTTATTACGTTTTTTCAGCTTATTCCATTTAATGCTCGAACTAGTGATTTCCGAATTTTCTTGTCATTTGGAGTGGGGTTTCATAGAACTGCTTACGCAACAGCCGATGATGTTAATAGAGTTCAAATAGTCGTTTGCCACGTTTGAATTCTGCTCAAATAGGTTTAATATGAAAAAAAAAATTTAAATGTTTTATTTACTTGAGCTCTAATTAAATTTATTCTTTTATGTTGCATATGTTAGTTAGGATAAGTTAAGGTGTCTGCAAGAACTATTGTGTTCATAGCCGATTAGATAAAATTAAATAAATTATTCATAAATCCAAAACTACTTAGAATGGTTCCAGGCTTAATTAATGTAACTTTGTTTTTTTAGCGTTTGCTATTTAGCGTTGAAAATCGTAATCAAACGTCAGATCTGAAAGTTCGTTGGTGAGCGTGGAAAGTGAGAGTTCAGCAGACATAGCATAGTAACGTTACCGACGAACCGAGCATCAAACGACACAAGTAGCAAACGACCGGATCCGAGCTACTACACAGCCGACAGCACATAGAACGTACATACGCTCATACATACGTCCGTACACACATAACACTTTTTCACTTTGAAGCTATGTGCTACACTTTTAATTCGCAATTAGTTCAAACGAATTCTGCATTAAGTCAGCAGCACAAAAGATGCAAGCTCCAATCTATTTCTCCTTGTTTGCTTTATATAATATTTTCATTTATTTAATTATTTTGATTTTGATAATACTGATCTGTTTTGCTTGTTCATTCCAGGCATATTGGGCATTTGTAAATGCTTTAAAACAATTGTTTCTTTCGGGTTTCGTCATTGATAGATAAAATTAGTTGCTGTCGGTCGACACAATCGAGGATGTATATGACTGTTTAATAAAATATTTATTTCAATTACTTTTTAAACCATTCACATATGTTTCTAACGTATTAAATGAATCTTCGGATACCTCATAAAGTATATATATATATATATATATATATATATATATATATATTCTGGATCAGTACAACGAACTTATCATGTTCATCGGTCTGTCCCCTGTTTCTAGTTGTTGTGATTGATGTGCAGAGAAATTGCAACAGAGAAAACACAAATATACTCTTACAATATGAGAATAGAAACGAAATGTACAGTCTGTCAAGTAAATGTTTTGATAATGCAAAAAATTCTCATTTTCTGATTTTTCTTTAATAACAACGTAACTTCTTTATGTTTTGTTTTTTGGCTAATTTTATTAAATTATGTAGTGCATAAGTACACTGATCAGTGATCAGATGAAAGTTCTGTGTGTACGTTAGATTCTAAAAAAGGTTTAGGCGTATAATGTACGTTGGATCTTTAGAGTATAAATAAAATTGAAGTTAAAATTTAAAAGAGCCGATAGTGAAATGGAGACTTTAGAAGTTAATAAACGAAAGTCAATGCTAATAGGTAATGTCCTAATTGTGGGTGAAACCATATTTGAGGCATAGACGGAATAGGGGAAGATATGATAAAGATGTGATCTTTAATTAGAAGCAACTGTATAAAGTAAAGATGTTACATATTGTGCATATTTCATAGTTTGAGAACATGATACAGAGTCCGGCAGTGTTCTATGAAAACTTTCATATGAAAACTAAGAGTTTCAAATCCTTATATATATTGTTGGAGCCGCACTTAATACCGAAACGAAATACACGCCCCGACGTCATACATCTCACATCCAAATTGGCCATTGTTCTCGAGTAAGTCAATTATTTTTGTATTATTATTCTTTTGTCTCCGGAGATATACAAAGTCATGTTAGTTTGACCTATCATTGCATTAGCAAACTATATTTGCTAATGCGATGATAGGTCGGTGATAACTATTGATCTCGTGTGTGCTCCACTGCGCTTTGTGGAGAAATACCAAAATGAGATCCACTGAATATGTTGCCGTATGCAAATAAAATCATAGAAAAGTGGAACTATCCAAACTACTTTGGAGCGATGAATGGAAAACATGTGAAAGCGCATTCTACAACTACAAATCACGCTGTATTCGTACATGTACTAATTTTCTATCAAATTGATGTCAATTTGTATGCAATTTTAGGGGTTCCACACGATTGTAATTTTGGCAATTTATGACGCATCGTACAAATTCATCTTATGGTGCTTAGTGAATGTCGTCTCCCATTCCAAGTTTGGATTTGGCATTTTTATCTAACAGCCTCGAGTTTCCGGACGAGAGCATGATCAACGGAATGCAAACTCCGTACTTCATTGTTGAAGATTATGCATTCCCATTGAACCAGAGCATCATGAAGCAGTATGGGTCGCGAAATTTGGCTGTATTGAGAATGCATTCCGCATTCTCAATGTCATTATGTCAGCTTTATTATGTCAATCAGAAAGATCACAAAAATTTTGACAGCGTATTGTTTACTTCACAATAATTTAATGCGTAGAAGTCCTATGGACTGGCGACAAACTACCCAAGGAGCTGTCCCAGTACAGATGGCCTGGGAGGTTTGACAATTATGGCTAAGAAGGAGACAAAGGTGGTTGGGAAACCATTTCTGGAAACCAACGAACCGAGAGGCACACGCTCCGAGTGGCAAACAAACTGAGCTACTGCAAAACCAGACAGCACTTTTACATACACACATAAAAAATACTTTTTCACTTCGTTGCTATAATTCACACTTATAACTCGCAAATAGTTTAAACATATTCTTAAATAAATCAGCGGCTTTTTTGTTTCATTTTGTTAACTTTTTTTCCGATTTTTCGATTTTATTCTGTTAAAATAATGATGGACTGCAAAAACGTGGAGTGCTCTCTCAAGAAACTGCTGCGGCGCTAGGATTAAAGATAAAGATAAAAAAATTTCGACTTTAGCGCACGCGCACAATTTCCCGCGTTTTAATAAATACTGATTTATCACGTCAAAGTGTTTTCAGGCTTTTTTTTCTACAATAACTTCTGCAATAGCTTCTTTAGATTTTTAGAAATGCATTTTTTCTTATACAGAAAGAAAAAATTTAAGAAATTAAGAAATTAATTATAAGGATTACAGTATAAAATGCAGCAGGATATTTGGAAGTCGTAAACACTGCAGCATGCAGCGTTTCTAAAGCATACATCGTTCGTTTTTGACAGTAATTGTCATTTTATCTTGAAGAGCGTCGAAAAATCAATTATTTTTGATCTGCCAAAGTAAACACAAGTTTTATATTACAATGAAACATCAGAGTTTGTATTAAAAGAAAAAAGCATAATTTACGGAAAACTTAAGAATAGCTGCTGCAACTTCACAAACAAAAGTGATTTGTGCATCGTTTTGTGACATGCGTTGAAAAATTGAGTCCCAAGCGTAAAAATCATGGGGTCTGTTGGGTGCAGTGCACTATAAACAAAACAAGCTTCAATAGAACCATCGGGGATTATCGCTACGATAAACTGACAATAAACTTTTCAGTACGACAATTCGCGGCTCCATGTTGCAAAGCCATTTAAAATTAAGTTGAAAACACTCAAATGGAAAGTCCTACCACACCCGTCATATTCATCAGATATTGCTCCTTCCGATTACCATTTGTTCCGAACGACGTATTTTGGCCAATAACTCGCAATTACTAGGAAGCCAAGAAGTGTCGTTCTATGTGCGTCGAATTCCACGCTGATATGCTGCCCGAAAGAAGGGAGAAAGTTGTGGCAAGCAAAGGACAATATTTTGAACAATTTGACTTCCAATATTCAAGTGTGCAGCCAATTTTTAGTAAAAGCCCCAATACAAACACACGATCCACGTATGAGATTTTATCATTACATGCAAATTTAACGTGAAATTTGTTATATTTGCTATTTATGGACGGTCGGTCTCTTCACACACATATATCAATGCGTGTGATTTCTCTATATTTAGGGGTAGTCACATAGGAACACACTACCATACCAACGTTTCGGATTTTCTACAAAAAAACTATTTCATTATAGTCAATATCAACTTAACAACTTCTTATGGACTGACTGTTTCCACACATAGCAAGGGTCGTGTGTTTATGCCCTCTTACAAACTCACCATCCGCTTTGGGTATATTTTATAAAAAACTTTTTCATTATGGGCGAAATCAACTTGAAATTTAATATGATAGCTTCTTACAGTTGGAGTTACTCGAACGCAGAATCCGTGTACACACCATTGCCTCCAAAAATATGAAAAAAAGACATAATAAGGGAGAAATGTTAAAATATTACAAGTGAAGATACAAAAAAACTTGTGGAATCCATGCCAAGACGTCTTGCGTAGGTATTAGCGAGAAAGGGTTATCCTAACAGTTATTAACACATTATTTTCTTCGAAAAAGAGGCCTATACGCATACTTTTGCGGTTATGCTTCTATGACATGTTGTATCATAAAATGAATTAAAACTATAATTTTAAATATTAAAATACAGCAAAAATATTTTTAGATAAGAGAAATTAATAAATTTAATAATAAAACAAAGTTTGATTCAATACATAAAACAATAGCTCAGATATTTGCAATTAAAATGAAAAGTTCATATTTTTTTTTTTTTGGTTTACGCAGACTTTTTCGTACGAGTGTATGTAAAGCTTCCGTCCATTAAAAGCCATTTTATTGAATTTCAAGTCGATACTGACTGTAATAAAAAGGCTTTTCATAGAAATACTGTTATGTGGGCTGTGAGTTTGAGTTTGGGACTACTCCTAAAAGTGGGTAAGGCACACAGGAAATCTACAACCCTGAATTCAGATCGATATGCCAAAAACTGAGAAACTGGTTTTTATTTACACATCCATGGGGCAGACAGGCAGCCAGACGGACATGCTGAATTCGATTAGACTCATCGAGCTGATCAAGAATATATATACTTTATGGGGCATGCCATGTTTCCTTTCATGCGTTAAAATCACCGTGAAAAATTAGAATAATAATTCACATTACATGGGAGCGGTATAACAAATAATAATGCAGTCTACCACACATCCTTAACAAATAACTTTCATTTTAGCTGCAATACAATATGAAAATTGAAGTGAGGTGTATTATTGCGATTGTGGTTTCCCGGAAGTTAAGGATTTTTCATGTTTTTAATTTTGTTTATTTTTTTTTTGTTTTTCCTTACACCCATTAAATTCAAATAAACGCAACAGAATTTGTTTTTAAACTGCGTCAGAAAATGCGCACGGAATATTCCAACAAACTAGAAAAATACTTCAAGTGTGATTGCTGGAACATTGTGCAAATCAACTTCAATAAAACGACAATCTAAGAGGAGGCACTTTGCGTAAACTGTGAATAAAAATAAGACTAAATCAAAATAATAGCATTTGTAATGAACATTTTTTACTGACAAAAGAGAGTTGTCGATAGAATTTACACTTTAAACTTACTACATCGAAAGTATCTTACAGATATATATATATATATATATATATATATATATATATATATATATATATATATTATTTTTTTTTTTTGTTCTAGGGAACTCGTGAGAGCCTTCTCAATATGTTTGTTCTCTTCTATCTTCGAGTATATAAGTATTTAATTTCCAGGATTTCTCACAGTGCACATACGAGTATATGTACACCTACACTAAGGCATTTAGTTGCATGAAGGGTGCCTTGAACCCCTTTCCGTACCGTATTCAAAATTTGCATAATTATGATTAATATGAAACGCGACGCAATGGCAACCGAATGGCAGTAAACTGTTGGCAATTGTTTTCGAGAGTGTGGCAGTTGCCACTTGGCAATTGCATGTTAGCTAAACTAGAAACAAATGCAACAACAGGGCCCATTGCTCATTGCCCGGTAGCACTCTGCCTCAAGTTGCAAGCTGAGAAAGTATGAAATGCATTTAGCTCAAGTGGCACATTCGAAAAACGGCCGTAAATGCATTCGGAAATGGTTGGAGAGAATTTATGCACGACGCTCTACGTGAAACAATGGACAAGTTGAAAAGCTGGAAAATGGAAATAGGAAAAACGTATTGGCAACAACAAAACGGTCGCTTTATATGCTGAGCCCAACCATTTGGGTCATTCATGCAAATGGGCGGTAATTTCATTTACGGTCTATACTAGTACATATACTATAAATAAAATATCAATAAAAGCGGAATTTGTTAGTTCAGCTTTCTTGAATTCTGGACAATTTGAAAACAGTTTAATGGAATCCCAATTGCATAATGGCAACAAAATCGAATATTAATTTCGTATGCTATGCTTAACTTTATTTTATGCTGTACCCTGGAGGGCCAAGCGTATACTAAGTTTGTGCAAATATATGTAACAGGCAGAACATTCTTGATAAGCAGCAAAAACTAAATCGAACTAGCCATGGCCGCCCGTCTTTCAGATATCTGAACAACGAGATCTCGGAAACTATTAAAGATATACTAGCAACCAAGCCATACAAAACAAAAAAGAATGCTGGCCTAGGCATCAGCATTAATGTCATTGAGTAAAATGGCCTTCGGCCTTCGGCGGTTTAAATAGGGGCTAACCCAAAAATTGGGTGGTACACACTCACTAGTAGATGTGTATGAAGCGATGTAGTAGATGTGTAAGATGCCGCCATATCGAATTTCAAGTTGATGTTGATGTTTTCCATACAAATGCTTAAAAGTGAACTGTGGGACTTTATATGGGACTACGTCAAAAAGTAGGCGGGACACGCCCCTTTGTATATGTATATGAAGCGGTTGTCCATTAAAATCCACAAAATCAAATTGCAAGCTAATATTGATCTAAATGAAGGATTTTTTCATAAAAAACACAAAATTGCACGGTGGGTTTGTATGAGGGCTACCTCAACCATAGGTTTGTATGGAAGCTACCCCAAATAGTGGGCGGTAGACCATAAAAAGGCACCACATTGCATTTCAACCTAATATAGACTTTAAAAAAGAAGTTTTCTTACAAAAAGTCAAAAGTGGGAAGTAGGTTCGTATGGGAGCTACCCCAAATAGTGGGCGTGGCAGGTCAATCTTGATACTCAATTAAACTACAATAAAAATAAGTATATGTGCAAAATGTCAACTGGATAGCATAAAAATTGGTCCCCAAAAAATGCGCAACAACATACAGACGGACAGACAGACGGACAGACAAACTGATAATACATTTTCACACTATGTTTGAATGGTATAAAAACAGAAACAATATGTGTGTGTGGTATAAATGATTGTTTGGATTTACATAATCTACTTGTTCGTAATAAAGGCCTCCACTTCTCCGTCTTCACTTCTCCTTTTTGCATCCTCTATGTCGGCATATGGAAATCGTAAAGGGGCCGCCTGACAGAGAGAATGTCTGTTACTGGTTGGAATTCGTTGTACAATTACATATTGGATATATATATATATATATATATATATATATATATATATATATATATATATATATATATATATATATATATATATATATATATATATATATATATATATATATATATATATATATATATATATATATATATATATATATATATATATATATATATATATATATATATATATATATATATATATATATATATATATATATATAGATATATATATATGAAGATATTCGATGTGGGCCTTGTAGCCCGTTGAAGAAGGAATCTGTGTTTGAAGTTGACGAGGGTTCCTAGGCAGCTATAGGCTGTACGAACTTAAGTTGTTCAATCGATGCTCCAAGAAGTGTTCAGTCTATGGTAGCATGAAGAGACGTGTAACGGTGTCCCGTAAGAGTTACCTTATGGCTACATGATGAAAGCAGGTCAGATGTTGTAACGATGCTCCAAAAGTATTACCTTTGTGATTCATGAAGTTTTTGGTGGGTAATGGAGTTTATAGAAGTGTTATGGTTTACAATCTTGAAGATTGTATGACTAGTATGTTATAACGATGTTCCAAAAGTGATACCCTTGTGGTCAATGAAGTTTTGTGAAGTAAGTATAACGGAGTTTATAGAAGTTTTATGGTTTATAATCTTGAAGAGTCTATGACGAGGAAGAGATATCGATGATTCACTTGTGTTTCATGAAAATTAGAAGTGATATTAAGACTACTTAGGCAGTCTCTTCACTTGACTTACGTTGTTCAATTGAAGTTACCTTGTGCATAAAAAGTATATGGTGCCAGCTAGCCAGGTGTGCTTAAACATGAAATAGCAAGTACGTATCGCACGACACCGCACATAATGTTTACTCTGTGCCACGGGAAGTCAGCAGGCTTAATGAGCCATGGTTCATGCTCACTTATGGTGAGGATTCTGCTGGGTGGCACGTGGTGGTTGTTTGTTTGATATCCATTGAGGAGGGAGTATCATCGTACACTTGATGTGGAGTTGCATTGCAACCAAGTCTGTTCTATATTATGACAAACTTAATGAACAGAAAGAGTTTAAGATATTCTCCGACCACTATATAACCAAGGTGGGAGTTCAATGTCCAAAACTACATTGTGCTCAAAATTGGGAACTCAGAATTATTATTATTATTTCCCTTACATGAAGGTATCAGAAGTGTTAAAAGCACCATGAGGTTAAGCCAATGCGGCAGGCACTCATGTAAAGCCAAAGTGGTGGGTTTGTACGGGGGCTACCCCAAAAAGTGGGAGGGTCACTTACATTATTGTGTATGTGAAGCGTCCGTCCAATAGCTACCATACAAATTATTAGGTTGATATTAACTACATTAAAAAGTTTTTCGTACAAAATGTGGGCTAGCTCAAAAAATGGGTGGCGGATCAATATTGATGCTTTATTTACTTGTAATAAAAAAGAAGTCTGTGTACTAATTAACGTGACATCAAAAAGAATTTTATATTTATATATATTTGAAATATTTTTTTTACATTTACAGTCTACGAGATGGACATGGCTAGATCGAGTCAGCTTTCGTTGCTGATCACGACACTTTATTCCTTTTGGGTTCTGCCACACCACCTTCTGAATGTTACATACATATGCACAAACTTACTATACACTTGGTCTCCAGTTCCATATAGGAGGTGCCACCAGAATTGCATTGGAACATACATTGTATGTATAGGGCAGATATATGTAGCTTAAACAAAGTTAGCAGTTTTACCAAATATTTTCCGTAGACTGAAGATATCTAAGTTCTGAGAATTGCAGTCGAAAGAGAACCTAAAACTTAACAGATTCGCCCTAAGAAACTTCTCCGTAGGCATAGCATTTTTATACCATTTTTTTCGAATGGTAAAATTAGTTAAATAGCCCCAAAAGTTAAAAATTTATAGCAAAATCTTCGAAAACTCGACTCAGAATCTTTGAAAATGAAAATACTTTGACGACAATTCTTCACATCAAACAGTAATGCAAGTTCTGAAGTGTACAACTTAAAAGTCAAAAACGTGTTCAACATACAAATTCTATTGACATTTGGCAATGCTGTGAAAAAGGTCAATCTTCAGCTCGGCAAATTTTTCCAAGAAAAAACTGCTGTTAGACCCAATACATAGTACATCTAAAAGCACAAATCGTTTTGCTGAACTCGAGATTCTTGATAGCAGTGTGGAGACTGAGGAGGATAAAGAGGAAACTGGAAATGATGAAGCGAAAATAGGAAAAAACAAAGAGGAATCAACTGAGCGAAATTCTACTCCGAAGCCTCCGCAAATAATACTGGCTAATGTTAATGACATAAATGGTATGATAAATTATATGGCCAAAACTCTTTCGAAAGAAGATTTTACCTATAAGTCCCAACGAAACGGTCAAATACGCGTTATGGTTAAATTTGTGGATAGTTATAGAAAACAACACTTAAGAGAGATAAGGTTTTGTTTCACACTTTCCAGTTAAAACAAGATCGTTCTTTTAGAGTTGTAGTTAAAAATCTACATTTTTCTACACCAATTGACTCAATTAAAAATGAAATTGAAGAGTAAGGTCATTGCGTATGGAATATAAGCAATGTTAGGAGTCGTATTACCAAGCATCCATTGAACATATTCTTTATTGATCTGGAACCGAACAACAACAATGCAGAAATTTATGACCTGAAATAGCTAAGCAATGCAGTAATTAAAGTGGAGCCTCCCAGGAAAGTAACTGACATTATACAATGCTTTCGATGCCAAGAGTTTGGACATACCAAGACGTATTGTAAAAAACATTTAGATGCGTTATGTGCCATCCTATTTCAGAGTGTCAGAAAGACAAGGATTTGCCTGCCAAATGTGTTAACTGCTTACAAGATCACGCTGCCAGCTACAAGGGATGCAAAATTGATCAAGAATTAGTTGCAAAGCAGAAGCCTAATAGCCATTCTTCTCGTCAGCATTCAAGCAAACCACCTCAGGAGCATAGCTTTTCATCTTCGCACAGACCAAATGAGTTTAATACTAGCGGAAACCGCCCATCTTATGCGCAAGTACTACGAGAAAACAGAAGTTCAAATGACGAAGACCCTTTCCAAAGAATCGAAGGTTTATTAGCCAAACAGTTTGAATTAACAAACAACCTCCTCAACATGATATCTCTGTTAATATCAAAAATATGCAAGTAGATCTTCAAATTGCTATATGGAATGAAAATTGGCTTTCCAACCACACAGAAGAAGTAAAACTTTTCCTTAAATCTAATTACATTGATATCCTCTTGGTATCAGAAACTCATTTTACCAACAGGACACACTTTAAAATTCATGGATATGATCTAATAGTTGCAAATCATCCAGATAATAGAGCTCATGGCGGCTCTGCAATATTAATTAAAAGAGGGCTTAAATATAATATCATGGAAATAGTTAAATAAAATGCTATACAGGCTGCTTGCATTAATGTTGAATGCATGTCATTCGATATTACAGTTTGTGCAGTGTATTTTCCACCATGATTTTGTTTTAAAGAACAAGATTACTGTAACTTTTTCAAAAAACTTGGCTGTAAATTTATTGTTGGTGGAGATTATAATGCCAAACGCCCTTGGTGGGGATCAAGGTTAGCAAATCCCAAATGAAAGGAGCTATATAAATGCATAAACACCAATAATTTTTCAACACTGTCTGCGGGAAAACCAACGTATTGGCCATCAGACCCCCGCAAAATACCGGATCTTTTGGATTTCGCAGTTTATTTTGGAATACCACGGCACCATCTGGAAATTTCGGACAACTACGACCTAAGTTCAGGCCATTCGCCAATTATAATTACATATGGCACTGCTCTTCCAGCACTATCAAATAAATATAAAATTGTCACACCTAGGACAGATATTTTAGCATTTCAAGATTGGATAGATGCGAAACTAAATACTAATATATCTCTCAAAACTGGTTTAGAAGTGGATACGGCTGTGGAATCATTTACAAACATTATACATGAAGCAGGTCTGTTGTGTACTGCACCAGCCAAAAGTTCTATAGCGAATACTGTTTTTATATCAGCTGAGCTTAGGAACCCTGTAAATAATAAGCGAAAGCTCCGGAAAAATTGGCAAACCAGTAGATGTCCAGCAGACAAAACTAGGTACAATACAGCATCATTCCAACTTCCGCTTGCACTAAGAAAGAAATGAAGCAACTGCAGAGTTTTTCAAAAGTCTGGATCCTAACACGAAAGACTATGAATACAGCCTTTGGAGAGCTACCAAATATTTAAAACGACCTGCAAAACGAAATGTTGCTATACGTAATCATAATGGAGAATGGTGTAAAACCGCCAAAGCTAAGGTTGAGGCATTTGCACAACATTTACACTCAACATTTCAACCAAATTCAAATCTTGCGCCTGAAGATACTGAAATAATAGAGTTTCTGGATGTACCTTGTCAAATGTGCATGCCAATTCGTAGAATTACTGTGTCTGAAAGCAAAGAAGAATTCGCAAAACTGAATCAAAAAAGGTCACCAGGCTACGATAAAATAGACGGAAGAGTTACGAAAATGCTCTCTCAAAAGTGTATTCAATTTTTAGCACTAATTTACAATGCGATTTTGAGGCTGGATCACTTTCCCACACACAATGGAAATGTGCGGAGGTGATAATGATTCCAAAACCAAACAAGCCTGAAAATATTCTCTCGTCCTACCGTCCTATTAGCTTGCTGGTGACATTCTCCAAAGTATTCGAGAGAATACTTATGAGTAGATTGTTACCAATTTTGGATGAATACAATATAATACCGGAACATCAGTTTGGGTTTAGGAGAGGTCATGGGACTCCAGAGCAATGTCATCGTATAGTGGATATAATTACAAGTAGATTCGAGAAGAAACTGTATTCTGCGGCAGTATTTCTTGATATACAACAAGCATTTGACCGATTGTAGCATCCAGGCATATTATATAACATGAAAAAACTGCTTCCTGCTCCATTTTTCCTCTTATTGAAATCGTATCTAAGCAATCGACACTTTTATGTTCAAATGGAAGGAAAAACATCGAAACTATATAGTATCCATGCTGGTGTTCCACAGGGCAGTGTTCTGGGACCTGTCCTTTACACAATATTCACTGCCGATCTTCCTGTTGTCAGTGATGTTCAAGTAGCCACTTATGCTGATGCTACAGCTATAATTGCATCTAAAGACACTGCGGCAGAAGTATCTCAACATATTCAAAATGAAATAGTTTAAATAGAGCGATGGCTTAAGAAATGGAAAATAAAGGTTAATACTGAGAAGTCGAAACATGTCACATTTGCTCTGAGAAGAGGAGATTGTCCGTCAGTATTTTTAAATAATTCACAAATTCCTCATAGTGACTCCGCAAATTATCTTGGACTCGATATAAATCGGAGAGTAACTTGGAAAAGTCATATTAAAGGCAAGACAAAGAAACTCAACATAAAAACAGAAAAAATGTATTGGTTGCTTGGGAGAAAATCGCAGCTTAGTTTGGAGAACAAAGTTCGGCTTTACAAGGCTATTTTAAAGCCTGTGTGGACATATGCTATCCAATTATGGGGAACTGCAAGCCAATCAAATATTGAAATTCTTCAACGATATCAGTCCAAAACGCTTAGACTTATTGTTGACGCCCCCTGGTTTGTGGCTAATGACCAAATTCACAAAGATTTAAATATTCCATACATAAAAGATGAAATACGCAGAATAAGCACAAGGTATGTTGAGAGACTACATGATCATTTAAACATAAAAATAAAGCCCGTTATACAAACTCACCTTTTAAATTGGCCAAAATTTAAATGTTTTTACAAAGCAGAACGGATCTCCGATTATCAAATTCTCTCGCAAAATTTCAAATAAAAAATTGAAGTTACTTTATTTTAATGACGATTTTAATGACGAATTTTAGTGTTTCAGTTGTCGCAAATAGTACTAATTCTTTTGGCTGTGTTCAAACTGCATGCATTGTCGATATACTATGAAGCACTCCCCTACCAATTTACTGCAACGAATTTTTATCAGTTAAGCTATGGGAAAATGCCCATTAAGCTAAACTATTCACAACACCAACCCAACAACTGTGCTCAACTGTGTACTACAAACAAGGCGCGTAAATATTTATGGCTGCTCTATTCAAAATACATAAAATACAACGACATTTTCAGTAGTTGAACTTGTAATTTGTTCGTGTTTAGCTGCAAAACAATATATTATTATTTATATTATTTTTCACATTTTGGCCTGGCCGGCCCGACCGTCTCTGACGTCCCGGCAACAATTTAATGCGTTTTATGCGTGCGCGCATTTTAAGTGACTAAATATGCTAATCAGACAAATTAAATGCCACGAAAATCGCGCAACGACGCCTTAACCGGTCAAGAAATGTGAGGTTGAGGTGAAGTACAGACGGCCGCCTGTTCAAACGGCAGGGCTGACAAGTGAACGAGTGCAGAGTGTGTATGGCTGCAAAGGACATTCATATATATATATATATATATATTTTTTTTTTTTGTTAGTTGATTGTGTTTGAAAAATTAGTTGCTGCACTAAACGTCGGTTTGTTTGTACCCAATTTTCCAGTTTATGGCACTGTTGTTCTTGTAATTTTATGCCCACAAAACGAAAATAAAAACAGGCAAAAATAAAACAACTTCGGTAGAAGCAAAACTTTAATGCTCTTTACAAGCATCTAACAAATTACTGTGAAGTCGTTTAATGCTCTCGTGATAATTTGACGATTTCATTTCATTTTTAAGGAGTTTAGCTCGAAAAATAAGAAAGCTATACTTAGAATAACCTTGATGTAGTTCCACTACATATTAAAGTGGGCAGAATGCGCTCAATAATAACTACGTGAATATTGCATCCATGAGAAGTCAGTATATAAAATTTATGTAGTTGATATTGACTACTATAATAACAAAAACGTTCAATCCAAAAACCCAAAAGCGGGCGTTAGGTTTATACTATCCCTAAAAAAGTGAGCGTGGCGTGGCCATTGTGATATATGTTTGGCCTAGGAACATAAGAAGTCTTCAACATAAGAACATAAGAAGACTAGTTTTGATTCAAAAATGCGGCGGACCGACAGAGAGACAGACGGACATGGCTAGTTCAATACGTCTCGTCGAGCTCATCAAAATGATATGAGGTCTTCAATGCTTCGTTTAATGCATTCCAAACTCCTTGACAAAATTATAATACCATTCAAACTAAGTGTGAAGAGTACAAAAAGAAAAAAGAAGGAGAAATTCAAGGAAACACATTTCGTGTTAAAATTCAAATAAACAAGCGAAAATGTTAATTTTAGTTCAACAGAAACTTTAAACAAATTTCGAGTACAAGTCCAACACAGCTTAGTAGTACAATACTGTAATGTATGTATTAAAGATGAGCTAGTCAGTGAATTTTCACAGTAGCAGTGATTGTCGTGACTTTGATACTTCCGCGGTTTAAGTAGGCACGTCTTCACTCAGTGAGTGTTGGGTTGTAGACGACTATCTATCATTTGATAAGAAACTGTGAGCCAAAAAAGTAGAGGGATTTTCTCTTTTACTTTCTTTGAAGATAAACATCTATAAGACATTGATAATCCCGGTCCTGCTGAATGGCGCAGAAGCATGGACCCTGACATCAACGGATACATAAATTACTAAATTATATAATAAAACAAAGTTTGTTTCACTATATAAAAAATAGCTGAGATATTTGCGATTAAAGTCAAAATATCAAATAATTTAGTGGTGTACGCAGACTTTTTCGAGCAAGTGTAAATATATATATATATATATATATATATATATATATATATATATATATATATATATATATATATATATATATATATATATATATATATATATATATATATATATATATATATATATATATATATATATATATATATATATATATATATATATATATATAAAGCCTGATTTAAATTGACTTGGACAGGTGGATCAAAACCGAACCGGTAAACCGAATTGATAAATTTTCTTCTTCTTAAGTTGTCTGTCACTGTCATTGACGTGCATGCCAAGTTTGAGCGGGATGCGATAATTAGTCTATGTTTGACAGCTGCTTGTTTACGACACGAAAAGTTTGTATGGCAATTTTTAACATTGACGAAAAGATTGAACAACGAGTTTGCTTGAAATTTTGTGTTTATAATGGAATAACGGCAACGGAATCATTGAAAATATAACAAAACTGTTTTGAGGACTCTACTCTATCGAGATCGCAACTATTTGAGTGGCATAAATCATTCAGTGTGAGGGTCGTGAAATCGTAGAATACTTGCCTCATGCAAGTCGTACATCCACCTTTGTTAACGACAAAAACATCGAAAAAGTGATGGAAATTGTGCTCGAAAATCGTCGTGTTGGCATTGGAAAGATAACAGAGACACTCAACAGCTCTTATGGATCGACTCAACACATTTTGGTTGATGTTTTGGGTACGAAACGCGTCGCCGCCAAACTTGTACCAAACGACCTGCATTTTTTTGCACATTCCAGCTTGATTGTGACGGAGTTTTTGGTCAAACATGAAACAAAAGTCATCGCACAATCACGAGATTTGGCATCCTTTGACTTTTTTCTGTTTCCGAAACTTAAATATCCGCTCCGAGGAATGCGTCATGAGTCGATTGAGGACATAAAAAAAAATTCGCTGAAGGAACTAAAGGCTATCCCGGCCGAGGCGTATAACAAGTGTACGGAAAATTGGATTAACCGTTGGCATGCTTGTATTGACTCAAAAGGAGCCTATTTGGAAGGCGATAATAAAGATTTGTATTAGATTTGTATGTGAGTCGTTCGAAGGTGATGAAAGGTCAAGTTCAGTTTGTTTCTTATCAAATGATAACAAATTTTGTTATGTTATGAAGAATCACGAGCCCAAAAAGGTAGAAAAAGTCAAGCGAATATACTTACTATGAGAACAAGTAACTAAATAAAATAAAAAAAAATTCAATGAATATTTTTGACCACTTTTTGTACAAATATTTGTATACATACAAATTTAGCACATACATCATATGCCATATTAAGATACAGGAGTATTGTGTTTGCATTTGAGCTGCTTTTCGACAGCATCGCAAGAAACAATTGTTTAATAACTATCTTATGAGTTCGCCGGATGGGTAACAACTGAATTCATATTGATAGAAAAATGTTTCGAGCATATATGTTGGACTTCTTTTCTTAGCCGGAGTATTACGATGTTATTCGGTTTGACGACCTAACACAGCGTATGGAACAAAGCAAAAAACCGGCCAAGTGTGAGTCGGACTCGCGCACGAAGGGTTCCGTACTATTATTTATAAAAAAAATCATGTCTGTTGTGTGTATGGGAGCCCCACTTAAATATTTGTTTTATTTTAATTTAATTATTTATTTTTAAAAAGTAAATATATAACTAAATATTCTGTGCATATTTCAAGCGTCTGACTGTTGCCGTTATCAATATCGAGCAAAAACGAGCAAAAAAAAACACGTTTGTTGTATGGTAGCCCCCTTAAATATTTATTTTATTCTGTTTTTTAGTATATGTTGTTATAGCGGCAACAGAAATACATCATCTGTGAAAATTTCAACTGTCTAACTATCACGGTGCATGCGATACAGCCTAGTGACTGGCGGACAGACAGACGGGCGGACAGCGGAGTCTTAGTAACAGGGTCCCGTTTTAGTCTTTGGTACGGAACCCTAAAAAATCGTAGCAAATCGGTCCCAATAAATGCTGTATCTAAGAAGTGGTCGCAGTCGATCCTCTTCAGCTGCACTTTTCTTCCAATTGCAACAGCAAACTAGAAACTGCTGCAAATTCTGCTTAGTTCACACAAATTGGACATATTAAACACAATAAAAACAATAACACACGATATAGCCCAGTTAAAAGTGTCACAGTTTTTGAAAAATTAGTTCAATTAAGAGGGTGGTGTGGATTCAAATAATACCGGCAAAATATGGGACTAAACTTTGGGTTGTCTGTGATACTAGCGATACTTCCTATGCATGGCATATGCAAGTTTGTGGAGACAGAAATTGTAAGCCGGAAAATAATCAGTAGTGCTTAATCTTACAAATGGATTAGTCGGGCAACACGTTACATGGGGCAAGGTGTGAACTAGCCTAGGAACTGAAACGAAAAACTTGTGGTTTGGTCGGTACTGTGAGGAAATTTAAACAGTTCATACTACGCATATAACTGAGATATGAAGGGAAAACAGGTTTGAACTTCACATTAGTTTTTTACCATAATTTCGATGCAACTATTGTCGTATACGTGTCGAAACTTATCAGATTGTTTGTGCTACTAAACAGCAATGCGCAATGATAAAAAATAATTGGTTAGAAGTAACATCAAAAGCCTGAGATTATTATGGAATACAAAAAGACTAAAAGCGGATGTGATACTTTACATAGATCAAATGGTAGGGACATATTCCTGTCGCAGAAACGGTAAATGGTAATTGAAAATAAGGTTAAAATGTTTTCATTGTACTTAAGTTAATGATTTCAGTTTAATAGATGGCCAATGACTTTTTTTTTTTTGGAATATGTTTCTGCGTTAAATGCTTTTGTTATTTGCACTCACATTAATCTATCTTATAAAATCTATAGTGACGTCGTTTATCGTGTGACTATCGATAGTTTTCCAGCTCTATTTCGCAGAGCAATTCGTTGGTCTAAATTGTCTTTTGATTTGCACTTTAACCATACACGTTCGTTTTGTTTGTTTACATATTGCTGAACTATACAAATTTTTTTGACGCTTGACAAGTCAAGAGCGCGCTGTCATTAGCCGTTTGATTTCTACAGCAGCATATAGTTGGTAATACTTCGAACGCCAACTGCTTTACGTGCGGAAGTGCTGTACTATCTCACCATTAGCTTTGCTTCTTTCGAAAAGTTTCCTCAACTCTATCCATTTAGGCGATACATCATCACCGGATTAAGCATTTACAAGTAATTTTCCATGGTCATAAGCAAATAACATACAAACATCAACTACTTCGTAAAATGTAAATGTATTTTTAACCCAATTTTTATATCGCACAAATAACTTTTGTATATGAGGCAGCAGCAAACTATAAACAAGAAAAAAACCTTTACATATTTACATATAGTATGTATATGCATTAAATTCACTAAAGTATAGAAATGAACAATCAAAATATATTGTACTATATAAAGCATGATCCACAGAAACCGACAGCAAAAATAAGTTGTATAAAAAGAAAAAGTAGTTGGGAAAGTTTTCATTTTTTTCCAAAATATCAATTTCCCTTATTGGCATAGCGCAAAAGAGAAACTGGTATGGAATCGGCTCAAATGAAATGGATTCAATCCGGCCGGAATGTGGGCGAGGATGTTGTCGCCAGCCAGGACGCGACGCAGGATGCTAAAGCAAATAAAAAGAAAATAAATTGTTTTCATTGAGCAGAAAGAAGTAAATTGTATGTGAAAGACGGTAAAAGCGGCGACATTATCCTTGCTGAGTCTGCGAGACACACACACACACACAAAAGCTATACAATGAGTGAAAAGCGGCGGAAATATGCACTAAAAAGGAGCTGCTACTGCAGCTGGCTTGCTCATTCACTCAGCGTTTAGCTGAATCACGTGCTCTCTCTCTCTCTCTCTCTGTCTCTCTCTCTATCCCCCTCATTCCTTCCTTCAACCGGACGCATTTGTATCTATATTTGTCTTCATATTGTATCTATGGCAGTGTGTGTGTGTGTTTGTGTTGCCGTAAAACGTATACGCCGCCATTGCTGATGCTGTCAGAATACAAAAAAAAATAAAAGACGAAAAACTTTTGCGCATGAATTTCTGTGAAATTACTACAATACTATATAGACAGACATATAAACCTACCGTATATATGATTGAACATATATACTAACACTTTTATATATTCAATATACACAAGTAGATGTATATACAATTTATCCTTTTTTCAGCTCGTCGCATGTGTGTGTGCATGTGCGAGTGCTAAGGACATAAGCGTTATTTTTCTGCGCTAGAAAATCGGCATAATAAACGTAAATGTTCGCAAAAGCCAGAAAACGTCGGCAAAATGATAATAAATGTCTTGAGGAAAAATTGCCAGACGTTCGGTGTCCTTTATACATACTCAAGCTTTCACTCTCGCTATCTCTCTCTCTCTCTCTCTCTCTTTCTGTCTTACACTCTTTCTCTTTAGGTTCCTTTTGCTAAAAGATAACTGTGCAAAATCAAACTAAATCCACACTCAACGCAATTTATATGTTAATATGTATTCGGATACAAGAAAAAAAAAAACTTACTGAAGTACATTGCAAATATATTCGAGGAAACTAATAAATACACAGTTGACTGGATCCACTGTACGGGGGATGGGCTCGTTGGCAGAAGTCTAAATTAGTGGGGAATGTTTTTGATTGCCATTCAGTTGGGAATGTCCGTAAACGATACTTTTTGCAAACGGTCCAAGCAGCACGCCAGCGTCCGTTCGTCACCTATATCCTGGGTAGCCTCTAAACGTCTGTTCGGTGGTGAGCAAATTGTGAACAGGCAACCAATCTCCTTAATTCAAGATTGGTGAAGACAGCGAGGAAGCCTCGTATACGTTCTCCTTTGATGATGACACCTGTAAACGATTTAAAGACTATGATGTACGAATATGTATCTGGCATGTACGGACCCTCTATATTGATGGTGCAATTTGCCAGGTTAGCTGATGTTCTCTATAAATACAAAGCTGGCAACACCGCAATACAAAAAATTGAAATAGCACAGAGCTGCTCTAAAAAATTCATTCTGTGACTTCTATTATAATTGTCATGCGATGTGTTTAATGTCCGATCGGGTCGAGGTTTCAACATCGACTCGGACCACTATCTTGTGAGCAGTGTAGTCATATATCATTACTCAGACGTTAGACGCACTCCTGGTATGACGAGCCGTGTCGCCAAGGTACTGCATAGAAAGTCTCCGCCTACGGAAGTACTCTGAAGTTGGGGGCAACACAAGCTCTAGAGAAATATAGGGTGAATAGAAACGCCTTTTCAGGCTCAAAAAAAAAGGCGAGAACTTGAGCATGCTTTTTTTTGTACAAACGGCAAGCGTCTGATCGAAAGATTTAAGTTTGAAATTCATTTCTGTACGAATGGGATCGGAACGTTGGTGATATATGCACGGAAATCACTGACACTATGGAGAAGTATTTCTGTAACCTACTTGGTGGCGATGAAGAGAACAATACCGTCGATAGAGAAGCATTTCTAGAACCACCAATTGATGATGGCTCTTTTGTAAAGCCACCGGATTATAACGAGGTCGACTCAATTATTTAAAACACTGAAGACAGATAAAGCGGAAGGTTAAGATAAGCTGCCAGCTGATCTATTGAAGATCGGTGGCGAAGAGTTGGTAAGGCGTATGCAGCAACTCTTATGCAAGATATGGTTCGATGGTGCATGCCCAACGATTGGAATCTCAGTGTTCTTTGTGCTATCTTCAAGAAATTAGACCCCGTTGTAGGCGTGCACTATCGTGGAATAAATCTACTTTCAAGTCGTTATAAAATTCTGTGACACTTATTGTTGTAGGAAAGCATCACTCTTCGCCAAATCCTAGACAAACCCGTGAGTATATCAAAGGCACCCACCACAGAGGCCCGTTTTGAACTTAGTATCCCAATAAAGATTATCGCATTTGCATGATGACGCTATTACACAAAAAAACGTCATCAGACATTGACATCCTCGGCATAAACGAACGGCGAGTTAGCAAGGCGTTTTCGGAAATTGTTGTGACTATTCGCGCCACGTCAAGTGGGTATAGCGATGATAGAGAAGAAGACGAAGTGCTTGGTGTCCACTCGCAAACCGTCGCCGTGAACAGTCAGTGAGGATGGAGAACAGATATATACAGCAACGAACAAACACGCTTGCTAAACGTTACAACTTTGAGCTTAGCAAGCAAATGAGAAGTAGATCTCTCTCTCTCTCTCTCTCTCTCTCTCTCTCTCTCTCGAAGTATGCTGATAACTCCAGTCCTGCTGTACAGCGCAGAAGTGTGGATCCTAAGAACTTGGTATAAAGTCTTCGAAAGTGTTCGAGAGAAAGATTCTTCATATGATTTTTGAACCTATAGCAGTTGGCGACGAGTTTCATATACATACCAATCTCGAGTTTTATGACCGATATAATAAGGTTGACAGAATACAGCGCATAAAATTTCAGCTGCCGCACTGGGCTAGTCATCTAACCTGGTTCATTTAATCCGAACAGAGCTCCAGCAGAGAGGGTTTACATGGGAAACTTAAACTTAATTCGTCAGGGTGACCGATAGTGCGTTAGAAAGAATAAGTCTGGGAAGACCTCGCCTAATTAGGAGACTGTAATATAATAAGTCTGGGAGGACCTATTCAAATTGGGAGACAGTAAAATAAATGTCATTCGATACCAATTTGTGTTACAATTTCATTGATTTCAAAACAATTTGTGTAAATAATGCATTTCTCTGCAAATCTATTCAATTTTTGATTCTTTAGAGAGAATTTCAACGTTCCATGAAGCGAATCATATTTTTTATATGTCAAATATCATTATTAAATTGTGGGTTTGTTACCCTCAGCTCAACTTGCTTGTCAATGATAAGCGTACCACCACATTTTGATGAAACTGCTTTAAAGGAGACAAAATATTTGGCGATATCTTCATAATTCGTGATGTCCTCCAATTCATCGTTAGATTCTTACGGCTAGTTTGCCTCTGACCGAATGATTAGAGACAACTCATGCAATTTTTCGCTTAAAGCCGAATGTTTTTTAGTTGCTTGAGCTTTATTGTTTGTTTTCCGTATGCATTAATTTTATTATTGACCAGAGCTACATCCTCAGTAGTAAATTTTTAAGGAATTTTCACAACGTTCATCCTCCATAGGTAAATATAGTCTTGTTTGTAGGAAAATACTGTTGCTTTTGTCGTTAACTACGCTGGAAATGGTAAATTTGGGTATCCTACGTGAATCCTAATATAATATACCGCGCTGATCCAGATTGGGTCACTAAAAGCGGTAGCGCGCATGCCCCATGCAAACATGTCTCCATTTTTTTGAGTTTTTGTATGAAAGTAATATTTTTTATACACTAGTATATAACAATTACACATAGTGTGAGTGTGAGTGTAAGTTTTATCAGTTTGTGTTTAAAAGTTTATAAAGCATTGAATGAGGTATCGTAGACCCCACAGAATATATGCTCGTATATTCTTGATCAGTTCGTCAAAAAGAATCGACCTAGCTGTGTCCGTGTGTTAGTTGCAGCGCATTTTTTGGGCATACTCGTACATTTTCTAGATATCTTTGCTGACAGCCGGTATTTATGATTCTATAGATCTGAAGTTTAAAGAAATCCATATTGATATGTCACGCCCACTTTTTGGGTTAGCCCACATACAAAGACACAGCTCACTTGTGTGTTTTTATATGAAAACTTTTTTATTTAAGTCAATATTATAGCTCGAAATTCGGTAAAGCCGCTTCATATATATAGTACGAGTACATAATAATGGGCGTGTTTAACTCATTTTTCTTGGGTAGCACCCATACAAACTTATCGCCCATTTTTGTGCTCTTGCATTAAAAACTTCTTTATTTAAGTCAATATCAGCTAAAAATATAATAAGGTGTATTTTTGTGAAACGTTGCTTCACATACATGTACTAATGAGCGTATGCCCAATCCGCAAATGCCCAATTTTTTGGTAGACCCCTACTAACGCAACGTCGACTTATGTTAGTTAGTTAAATATGTGTATTTCAAGAATATAAGTAAGTCAATACTGTGGCAAATTCAATTAAAAAACCAAATTAAATTAAATTGCTGTGCAGTTTAATATGCAAGGACATGCAAGGATATCCGTATATGCGAGTAAGGCCACAATTTGATTGCCATCATAAAATGCGAAGGAATGCAATTAAAATGCGAAGCACACAAACAAATAAATAGTTTCAGTGGAAAGAGAATATTGCAGCAGCATAGTTTGTGGCTGTTAAGCCATGTTTCTGCGCTTTACTTTCTGTTCTTCTCACTGTTTCAAGTAATACGTACCCAGCAGCACAAATCCACATTACGTAATCGATCGTTTCTTCAACACTTGGCAGACAAAGTGCCTTTAAAGATAGTTTACAGGCCTGTATAATTTTCCTTAAGCACGCCCGCTTTATAGATGCTATACCTTCAATTTCTCTCTACTTGCAATCGAAGAAATGGGCAATAGCCGAAAGCTCCTAGGGCTTGTATTACAATTGCGTACTAAAATAATTTTGGAACTGTAATCGAAAGTGTAGCCAAACTGTCCACATAAAGAGATACACAACTTCATTAGAGTTGTAAAGAAAATGCTACACGACTTCATATACTTATTGACTGGTTGGTGTATGAATTTGTAATTTAGCTGCATTACAGTGTCTTATGCGAAATATCTTAGTTGACCGAAAATCCGCAACGATATTGCAGGCGAATAATTTTCCAGAACACGCCCATTAGAAGATTTTTGTGTGAATCGGCTGCCCAAAAGAAGCCAAGCTGATATTGACCTAAATAAAGCAGTTTTTCATACAAAACTCAAAAGTGTGTGCATTGTCTGTACGGGTGCTACGGCAAAAGATAAGAGATCACACCCATTAAGAAGCGTCCGTCCATAAGGAGCCACCATGTCCATTTTTAGGTTGATATTGATTACAATAAACAAGTTTTTCATACAAAAAGTCAATATGGGGTCTACCCTAAAAAGTGTGCGTGACATGGCAAGATCGAACTGTCGAACTGATGAAGAAAATATATATACTCTGTGCGATCTATGATATCTTCTTTAATTAGTTACAAACAATGAAAAAGGGTGGTTCAAAGGCTTGTATACTCTACACAGGAAATAATTAAATAGTTGTTTTGACGATTTTGGAAAATTCTAACATAAAAGATGAAATGAGGGTCAACGAGCTGTTTTACAAATAGTTCCGCAAGTAGTTTAACGATTCTTGCACTTGATGGCAAATCTTCAAATCTGGTTTATAGAGAGTTTCTTAAAAAAAAAAAAACAAATAGTGTAATAATCAAATCCACACACAATTTATGGTTCGTACACCTCATTGCATTACAAATATGTCCCGGACAGTGCCTGGTGTTCCTGCTGGACTATATGTACTCGTATTCATATACTTGCTGTCGATTAGTGACAACATCATTTGAGAACGTCTGGACAGATTTAGCTATATTTTTTTTTTAAATGTTCGTAACAGTCCCAGTAATGTTTTCAGTGATAGATAAATTGGAAAATGCGTAATTTTTTGTTTGTGTTCTTATTCAACAAATTTTCTGTTTATCCAATCGCGTATGTGATTGTTGTGTCCTGAGTTGTCTTATCTTTTGCTTAGATGATCATATACATATATGGTATCTTTTTATACCATTCACACATAGTGTGAAATGGTATTATCAGTTTGTCTGAGAGTTTGTAACGCATTAAAGGAGACATCGTTGACCCCATAGAGTATATATATTCTTGATCAGCTCGACGAGACGAGTCGATCTAGCTATGTCCGTCTGTATGTTGTTGTTGTTCTTTGTTAAAGTCAATATTAGGTTGAAATGCAATGTGGTGTCTTTTTATGGTCAGCTGCTTAACATACATAGACTAATGGGCGTAGCTCGCCCACTTTTTGTGGTAGGCCTCATACAAATATACTGCCCTTTTTTCTTTTTGTGTAAGAAAAACTTCTTTATTAAAGTCAATTTTAGGTTGAAATGCGATATGGTACCTTTTATAGACTGCCGCTTAAGATACATAGACTAATGGGCGCGATCCGCCCACTTTTTGGGTTAACCCAAATACAAAACCCACCGTGCAATTTTTAGTTTTTTTATGAAAAAATTCTTCATTTAAATATATATTAGCTTGAAATTTGATTTGGTGGATTTAAGTGGACACAGCTTCATACAGTTCTACTAGTGGGCGTGACACGCACACTTTTTGAGATAGTCCCATATAAACCCACAGCTCACTTTTATGCATTTGTATGGAAAATGTCAATGTCAACTTGAAATTCGATATTTCAGCATGTTACACATCTACTACATCGCTTCATACACATCTACTAGTGGGCGTATGTCGCCCACTTTTTGGGGTAGCCCCTATTCAAACCCCAACTTTTATGTTTTACAATACTATTTAAAATTTCGTGTGAATGGTATTAGAGCTTAGGTTCAACCGAAGTTAAAGTTTTTTCTTGTTTTTCCTTTTTTTTTTTTACAGTTTGGAGTTTATTACAGTTTGGAGCGATATATCGAAATGTATGGATATAACTTTACGATACTTTTTTCAATATAAATATCGATACATACATATATGAATATAACTTCTTGATGTATTTTTCAATAAATATGTCGATATATTTTTGACGATTTACATCTTTAGAATGAAAATATGTATTAAGCCTCCAAATTTGGCCTTATAAATTTTCTTGATACATACGCAGTTCAAGGGTAGTAAAATTTTTTGATGCGACGCCCACAATACTTTTGACCAAATGTTACCAAGTTTACCCTGAAAGTTAGGATCAGCATGCAACATTTCAATGCACTAGATCTCACTAGAGTGGGATTTTTTGAAAAAGTTTCGTTTTCCGTACAACACACCTTATAGAATTAATACAACAAATGAAAGGAATCAAAAAAGAAAATATCAAAAAAAAAAAAAAAAAAAACGATAACTTCGGTGGAACCAAATCGTATTGTACAACATAAACGTGGGGTGGGTTTGTATATGGGCTACTCCAAAAAATTGGGCGGTACACGTCCGATAGCATATATGTGTGAAGCGAGCATCCATAAGAAGCCACCAATTCGAATTTAAAGCTTATATTGATTTAAATAAAGAACCTTTTCAACTTTTTTTCAATGACGAACTTTAATTGGCACCCCGATCAACGTTGATGGCTACCTACGCTGATTGACATCTGCATAATGATAAATGATATCTAAGAGACGCCACAGATTTAGCTCAGGTGTTCCTATACTCGCTTGTTGGAACGTTAAGCTCACTCCGGCGAAATCAGTAAACGTATGCTCCACTTTGAGACGAGCTCATCCCCCAGCATTGATGATGAACGGCTCTGTCTTTAAGCAAGAGACGAAAAGACCGTCGCTCGGTGTCATCCTTGACAGAAAACTGACTCTCGTCTGCCACAAAAAGAGCAAATTTGACGCCTGTAAAGCAAAGCGTAGTAATCTTCCGCTTTATTATAAAGGGTATAGTCTCATACTCAAACGAAATACATAAGACATAAACGCTCTTTAAAACAAAAGAAAAGAAAAGAAAAGAAAAGAAAAGAAAAAAAAAAACAAAGAACAGAGGTTGGATGCAGATCGTCCGTATCGTGAGGCAGGAGGCTAGACAGTTTATCTATCAAGTCCTCAAATGTTTGCTGATGCAAGTGTAAAATTTAAATAATATCAACCATTATTAAGCAATTTTTAAACATGAAAGAACTACAATTGAGGTACTCATCTATATTATACACCGTACACTCCATATGTTTTTTTTTTTTTTTTTGTAGCAATAAATATTTTCATATTTCTCAACTTCAAAAACGTGAAATTTAAGAATATACTAATGTGTGGCATCCAAAATCCTCCTTTCTTCTAAATATTGCTATCTACAAACTATTTTACAAAATATGCTAATAGATTTTTCAGCAAAATCAAGGCTTACTATACGAGTAGAACAAATACAGGGTGTCTCAAAATAAAGTTCACATTTGATTTGCTGACTGTGTGAACGCAACTATTCCGAAGGGCGCGGGGGGTATGTCAATCGGTACCCTAGCCTTTGGGAATTTAGTCGATATGGAGCGTTTCTCGGGAGCGGACCGTGCGTTGTGCGTACGTCAGTTTTACAAAAACGGTAATTCAGCGACTGTAGCGCGTAGTATTCGACATGTTCGTCGTTTAAATGATGCGCCAAGCCCTCGACTCATTGGAAAATGGGTCGAGAAGTTTGAAGAGACCGGTTTAACGCTGGAAAAATCAAAATCCGGGCGTCCAAAGTCTTCGAGAACGTTCGAAAACGTAGACAGTGTTACTCAGTCTGTTCGTGACAACCCAGACCTTTCGATTCGGAAGCGTGCTGTTGCTTTAAACGTGCATAGATCATCATTGTTCCGCATTTTTAGCAACTTCACACTTGTCCAACAGGTGTCTACCACGAGTTCATGAAAATTTTCCTGGCAAACTGATCTCCAGGATAGGTGACATGGAATTGGACTCCATGAAGTCCCGATTTAAACCCTATGGACTTTTTCCAGTGGGGTTACGTCAAATCTAAAGTTTACGGCAACAAACCGACTTCCCTGGCACAATTAAAAGAAAATATCCGTCACGAAATGGCAGCCATCACGGAGAATACCTGCCGAGCCGTCATAAGAAATTTTAGTGCTCGATTAAATGAATGCCGTGAACGCAACGGTTTACATTTGGATAATATCATTTTTAAGAAATAAATTCCCGAAGTAATAAATTCCCGAAGTAATAAACATTTTTTCAATAAACTACTTACTGTTTTTAAATGTGAATTTTCTTTTGAGACACCCTGTATTTCAAAAATATTGACAACTGAATTAGTCTTTTTACCAATGCGGTATTAAAATGGTTGGGAGTTATGAAATTTCAAGTCACTCTTGTAGTAGTGCGGTACCTAGAGACCTTATACCGTGAACTTAGTTTATCTAAGTCTTCTCTAGACGGAGAACTTTTCTGTAAGACAGATATAACTACGAACGAACGGACGGACAAAACCGACTTGTCTTCTCGTGCCGATCACATAATTATATATACTTTATGGAGTCTCCGATACTTCCTTCGCTATGTTACACACATTTTGACAGCTCAATAAACCCGATTAACCCTGTTACAAATAGTTTTTGTACAGGGTATAACAATAATTTTTTTATAAATAACACAGAACCACAAATAATTAATGGAGGGTTTCTCAAACCAGAGCAAGTGAATTATATAGGTTTTTAGGCTTGCTGAAACCGAATCCTAAACGTGTTTTGCCTCATCACGTCGGGGTTTTTTCTAGTCTCAAAAACACCACTTGGAAGCATAAAACCCAACAAGACATATAACACTATACCTTTATAACTCAATAACCTGTAGATCGATCTCATACAATCCAAAAACCCCTAACCTCAAAATCTATAACTTCAAAAGTAATAAATCTCAAATAAACTACAAACCCATAATGCAGAAAAAAAACTCACACGCAAATCTCAAACCTCAATAAGCCTCAAAACCTTGAAGTCCCACAACCCAATAAACCCAACAGCCTATAACTTCATTAATCCAAAAGCTCATAACCCTACAAATAGAAAACATCAAAATTACGTGACTATAATTGAAAATATGGTAAAAAATATAAATATGGGAAGTCTAATAAATCTAAAACTGCACCTTCTTCATTCTCACATTTAGTACTTTGCTAAAAATTTAGGCGATTTTAGTGAAGAACAGGGTGAACGATTCCACCGGGATTTAAAAGATATTGAAAAGATATATCAAGGTGTTTGGGAGAGTCACAAAAGAAAAGCACTACGAAGGTCATTTACAAATAAACGAACGCGTTATCGATCTGAAGTTTGTTGAGTTATGAAGGTATAGGGTTATCTCTCTTAAGGCTTGGTATACTTTTATTGTTTCAAGCTGTGTTTTGAGGAAATAAAAATCCGCTGACGTGATGAGGTTGACTCAAATTATTGTGGTTCCGTTTAATTTATTTTATTAAAAGAGATTCGATACAACAAAATAAATAGAAATTGTTTTTGTGGATAAATCGGACCTTGAATTAATAATGAGCGTTTCACACAAGAAGCCGTCACCAGTATATGAACCAAGATTCGAGTTTCCAATTTCTTGCCGCTCAAACCTACTGTCAATGAGCGTCTTTGGCAGCTTGTCTCATTTGTTTGAAACGTAAACCAGATTTAGTGTTTTTGCGGGGAGTTCTTCTTCATTATTTTAATATGAATAAAAGTGCGGCCGAGGGTCATCCAATCTTAATGGAAGTTTACAGCGAGCAAGCTCTATCTGAACAATCGTGTAGGAGGTCGAAGATAAGGAACGGCCGGGTCAACACAAATAGTTTGAAGACGAAGAATTGTAATCATTGCTCTATGTGGACCAATACCAAACGCTTCGGGAGTTGTCAGAATCATTGGGAGGGGATGAGTCGACAGTCAGTCAAACGTCTAAAAGCCATGGAATTGCAATACGCTTGTGAACAGCTCCTCAATCGCCAAAAAAGTAAAGGTTTTTTTGCATCGCATTGTGACTGGCGATGAAAAGTGTATCCATTACGACAACCCCAAGCGCAAAAAGTCATGGGTTTTGCCCGGACAGTCATCAACATCCTTCGCAAAGCCTAATATTCATGGCATGAAGCTTATGGTTTGTCTTTGGTGGGACCAGCGCGTTGTGATTTACTACGAGCTGCTCAAACCGAATGAAACGATCACGCGGTAATGCTATCGGACTCAACTTATGCGTTTAAGCAGCGAACTGAAGCAAAAACGGCCGCAATACGAAGAAAGGCTCGAAAAAGTTATTTTGCAGCATGACAACGCTCGGCCACATGTAACAAAACCGGTCAAGACCTACTAGGAAACGCTGAAATGGCAAGTCCTACCCCACCCGCCGTATTCTCCAGAGATCGCTGCTTTCGACTACTACTTGTTCCGGTCGATGACACATGGCCTGCCCCAGCAGAAGTTCACTTCATATTTTTAACCAGTTTTGCACAATAAATCCGTAAATTTCGAAAAGAAACAAAAGCTCATTGTTAACTCAAGGTCCCGCACACACACACACACACACACACACAATTCGTCGCTTTTTTCGGTGATTTCCCACAAAATTGTGTTGAGTTTTTGGTATTTGAATTTCTGGGGTTTTTTTTTTTTGCGTATGTGTAAAATGTCGCGCTTCATCACTCGACTCCAAACCGAGGGTTGCAAGATTGCAGCTCTTTCTTTTGGCATGTAGAGCTTCATGGTAAAAATTATACAGCTTTGACATTTCCAATACATGCTTTCACGCGCTAATGTGACAGCTGATTGTCATTTTATTAAGAAAAACTTCGGTTAACACAACAAAAAAACAATAGATCACAAAGTGTCGCCGATGCTTTCTCTAATTCGTTGCAAACATTGTGACTAAATTGTGACACTATTAACACTCTGTGTGAAAAGAAATAAAACGAAAACAGTTCAATAAAAATAAACACCCACGCAAATGAAGATATAGCAATAACACGCATAGAAAGAAAGAAACACAAACGATTGCCGAAGTTTAATTCGCTAGATTTCGAAATGACAAAATGAAGAAACTCTATGCTAATCTATGTATACAAAATGTAGCTGGAACGAACACCTTAGACGATGTATCTTGTGGATCGAGCACACTCAGTTGTGCGCTGTTGGGTATATCTGCTCCTCCTTGACTGCCCAACATTGCATACAAAGTATGAAAGATACATTTCCGATGATTGCGTTGTGCTTTTGAGTTGCGCCAAAAAATTTAATTACGTACAAGACGTGCTGTGCGGCAATTTGCTTATAGAAACAAAAACTACTGAAATCAAATAGTATCTCATATGTAAACAAGTATAAGCAAAATGAAAAAAGAAAAAAAATATTACTCGTACTGTTCTGAAAACCACATAAACTGGTAAAATTTGTACAGAGGCATATTTTATAATAGGGGTATTCCTTTACACTCGTAAACCTTGTAAGCCTCGGCATTTTTCGGCTGTACGAGAACACACCTTTGTGAAATCACGTTAAAACTGCGTAATGCATTTTGACAATTTGGCTAGGGTTGAATGTTGACCAGAATTCGGAATTATCACAGCCAACAGCGAGAAATTCATATTTATTGAAGCTATTCAAATATTTAAACACTTGTTTTGAATTTAATCTTTATGCTTCGTAGGCTTTTATCGCTGCTAGCATCTGGTTTCTTTCACTGGAGTGGAAAATGAAATGTTTCTTTCGTACTAAATCAAAACACAACAATTTCAGCATACCATTCCGATTTCACGTAATAATGTTTCCGCCTCTATTCTCAAGATCTTTGTAAGGTGCGCAAAGGAGCCCAATGATTCCGACTACCTCTCAAACTCTCCAATGGTTTCTAGTACCATTTTAAACAAATCCTTTCACAAAAATTGGTATTACAAAGCAGAATTTTAACAACACCATGTGTTTTTTTAAATATTTTGACGTGATAACGTCTATTAAATCGATGAACGACGCCAAATACGAAAGAGCCATGCCCTGCACGTTCCGCCTGAAGGCGGCTTGTGTGTGAAGCATTGGCTTGTGAAAGCTATAGTTATGTGTGTGTGTGTGTTTGCGTATTAGTGTTATCTAGCGCGCGGTGGGGTGCGGCTATACGTCATATACGATCTTGTTATTGTTGTACTTGTGGCTGCTGTTGCTGTTATTTGTTATTGCTTTTCTTGTAGATTTTTGTTGTTGTTACATTTTATATGCGTAATTATATTAAATTAAATATATTAAATTTTTTTGTGTTTGATGCCGGCAACGCCAAACTATATAGAAACGTGTTCTATCTCTATCTCTCGCAGCATACATTTATTGTAGTAGGGACAAGAGGTAGGAGTGGTGGGCAAAGGAGTGGCAAGGAAAAGGACAGAACGACGTCTGCCAGGGTACAGCTAGGCAGACATCAACAGGCACGAAGTCAAAACGAACAAGCGAAATAATAGAATCTATACAAAGCACGAAGGCAGCAGCTTATTTGAACCTAGTCTATTTTAATCAGTTTTCATCAAAGTTTTCTTATGACGTTATCACGTAAAATTATCGTCCGTAAACCGACTTTACAGACAACCATTTTTTTTTTAGTATCCAAGCGTGATGGCAAGATGTGCCACCAAATCGATATCTATTAACATTTTCTGCAAAAGATTGATTTAAAATGGAACAAGAAACCATTCGATAGTGTGGGAGATAGTCGGAACTTTGGGCTCCCGTAACAGGATATACGTTCCTTACAAAGATCTTGGGAATTGAGGGAACATGGTATTTTAGGTAGTCACCTGATTTCTATATATTCTACTGTCAAATAGTTGATTGCATCGTCCATTCAAAAAATGCATTGGAACATGTATTAACACATTAATCTTCCCAGGACTGACCTAGTGGCATACCTTCAGCACAATTCTTTGGGACTAATTCCATACTACAGGAAATTACAATCAGCTACTGGAATATCTTCTTTTTGGTGGCATTTTCTGGAGAGGATTGGCTTAAAATGGCATAAAAATTAAGAGGAGAGAGTTGGATATAGTCTCAATTATTAGGATCCCGTACCAGAAGAAGTATTGATTTAAAAAATCTTGCGATTTGTGGCGGAAAGTTGTATTTCGGGAAGTCATCACTTTTGGAATTATTTTAGTGTCAACTATTGCTCATAGTCCTTACCAGGATTGATCAAGTGCTATATCATCACTACAACTTGTAAGGACTAATGAAATTCTACGTGAAACCGCAATGGTATGCTGGAAGGGTTGTATTTTGGGGTTACTTTCTAGAGAGGTTTGGATATAAAAAAAAACTCATGAAAATGTCAGAAAGAATCTTATTGTTGTTCTAACAAGAAAGAGCCCAGATGTGGCAGGTCGCCCACAATATTATTCATAAATTTGAACCATGAGACAGATCTATGTCTGAACAGAAAGGTGCACAGATCTATTTGATTTTTTTCTTTAGCTGAAAGGCAACACTGAACTATGTGTGTAAATTTATGCGGTGGCTGACGCGTCAAATTTGTAGTCTTAATGTACGAGTTGCGTATAAAATATTTCCCATACAAAATTTGACAGTTCATTTACAAGAACGTTCTTTCACGACGTTTACACGGTTTACGAGGTAGTTACGAGTTTAGACGAATACCCACAATATAAATTTACTAAAAATACCGATGCTTACTCCAAAAACCTATAACAACTCTTTTTAAAGTATTTAAAGTGTTTAAAAGAGTTTGGTTGTAGTGGTTCCACTGACTTGATGACATTGATTGTGAATGAAAGATTAAGTTTAGGTGCTGACCTAGATGGATTTTAAAGACGGTTCTCGTTCTCGTTTTTTAAATGTAACTTAAGTGGACGTTCAAGGTATATAGATGTGTAATTTCCAAATTTAGATCTAGGAAATTTGGAGACTATTGACTTGCTCCAAATCACCATATCACCAGATTTGTGATCCGTTGATCTCCAAACTGTATTAAATATTTGCCATTTAGACTTAATAGCCTTAATAAATATTGTTTTCTGCCTCTCATTTATAATCCTCATATACATATCCTCTCGTACAACAGTTCATGAAAGATATTTCTCGGTAGTTTGAGCGCTGGTTTATAACTCTTTCTTTGTAGACAAGGAAAACATTACTGCCACAGAATGCTTTACTTATGTCCGTAGTCTGCAACATATTTCCGATTATCTTCTCCAGGGCCTCCTTAAACTCAACTATTGCGAAATTGTAGCCTTTAGTAGGAAATCGATCAACACCAGGGTCTTTGTTGAGCTTAGTTCGACTCAAAGCAAGTATCTTTTAAAATCGGCATGTTAGAGACAAATGGCCAATGACAATCTAGATAAGAGTGTGGGCGTGACGCCCACAGCATATTCATCATCAATTTGATCTGCTTCTGGATACGGAAAGCCTAAATACCTAAATTTAATTTCTCTAGTTTTGTCTTATTGTTTCTGAGATCTGTTGGTTCAGTCCATCAGCTTCCGACTCTGATCACGCATATACACTGAGGAGTGAATGGGACACCCCTTAAGTATGCCCAAGAAAGCATGATAGATACTTAATTTTATAAATTAAAGTTCATTTAATTGTTGTAATTTGACCAGAATGAATTTTAAGTATTAACAAAAACTTATTAACCCAAAAATGTCAAAACACATCACGTTTATGTTTCGATTCAACCAAAGCTAACGTTTTTCCTAGTTTTTAAATTAAATAGTCGAACAAAAGGTCCGATCTACGAAAAATATGAGTCCCATGCTAAAAATAACGATCAAAGTAAATGCGCACAGTTAGCATTCCGCATTTTGCCATTTTTTGGTTCATAATTTTTTGTTAATAATTAAAGCTTTAGCATTAAATCTTCCTGCTTATCAAAATAACAATGCTTGGTTTGGGAGCAGTGGGCTATAGAAACAAGACTTAAGGGGTGTCCTATTCAAGTGGTGAGGAAATCTGTTCAAACTCTGTTTGACTCAATTTTAACCCAATTTTTATGGTCCAAATAAGATGAAATTAGAAAAGCGTGAGCGCTTATATACATTTGCAAATACTTATAATACCCGTTTACACTTGCTTACAGTGTATACAAATGCGAAATGGACAGTGTAAAAGTGTGGAATTTATAAAAGTTTTTGCAGCCATTGCTATAAGCGCTGCTATAAGCCAGTGCTATAAGGATTCCAGCCTTCTTCTACGTATTTTGTATTTCCTTTATATTTGTTTAAGTTTAATTTTGTGATTTGAGTACCTCTTAGGCGCATTACGATGTAGCGTTGATGGGTAACAGATTCGAGGTAAATGCTTTTCTTTTTGGTTTTTTTGCATCCCTCGTTGCTGGCGAAGATGTTGAATAGTTTGATGGTGTCTGCACCCCTTGGTGAAAAAACTGTAGAACAATTTGTATCATTTGCATGCTAAACAAAAGCAACATTATTACCTTTAGTAGTTTGATTTTTTTATTATTAAAATGGTGTTATCTGCTTTTCAAATTCAGTCGTATTAATTATTTTAATCGAATAGAGCCGGATTCATTATAGTATATCTTGGTTCCTGTTTAGCCACGAAATTATTTTCGTTCATAGTTGATAAATTTTTCAGCTTTGTAGCTAGCTTTGGAACAGGCTTTGGTTCTTGTACGCCATTTGGTTGTTTTGTAGCATCACGGCAGGCATTATTGGCTAACTGAGGCTCTAATTTCATGCCAATGAGACGCGCAGCCGCACGCAACAGTTTCACACTCTCCATATGACGACAGAACAAGTCTTCCAATTCGGAATTTACCTCTGCGATGTCTTTATCAAGGTCATCCAGCAATTTGTCCATTTTCATCGAATCCTGCGGGAAATCAAAGTGAACAATTAATTTAAAAGTAAACTGCGATAAAAAATGGTCTCCCACCCCAAAAACAATTTTTTTGAAAATGGCCCAAACAGCACAAAAACGTGCATTAGTCACGTATCCCTTAGGTAGCATGTTAACATCCGTTTCGTGGTAAGCAAATTGTGAGAAGGCCACCCAAACACCTACTTAGGGATTGGTGCACTGGGTTTTGTACCCACCACGGCAAAAAAAAATTTTTAGCAGCGAAGATATAGTTCAGCGCATAACATTCAAGCGGCTGCACTATGCCGTTCGCCATATCCGGTTGGACAGCGGACATGCAGCACTAAGGCTTACGTGCGCAACAACGTCTGAGAGGGCAATGGAACGACCAAGTCTGGGACGATTTTCGCATTGGAACTATAGCGGCTGGTCACCTTATTATGTGCGGCCGTTACTGATTGTAGCGCCCACAGCAGAGTTTTGGAAATTAGCACACCCGAAAAATGAAAAAAAAAAAAAACTTACCTTAAGGTAAATGCTCAACGCCAACTGAAAACAAAATTTTAAATGCAGTGTCAAGCATTGATCACGAAAACGTCAGTAACTTACCTCATACATATCAAGATAGAGGCGCATTCTACGCTGGCAGCGGATTATTTCAATCGTAATAACCTTTTCCAGTTTCCAGAAAATATCCATTTCGCCCATGTCTATTTTGCTTTCAATTGAAGACATAATAGCTCAGTTCAAAATAAAGAACTGTTGTGCGAGCACTTTTGCAAATTATTGTAAAAATTATAATAAACTTTTCTTTGACTTTATTGAATGCACACACTAAAAAAGCATGACGCAGGTGACAGGTGACTACAACAGCAATCACATGCCAAAAATAAGACTATACATTGATCTGGCAACACTGACATTTTTAACACATTGCTTCTACGTTCCACATAAAACAAAATAAATTAATTTTCACATTTATTTTACTGAAAAAGTAATGTGTACAATGTGTACATTTTACGGATGATTTTACGGATAATGTAATCTGTTTAATGTAATAAGCAGAACATAGACATAGCCATACTTTTCATTATTTCTGGAGTTATACAGAGTTATTGGCGGCATTGGTTGGTTTGCAATTCACTTGAAAAGAACCGTCGGCTCCACCGAACTTATTTTGCGGACTTCTACGTCCGAATCAATTACTATTGCGCTGTTCACACGGTCTTATATTTACATGTCCAATTGCTAGGAGAGTCGCGCCAACTGGTGTGACCATAAAAAAATGTATTTCGTCAACAATGCCGTGTGACATTTTTGGAAATAGCACCGTTTGTATTTCGTGTCATTTTGTTATGAGTGTAGTAAAGTGTTGCGCAAAGTAGTAATCAGTGTTTCTAAACACACAAAAAGTGAAAATCAGCTGTTTCACTTGTTTTCTGTTGGTCGGCACAAAGTAATAGTTTATAAAATTAGTCAATTTACGTTTTTATTAAGTTAAAAATATGCCAAAGGCAAGTAAAAACAATTATTAATATTGGGGTACATCCAGGCAGACTCAATCTCAACAACAGCTTTGGCGTGTTTCAATTTGTTTGATTTTGTTTATACTAATTGTTTATAATTTGTTTATTGTTAATAATTTTCATTCTTCTAATAGAGAATAAATTGGCAAAAGGCGCAGAACTACATTTGATCGAGTTGTTTGAGCAAAACCCAGTTTTGTACAACCGAAGGGGCGAAACAATTTTGTATTCTCATCTTTATTTTTATTTTTGATGAACAAATTGAAAAAGCATTGATCGCAAATAGGTGTTATGAGTCAAAAAAAAAAAAAAAAAAATGTAACACTAAAAAAATGATAGGAACATTGATAAAACTATTGAAAAATAGAATGTGCTTTCCCTCTAAATCGATATTGCTTCGAGGCATAGCTAAGGCATATTGTGTGTGAATGTTCAATGTTATCGAGAGCAAGCAATTGAAGTTAAAACATTGGGCGTAATTGAGCTGCATGAAAAACATTCTGGAGTCAATTTAAGCTTGGAAATTGAGAATATTTTGGCGGAATTTTCCAGTTTCCAAGCATCAAATGTACTCTATAACTTCAAACAATGGGAAGAATGTTGTGATAGCAGTAGAATGCTTCAATGCACCATGACATTGCACCACTCCATGGCGATCCATGAAGATCTTCAAAATGAGGATTTTTATTGAAATATGTACGCATTTTTTCAATAACTTCAATCCGATGTGCTGCTCACTCGATGCAATTAGCAGTAACAGATTTTTGGAGGTATGATAGAGGGGAAACCATTGTTGCAAGTGCGCGAAAAGTTATAAAAACATTGCGAACTCCCATTTTCAGGTAATCAGATGAAATGAATGACATGAGATATGAACATGAATTACCATATTTTTCCTTGTTAACTATATACAGGCCAGCAACTTGTAGCACAGCCCTACCGCAGCCAGTTGTCGATGTTCCAACAAGGTGGAACTCGACATATGAACTGCTGCTGTCTGCGCTGGAAGCCGTTTTCATAGCCACCCAAAAGTTGCAAAGCCAACAGCTTTATTTTGGCGACTTTAACAAGCTATGGCTTGAAACAAAGCTAAACATAAAGTCATTCTCTGTCCTGAAATTGGTACTGTCCGACCTGAGGTGCAATCTCTCGTCCGAATCTATTAAAAAACTGTTGTTCTTCAAATTGAATAAATTTGACAACTGACAATGTGTCATTTAAATATATACTTATTTGCGTTTTTTGTCGTATTTTTTACTCAGAGATACTTCCTACTGCCGGTTACATGCTTTTGCACGAAGTTATTGTAGTACTGTATTCTTTGGGTAAGGGGTATGATAATTTTATGGGAATATATAATACATCAACAGAAAGGTAATGAAGTGTAGATCAAATATATACGTTTTATGAAATAGGCCCTCCCGATCAAAAGATAATTCAATTCTCGCAATTTTCTTGCGATTTCAAATTCCTAAGTTTCATTACCAACGTCTTGTTCCTGACGAGTTCTTTCTTGTTTAGAGTGGCACAGCTGCCAATGTTGTGCTTACAAGTGTTAAAGTAAAGACACTAAACAGAGTTCCCACACTTTATTTACACAATTATTTAGCTTAATTAGCAATTAATATAATTAATTAAATTAGCTTTTTAATATAAAGAAAAATTAATCGGTTTTTGCGAAATACACAAAATAAAAAGAGGAATATTTAGTATAAATATGTTGCAAAAGTTGTTTGTGTTTCTATGCTTGTATGGGCAGCTCTGTGCAATTTCATTGTCACTCGTTCTGCATATTTGCGAGTAGTACAAAAACCGGAAATTTTGTTTGGTCTGTTCCTTCAACTACATCATTTAGAACCACTCTTACCCTTTATTTTAGAAGTTCAAGAGATCAAATTCGCAAAGTTATGGCTATTTGAAGTTCGACATCATTAGCATTTGCATTAAGTCTTTGAGACAATAACACAGGTTTAGTACCCGGGTACATAACCTCAAATATCTCAAAATCTTGAGCTGATGGGCCAATTTTGAGCACGGATACGGATGCTGCGGAAATGAATCTCAGCTTTCCAGAAAATTACATGACCCCAATTTTGTTGGCCTGTGATAACATTTATTTCTTACTAGTGTCATTGTGATTCATGGCGTATGTGTAATATATCATGCATATCATCAACGGATATTCGTGATACGTGATTTTCACTCGCCGTGATTGAATCACTGACTAACGCTCAACTGATATATTGTATCAATATCAAGTGGCAACTGTTATCATTGGTAAGGAATTGTAATGAGGATATGCCACTTGGTCAATCCCGGGAAGGATTATGTGGGATATACATGTTCCAATGAGTTTTTAGAAAGGGCGCTGCAATCAGCAATTATTGGCTCTAGATTATGTACAAATCTGTTGACTACTTAAAATTCCAAGTTCCCGCCTCAATTCCCAAGATCTTTGTAAGGAGCCCATACTCTGTTGCGGAAGCCCAGTAATACCGACTAACTCCCACACTCTCTTCTCGTTTTTTGTACCATTTTAAGCAAATCCTCTCTAGAACATGGCATTACAAAGCATAATTTTGACAACACCAAGTGTTTTCTTTAAATGTTTTCTTAGTATCCATGCGTGATAGCTTTTAGCGATTCAACCTTAATGGAAACCGCAAAAGAAAAGCCGGTAGCAGCCGTTAACAATAGACTACAGCCGTTGCAATATATACTTCATCCAAATCCAGTCAATACAAATGAGAAGACTCTTTGGAGTAATTTTGATGCTATGGCTCCAACGTATAAACCTAGGGTCACAGTAACCTCACGCGGATTGGTTGACGTGGAAGGATATTTAGGTGAAAATATCATTCGACGAAACTCCGACCCATGAAAGTGATGGCATGCTAATACCCAAACCTTAAAGAGGTCGCACGAGAAAAGCTACGTTTCCTGGGGTCGTCTGTACCATTGACAAAGAAATAGTAAGAATGTAAGGTGATATTTAGTTTTGTTTAATAAAATAAGTGGATAAGACTTTTTTTTTGCAACGGTCGCAGTAGCAGTTATAAATCACGGTTATATAAAAGTAGCAGTCACGAAAATCACTGCTACTCAAAAATCACTGATTAGCTCATCTCTAGTTGGAAAGGTACATCCTTCACTGACAACTTGTAAAAATTGTATGACAATCGGACCACTACAAACGAAGCTATCGCGCTAAAAGTGGCAGTATCTTTTATACATCATGTTCTCAAACTATGAAATATGCACGTTATGTAACATCTTTACTTTATGCAGTTGCTTTTAATTAAACTCACATCTTTATCATATCTTCCCTTATTCCGTCTCTGCAGCAAATATGGTTTCACCAACAATTAGGGCATTACCTATTAGCATTGACTTTCGTTTATTAACTTCTAAAGTCTCCATTTCACTATCGGCTCTTTTAAATTTTAACTTCAATTTTATTTATACTCTAAAGATCCAACGTACATTATACGCCTAAACCTTTTTCAGAATCTAACGTACACACAGAACTTTCATCTGATCACCTCCCAGTTATAAGTAAGCTCTCTACAAAAGTTGACGCTAATATCAAGACTTACCTGTGGAACGAAATTGACACGGACAATTCTTTTGAATCCATCTCCAACAAGCGAACAGAATGTTTGAATATCTTAAACTTAAAATAGTTGAAACTACAGTTTATACCCAGGTAGCCTAAAACACAGCCAACATTACTAATCCAATCTCAATCAGAGACACCTCTCAACGTCATTGGATTAGAATCAGACAACCAAATTTTAAAGTCTAAATCGAGAAAATCGAGAAATAAGCCAGAAAATATATTATTATGTTTGGCCATCGATCGACTCAAATTTTTTGCATTGTCAAAACATTTACTTGACAGACTGTACATTTCGTTTCTATTCCCATATTGTAAGAGTATATTTGTGTTTTCTTGTTGCAATTTCTCTGCACATCAATCACAACAACTAGAAACAGACCGATGAACATGATAAGTTCGTTGTACTGATCCAGAATATATATATATATATATATATATATATATATATATATATATATATATATATATTTATATACTTTATGAGATATCCGATGATTCATTTAATACGTTAGAAACATATGTGAATGGTATAAAAAGTAATTGAAATAAATATTTTATTAAAAAAAAAAAAAAAAAACAGTTATTAACACATCTTTCCTCGATTGTGTTGACCGACAGCATCTAATTTTATCTTTCAATGACGAAACCCGATAGAAACATTCGTTGTTAACCAACAATAAACATCTACAAATGTCCCATTTGTGTGGACTGACCAAGCAAAACAGATCAGTATTATCAAAATCAAAATAATTAAATAAATGAAAATATTATATAAAGCAAACAAGGAGAAAAAGATTGGAGCTTGCATCTTTTGTGCTGCTGACTTAATGCAGAATTCGTTTGAACTAATTGCGAATTAAAAGTGTAGCACATAGCTTCAAAGTGAAAAAGTGTTATGTATGTACGTTCTATGTGCTGTCGGCTGTGTAGTAGCTCGGATCCGGTCGTTTGCTACTTGTGTTATTTCCCGCTCGTGTCGTTTGATGCTCGGTTCGTCGGTAACGTTGCTATGTCTGCTGAACTCTCACTTTCCACGCGCCCCTCACCAACGAACTTTCTGACGTTTGATTACGATTTTCTACGTTTACTCCTCAAGGCTCACGCTAAAAATAGCAAGCGATAAAAAAGATCAAAGTTACATTAATTAAGCCTGGAACCATTCTAAGTAGTTTTGGATTTATGAATAATTTATTTAATTTTTTCTATTCGGCTATTTTTTTTTTCTTTTTTATTAATTTACAATCTATCAATAAGACAATAAGTAAGTTAGTTGAAAGTTTATAATATAACAGATATAGCTGTACTCCAGTGAGAACAGCTATTATATTCAAAATTCTATAATTAAGAGTTTATTTACAATATATACAAAATTTAATCTCTAAAAGGTAAATCTAACACATGATTTCTTTTAAGTCTTCGAGTTGTATCGCAATTATCTAGTAGGCCTATTGCCAAAACATTTAAATGATCATGTAGTCTCTCAACATACCTTGTGCTTATTCTACGTATTTCATCTTTAATGTATGGAATATTTAAATCTTTGTGAATTTGGTCATTAGCCACAAACCAGGGGGCGTCACCAATAAGTCTAAGCGTTTTGGACTGACATCGTTGAAGAATTTCAATATTTGATTGGCTTGCAGCTCCCCATAATTGGATAGCATATGTCCACACAGGCTTTAAAATAGCCTTGTAAAGCCGAACTTTGTTCTCCAAACTAAGCTGCGATTTTCTCCCAAGCAGCCAATACATTTTTTCTGTTTTTATGTTGAGTTTCTTTGTCTTGCCTTTAATATGACTTTTCCAAGTTACTCTCCGATTTATATCGAGTCCAAGATAATTTGCGGAGTCACTATGAGGAATTTGTGAATTATTTAAAAATACTGACGGACAATCTCCTCTTCTCAGAGCAAAAGTGACATGTTTCGACTTCTCAGTATTAAGCTTTATTTTTCATTTCTTAAGCCATCGCTCTATTTCAACTATTTCATTTTGAATATGTTGAGATACTTCTGCCGCAGAGTCTTTAGATGCAATTATAGCTGTATCATCAGCATAAGTGGCTACTTGAACATCACTGACAACAGGAAGATCGGCAGTGAATATTGTGTAAAGGACAGGTCCCAGAACACTGCCCTGTGGAACACCAGCATGGATACTATATAGTTTCGATGTTTTTCCTTCCATTTGAACATAAAAGTGTCGATTGCTTAGATACGATTTCAATAAGAGGAAAATGGAGCAGGAAGCAGTTTTTTCATGTTACATAACATGCCTGGATGCTACAATCGGTCAAATGCTTGTTGTATATCAAGAAATACTGACGCAGAATACAGTTTCTTCTCGAATCCACTTGTAATTATATCCACTATACGATGACATTGCTCTGGAGACCCATGACCTCTCCTAAACCCAAATTGATGTTCCGGTATTATATTGTATTCATCCAAAATTGGTAACAATCTACTCATAAGTATTCTTTCGAATACTTTGGAGAATGTCACCAGCAAGCTAATAGGACGGTAGGACGAGAGAATATTTTCAGGTTTGTTTGGTTTTGGAATCATTATCACCTCTGCACATTTCCATTGTGTGGGAAAGTGATCCAGCCTCAAAATCGCATTGTAAATTAGTGCTAAAAATTGAATACACTTTTGAGAGAGCATTTTCGTAACTCTTCCGTCTATTTTATCATAGCCTGGTGACCTTTTTTGATTCAGTTTTGCGAATTCTTCTTTGCTTTCAGACACAGTAATTCTACGAATTGGCATGCACATTTGACAAGGTACATCCAGAAACTCTATTATTTCAGTATCTTCAGGCGCAAGATTTGAATTTGGTTGAAATGTTGAGTGTAAATGTTGTGCAAATGCCTCAACCTTAGCTTTGGCGGTTGTACACCATTCTCTATTATGATTACGTACAGCCACATTTCGTTTTGCAGGTCGTTTTAAATATTTGGTAGGTCTCCAAAGGCTGTATTCATAGTCTTTCGTGTTAGGATCCAGACTTTCGAAAAACTCTGCAGTTGCTTCATTTCTTACTTCGTGCAAGCGTTTTTTAAGTTGGAATGATGCTGTATTGTACCTAGTTTTATCTGCTGGACATCTACTGGTTTGCCAATTTTTCCGGAGCTTTCGCTTATTATTTATAGGGTTCCTAAGCTCAGCTGATATAAAAACAGTATTCGCTATAGAACTTTTGGCTGTACACAACAGACCTGCTTCATGTATAATGTTTGTAAATGATTCCACAGCCGTATCCACTTCTAAACCAGTTTTGAGAGATATATTAGTATTTAGTTTCGCATCTATCCAATCTTGAAATGCTAAAATATCTGTCCTAGGTGTGACAATTTTATATTTATTTGATAGTGCTGGAAGAGCAGTGCCATATGTAATTATAATTGGCGAATGGCCTGAACTTAGGTCATAGTTGTCCGAAATTTCCAGATGGTGCCGTGGTATTCCAAAATAAACTGCAAAATCCAAAAGATCCGGTATTTTGCGGGGGTCTGATGGCCAATACGTTGGTTTTCCCGCAGACAGTGTTGAAAAATTATTGGTGTTTATGCATTTATATAGCTCCTTTCCTTTGGGATTTGCTAACCTTGATCCCCACCAAGGGCGTTTGGCATTATAATCAACACCAACAATAAATTTACAGCCAAGTTTTTTGAAAAAGTTACAGTAATCTTGTTCTTTAAAACAAAATCGTGGTGGAAAATACACTGCACAAACTGTAATATCGAATGACATGCATTCAACATTAATGCAAGCAGCCTGTATAGCATTTTCTTTAACTATTTCCATGATATTATATTTAAGCCCTCTTTTAATTAATATTGCAGAGCCGCCATGAGCTCTATTATCTGGATGATTTGCAACTATTAGATCATATCCATGAATTTTAAAGTGTGTCCTGTTGGTAAAATGGGTTTCTTATACCAAGAGGATATCAATGTAATTAGATTTAAGGAAAAGTTTTACTTCTTCTGTGTGGTTGGAAAGCCAATTTGCATTCCATATAGCAATTTGAAGATCTACTTGCATATTTTTGATATTAACAGAGATATCATGTTGAGGAGGTTGTTTGTTAATTCAAACTGTTTGGCTAATAAACCTTCGATTCTTTGGAAAGGGTCTTCGTCATTTGAACTTCTGTTTCCTCGTAGTACTTGCGCATAAGATGGGCGGTTTCCGCTAGTATTAAACTCATTTGGTCTGTGCGAAGATGAAAAGCTATGCTCCTGAGGTGGTTTGCTTGAATGCTGACGAGAAGAATGGCTATTAGGCTTCTGCTTTGCAACTTATTCTTGATAAATTTTGCATCCCTTGTAGCTGGCAGCAGTTAACACATTTGGCAGGCAAATCCTTGTCTCTCTGACACTCTGAAGTAGGATGGCACATTGAACACTTAACGCATCTAAATGTTTTTGTACAATACGTCTTGGTATGTCCAAACTCTTGGCATCGAAAGCATTGTATAATGTCAGTTACTTTCCTGGGAGGCTCTACTTTAATTACTGCATTGCTTAGGTATTTCAGGTCATAAATTTCTGCATTGTTGTTGTTCGGTTCCAGATCAATAAAGAATATGTTCAATGGATGCTTGGTAATACGACTCCTAACATTGCTTATATTCCTTACGCAATGACCTTACTCTTCAATTTCATTTTTAATTGAGTCAATTGGTGTAGAAAAATGTAGATTTTTAACTACAACTCTAAAAGAACGCTGTTTTTTTAACTGGTAAGTGTGAAACAAAAACTTTTCTCTCTTAAGTGTTGTTATAAACTTTCTATAACTATCCACAAATTTAACCATAACGCGTATTTGACCGTTTCGTTGGGACTTATAGGTAAAATCTTCTTTCGAAAGAGTTTTGGTCATATAATTTATCATACCATTTATGTCATTAACATTAGCCAGTATTATTTGCGGAGGCTTCGGAGTAGAATTTCGCTCAGTTGATTCCTCTTTGTTTTTTCCTATTTTCGCTTCATCATTTCCAGTTTCCTCTTTATCCTCCTCAGTCTCCACACTGCTATCAAGAATCTCGAGTTCAGCAAAACGATTTGTGCTTTTAGATGTACTATGTATTGGGTCTAACAGCAGTTTTTTCTTGGAAAAATTTGCCGATCTGAAAATTGACCGTTTGTTTGATTTTGTTGTCTCAATTCTTTGCCAATCCATAGCTGCTTCAATACCGCCGCCGCTACTCATGATGCTATTTTTAGCACAGATGCAGCAGGTGCAGGCGAACTGATAACTGAAGTTTGTTTTTATTTATGTTTTTATTTATGTTTTTTTTTTTTTTGCAAAAGAAATAGTAATGTGTCGTTTGATCGCAATGCAATACGACTTTGCACTTTGACAGTCCGACTGTAACTTTCTATTCGGCTATGAACACAATAGTTCTTGCAGACACCTTAACTTATCTTAACTTAAAAGAATAAATTTAATTAGACCTCAAGTAAATAAAACATTTTAAGTATGTTTTTCATATTAAACCTATTTGAACTGAAATCAAACGTGGCAAACGACTATTTGAACTATATTAACATGATCGGCTGTTGCGTAAGCAGATCTATGAAACCCCACTCCACGCTGGCTAGAACGATTTTTATATTGGTTATAAATAATAATAGCTGGCATAATGATTGGGGTTGCTGATCATCCAAACAGAAAAGAACATATCAGAACATACCGGACTGGTGGATTTAAACCGAACCGGTAAAACGAATCGGTAATTTTTCTTCTTCTAAAGTATTCTGTCACTGTCACTGACATGCATGCCAAGTTTGAGCGGGATTCGTTAATTAGTTTATACTATTTGACAGCTGCTTGTTTACAACGCGAAGAGTTTGTATGGCGATTTTTAATATGGAAAAAAATGTTGGGTTTATAATGGAATAACGGCAACGGAATAATTCAAAATGTTACAAAAGAGTTTTGTAATGCAACTATTTGAGTGGCATAAATCATTCAGTGTGAGGGTTGTGAAATCGTAGAAAACTTGCCATGCAAGTCGTCCATCCACCTCTGTTAACGGCAAACCCATCGAAAAAGTGATGGAAATAGGACAACATCTCTTATGAAACGCGTCCTCGCTCGACTCGTGCCAAAAATACCTGAATTTTTTCATTTTTTGCACATTCCAGCTTGTTTGTGACGGAGTTTTTGGCCAAATATGATTATTGTAATGAACTCAATGTTAGGGCTTAATATTCTAGTAACAATAAAGTAGAATTTTTAAAATTACTATTTTAGTTTAGTTTAAATTGTAGTTTCAAAACATTATTTCATTTATCATATGCTTATTACATGCATTGCTCTTCTCACTTATAAAATTTCTGACAAAAGTAACGTCAATTACACAAAATATTAACAAACTAGCTGGCCCTCGCAACGTTGTATGCACCCACTTCCACAAAATGACGAACAGAGAAAGGGTCACTAACTAGCGTACACGCATACTATGTAAATTCAAACAAATTTTTTTTTCACACATTCATATGAGTTGACCAATCTCATGAACTTTGAAATGCACACAATGGTTTTTAAACGATCATTTCAAATGCGATTAAATGCTTTTACCGCATTTTACTTCGAATATGCGAATACTTTCGTTCTTTCTCTTTGATCACGCACACATGACCATATGAGACAAACATATGAACGCTCTATAAGCTGTGGCTTTCAGCTATACATCATGTTTTAATTATTGCCATCTCGCCCATACGAATTTCTTTCTACTTTATATTACACTTCATTTACATTAACATTTATTCATTACATTTTTGTGTTATTATGCTATGTGTTATTCTGATATATGAGCTATATTATTATAAAGTTTCATTAAAATCCATTCAGTAGTTTTTGCGTGAAAGAGTAACAAACATCCACATATCCATAAAAACTTTCGCGTTTATAATATTACTAGTAGGAAGTAGGGTATACAAAGTTCGCTGTGCTGGGTTAATTACCATTTCAGCTTTTTGCGCTAGGCAGACATTTTTCCTACATTTTTTTAATGTGGTGTACTCAAGTCACTCTTCTATTTAAATGCATACCCAAATTGAAATATTTACTACCAACTATATGGAGGTTGACAATATGGGTCTCCCTCAGCGGAATACAACGCTTGAGCAATTTTGATGATTAATTAGGCTGTTCCAGTATTTAAACCAATGCATTAGAATATCCAAGTATTCTCGAACATGCTTCCTGGCTTCATTAAGACAATTGGAGGTGACCATGATCGCCATGACGTCTGCATATGAGACTACAGTAGAGCAGAGCATTTGGTTAAGACATGCAAGACGTGTATATTGTTTATAGCACTTTTCCAAGGGGAAAGGGATTGTAGCCGGAAGAGTTGATTGCGTATCCGTTACCTCAATCATAAAGAGTCTGTTGTGGAAGAACGATTTTAGGAGTGATTATTGAAGTGCTCTACGATCTACTGATAGTTCACTTTGAAATTTGAAATTTTTCAATGTTTATAAACATTTATTCTTTTTTTTTTATAAACTAAAAGCGTTTAGCATTTGTTTTCTTTTTTTTTTTGTATATAGAACTTACGAAGTGTTTCAATAATGAAATGTCGAGAGATGCATAATGACATGTTTTAACTCCTCAACATTATTGTATTGAAGAAAATCTGCATAAACACGTCTGACCAGTACACCCTAAAGTATTTCAATTGACTCAGGTCCGATGAGCATGAACATGTTATTAAATATTTGATTTCAATGCTCAGCCATAAAGTTCCTTGTAAGCTGAGTCACGTGAATTGAAGCATGCTTTCTCAGCATGGCTGAGTTTGGGTAACATGAAAAGTGCTAACTTCGTTGAAGTTCTCATGAATTACTGAAGGCTAATATAAAAATGGAATGATTTTTTGATATTTTGATTCATGTTTGATAGCGTCTTTTTATATGAAGTTTGTTCGGTATCAAAAATGTTCAACAATCTCATCATTGAACTTCACCCAATTTCTAAATATTATGCTGAAAAAATATATGCTGCTCAAAGTTTAAAGAAGAAGTTTTAAGAAGGTAAAATTTTCAGACTATTTCGCTCAAAACTTATTTTGATTTTAACATGATTTACAAAAATGAAAGAAATATTCTTTCCCTTTTTGAAACCGTTAAATAGTCTTACATCTGTCGAAAATTTAATGAGTTCTTGGATGCTAATTGAATGAAGTAAGCTACACTCAGTTTTTGACCAATAAATTTCAAATTTGCGGGTGTTAGAAATGTTTGAAAAATGAAGAAATATTGTATCCGATGAGACATACGTGTATGTACGGGTTTCTGAAGCGTCCGTCCATAATAATCTATTTATAATTTGCAATTGACTGCATTAATAATAAAGTTTTTCATTCAAAAAGGCAAAAGTGTGCTGCTTTGTGAAGTATCTGTACATAAAAACCCACCATAACATATTTTAAGTTGATTTTGACTAGAATAACTACGTTTTTTTTTTATACTAAAAGACAAAAAGTGGGTGAAAGTTTTGTATGGGAGCTATCCCATTGATTTATATGTGCAATATTCATAAAAAAAAGCACCATATCGATTTTTAAGTTGGTATTGGCTGCAAAAACAAACAAAAAAAAAAGTGGTACATACAAAAAGTCAAAAATGAGCGGGAGGTTTGTATGGGAGTCGCTCTAAAAAGTGTGCGTGGTATGTGCAAATAAATACTCTGTTCAACTATAATAGAAAGGAGTATTGGTGCCGATTTACAACTGGATAGCTTAAAAAATGAATCCTAAATAATGAGCAACAACAACATCCAGACAGACAGACAGACAGACGGACACAGCTAGATCAGTCTGTCCCATCCAGCCGATCAAGAAAGAAGATAAAGAAATTAAATGACGTCTACGATGTCTGCTATAATGCGGTGAAAACTTTCAGACAGATTCATAATACCATTTCACAATGTTCATGCGGACCCCTCAGAGTCTCCATATCGATTTTTAGGTTTTAATGAAGGCTGAGCGAGAGACGGCACTGGTCATTTATGGGATTTATGGCGTCTTCTTCTTCTTCTTTGTGTTACACTCTGTAACAGAATGAATATACTCTGCACATTATATATGAAGAGTTTAAAAGTCAAAGTCACACACAGCGACATCGAGAGCTATATTGCATCGAATTTTTTTGTTGCCGTTGTCGGGTTCACATGTTGCAACGTATATGTTTTCTCGCACACAAAGTTGGCTCGTCATATGTCCAGGTTCCAATGCAAAAGATTTATTTGTTTGGGACTGGCTTCGGAAGGAAATCAATAGACTATTTGTGTATTTAGGTTTAAATGGCGATTTATTTCAGTAATCTTAAATTATTTTAAAATAAGTAGGGTCAGTGAATACGAGGCTGTGTTCATGCGGCCGGTGAGGATTTACAGTTCTTTGTTGGCCCAACCCTAATCGCGAATCGCAGCTTTGTTCTGTCGGACTATTTTCGCGAAATAATAAGTTTAAATATCAGAGTCGCGAATACTCGTGGGAAAACACTGAAATGCTAGGCTTAGCAGCGAATCTGGCAAGCTGTAAAAACCCGCGACGCGTAAGTTATCACGAAAACTAGGTTAGTAGAAAATCTATAAGCCGTACCGAGTACGAAAACACTGAAAAACATTGCCCCCACAGAAAATCTGGTGAACTTACATGATTACCTTTCACTCACGTTTGTATGACTTGAGCCGCCGTTCGACTCAGAATCCCCGCCTTGCGGTTTTGTTCCTCCTTATATAGTCCTCGCTGGCCGTCGTTTGTAATTGTCAAAGCCTTACAACTATTTGAAGCCTTACAACTTACTATCCGGGACATTTTGGAATGAAACATATTTCGATACTTGATACGTACTTGATCGTTACCATTAAGTAGGTAGGAGTGTTCTGACATGCAACACTACTACAGGGTGGGTTTCAATCATCTTATTATAGTAGGGTGCTTAAATAATATTACCAGTCATAGTGTTTAATTCATTAAATTAATATAAATTCATATTGTTTTATTTTGCCTTCATTGCTTTATAAGGAACATACGCACATGTGCGAAATACTATTTCGTCACAATGTTAAAGTCGAGATTCAAATCAACTGGGTGAGTTTAAATGGATTAAAATTGTGTGCCAAGATTTGATCATGCAAATTTTATGTTGACACACATACCCGTACATACAAGTCGGGGTTAATTAGAGCTAATAATAAATAATATGTAACTATAAATTAAACAAAAATGTAGTAATCAAAAGCAATGTTTATAAAAATAAATTTATATTGTATATATGGACTTACATACATACTACAGAAGTATATCTACTACTTATGAAAATGAAAAATTTTTTCATACGTATATAGAAAATACTAATACACACGTGCCCGGAAGTCAAGGGTTGCCTCGTTGTACGCTCGCTCATGATGCTCATAAATCTGCGCAAATGTCAACAGTGACGCCGTCACCCATGCCGTCGCCAATGTACTCTAAGCCAATGATTTCAACAAACCCAAACCACCACCACACCGCCCCCCCGCAACCGCACCCAAAACTCCCACTAACAGGGACGCCACCACCGGCGTCCCTGTTTGCATATGCGCTTCCATGACTAATTTGCATTATTATTACTATTATTATCCTTTTTATGCCACTTGCTGCGGCCATTTTACACACTGGAAGTCGCCGCTCCCTTCTCTTATTGCTTCTCAATCATTGTTGCTGGCGCCATAATCTGCACTCCAAATCGCTTTATTGTTCGCACTTAACTTGCGTAAAATAAAAATCATGTTTCGCTCTATTATTAACATTTCTCGGTACTTCTTCTGTCTTCGTCCTTTTTTATTTTTTTTATTTTTTGGCCTTCATTCTTTGACTTTAGTCGCCTGCTTATCCGATTTTCCAACACTCATTCTTCCTCTGCGAGTTCGGAATCCTTGTCGGCCATTGTTCGAGTGCCTTTCAAGCGACATTCTCATATTGTACACACTCACTATATACATACATATTTGTGTATACACATGCCTGCATATTGGCGAACAAACATTCAGATGGGAGTATGTGCCCTGCCCAGGCATAAGCTCCATTTACTTTGAATATCATAATTTTTATTTGAAAGCATCACGCATGAACCGCAAAACTTCCCACTCCAATGCATCACTAAGCCCGTACTTATCGCTAGACGCGCGTGTATTTTCAAATGTTTTAGTCTGTAAAGAAATGTTTACCATATACACGCACAGATATAAATTAGCATAAGAGTCCTGCAAACATATTAAGTAACTCACTTATAATTACCTATATTCTAGTATTCTATTTAAATAAAAAAACTCATTTATTGAATCTTTCTTCTAAGCATTAAAGTATCGTCCTAACTATTGTTTCTTGATTTTGATTGTGTTGTATTAATATAGTGTTAAGAGTGTAGGATTTAATTCGGTTTGGAAATCCCATGAATCGATTATTTCATACGCGGCGTAACATGTGGCGCCGTTTTACTAAAACCACACATCGTTCAGATCCTCGCTGTTCAGTTGAGACCACAAAAACTCCGTTAACATGTTCCCGTAACGAATGCCATTCACCGTCATTGCATTTCACATCTCATTTTCAAAGAAGTAAGGCCAAATCACGCCGCCTGAACAAAAACCGCACCAGATAATTGCTCGTTGTGGATGCATTTGTTTGGACCATTTTTTGGACCCTCCTGTATTATGGATAATTTTATTATTAGGTACTTTAAAGACAGCTTTTTTAGGTGGCCAAACGAAGTTTAATGTTGGACAACCCTTTTTTCTTGTTTTAAATATATTTTCGGTGCTTGGACAAACGAAGGCTAACCTTGGGAAAACTCGGAATATGGGTTTGACAAACGAACTGCATACCTAAAGCTCTATATATCGTACTTCATTGGGCCAAGATACAAAATTTGTAATTCAAATTCTAAAAATTAAATCATTAATTAAAAACTCGTGGTGGGTGAGCAAACGAAGTGTAACTTTGGACAAACCTGGCCTAACATTGATCAAATAAACTGCATTCAAAACATATTTTCGGGATGCCAACTTTTCTACAAAATCATTACTTTTTTCCGCAAGTCTTTTGGTCCCCCTAAATGCGGCTCTGCTTACAAGTATAAATATACATAAAACATAGAACGAAGGAAGCAGAATCTGTATTGATAATTTCATATAAATTCCGGCAATATTTTCAATGCAATAGATACAACAACAATCAAAATTATAAGATCCACAATTAATTCCTAACTGGCTATACTTGATTCGCGCAGCAGTTTTACTGCATTTTCAGAAAGCCCACAGCAAAATGGCGTAATTTGCCATGATTTGGTATTCTGTGGCGTTTTGTGACGGTGCGGTGCGGCTATACATACGTCTATCTCTTCCAATCAGTTTGCTACAATTTTGAAGCATTAACAACAATGTCGTCGTCAGCAACTTGGACAGCTTCATCGTCGTCACACACGACCAGCTGCATTTACAACAGATTGAGATAATATTCAACATCGACTGCAATTTTCTTATGCTTCCAAATATAGCTTAACATCGGAGACGATCATTCGTTCTCTGCGCAAAACCGCCTGAAACCTAAATGCACCAATCGCATTATGGGCGAATTTTGATTGTATTGAATAATTTCGCAGACTGCAATTGTGATGAAAGTTTGCAGTGAACCAAGCACGAGAATGCACCGCCAACCGCCATGTTGAACGTTTCTCGACCCATCGATCGATCGATCGTTCATTCGATCTATTGAACGGCGTCTGAACGGCCTAGGGGCGTTTTGGCCACGTTTTGCAGACATTTTTCTTGGCAACTCGTCAGCTGTCATTATCTATACGGTCTAGATCGATTGAACGGTCTCTCTGTCTGTATGTCTGTCTGTCTGTAGAGCGTTCAAGCTGGCGATCGTTTGTTTCAGTTGTTATTATTTCAAGCGAAGCGATTGACTGCATCAGTTCCGTGCCACCCCTTCAGTAATAAAGCCTGCTATATAGCATAGCTTAAGATTGAAGACTGTAGAAACTGAGTTCGGGTTTGAGTTCAGCCTACCGCTTTAGCACAAAATGCTGCAGCGTTTCGAGCGGACGGGGAAACGGTTTCATCGGTTCAAATCTATGAGAGTAGTGCATTGCTTTTGAGCTGAACTGAGCTGAGCTGCTGCTTTTCTAGTATATAATTTGCACAAATTGCAATTTAGAAAAAAATAAAACGAAATATCAGCATTTTTGTACAAAAATGTTGCGCTTACTCTCGTGAGAGTCAATCGTTGAAAAGACAGACAGACAGACAGACAGACGGATGGATGGATGGATCGATGGATGGATCGATGGATGGATGAATGAATCGATTTCAACTTCAATTCCTCTGTGAGTCGTTTGCAAACATAGAAATCACGTTTCAGCCATCATCGTCGCCAATGCAACAATTTTCTTTTGACTGCAGTCGAAGTAGCAACAACAGCAGCAGCAGCAGCAGCGACTATTGATGATTATCGGTTGTAATGTTGCAAATTAAATGCCAGCAACAAGTTCGAGCAATCAGCTATCTGCGCAAATGCGGCTCGGCCAGACTCAAGTTGGCGGAATTCGAATTCAACTTCAACTTTAAAGTCGTCGCCATATTTATTTGCGAACGTGCGCCTTTGTCATTCGACATGAAACGTTTCAAGTCGTTTGCAATTCGCTTCGAAGTCCAAATTTATCTACCCCATTCTCCGTCCATCAACTCATCGTTGCCATCAACGTCAAACGTTTGTTCATGCGCACCGTACTCAATAAACATATATATACACGATACTATATATGCTCGTATCTACAAGAATTGATTTAATAGTTCATGTATTAAATAGGTTTTCTGGCAACTAACAATATTTTCAATGTATGGAAGATAAAAGTCACGCCTTAAGTTTCACTTGATGTACAATATATTTATTTCAATATAGTTTATGCAAGTTAGCGTTCAATAAAGTTCCGCAGCCATGGAGTCAGCGCACGATATATCTAAGTTTTCACAAATGTTGTAAGCGATATTTATAGCAGTATATGGTTGTTTAGTGTTTAGTATTATAGCGAAAATACAAAACAGTTCAGTACCATTTGATAATGCTGAGAGCGTGAAGTATGTCGTATATGTTTGTCTCAACATGTTGAGTTCGACGACAGGCTCGAAGAAATATTGATTCCCCTTATTCTATAATTTTACCAACAACACTATGAAGTCCAACTGATGATCGCCAACATGTTGGCAAGTCCGTCTGTTTCTTATTTGAATGACGTCGCTCACTTTGACTTCTTTGTTTTAATTTTTTTGACAAAATGAGAGAGGGAGAGAGCTCAGGTCTTTGTGATTGGCCGAGGGCGTTACCTGATTTTTACCAATCTTAGATGCAATATTTTTGAAACAAGAAGCATTCGCTTCACAACCTGTAAAAAAAAAAAAAAACAAGCGACTATGTTGTGTTAAAGGGGGTTAAAAACGTTGTGAAAGTTTTGCACTTGCCTATTTATATGTAGATGTCATTTGGTGCAGCGTAAATAACAAAACTTTTTACTTCAATGAATATTTGAGCACCGTAAAGTGTTTTTGCGGGGAGTTCTGCTTCATTACTCTAACATGGAGAAAAGTACTGTTGAACGATAGTGAATTATAGTGAAAGTTAATGGAGATCATGCTCTAGCTGAACAAACGTGTTGGGAGTGCTTTGTTGGGTTAAAAAGTGGTGATTGACAATTGAGCTGGAATGCAAGGAATGACCTGGGCAGCTAAAAAAGTTTGAAGATGAAGTATTGGAGTCATTGCTCTATGAATATAAGTATCAATGTCATCATTAGGAGTTGAGTTGTCAACATTCAGCAAATGCCCGAAAGCTATGGGAATGTTCCAAAACCGGGAAATTGAGTTCCATACGAATCGAAACCAAAAGACGTGGAAAGGCGTTTTTATCTGTGAATTTGAAGTTACTTGAATGACAGATATGAGTTTTGAATCGAATTTTGGAGCCGCTACGACAATCCCAAACGCAAATAGTCATGGATTAAGCCAGGCTGTGCATCAACGTCAACGGTGAAACGAAATATCTATGGATCCAAGCTTGCGCACCGTATTTGGTGTGTTCAGTTGGATGTGGTCCACTATAAGCTGATCAAACGCAATGAAAACATCACGGAAATCAATGGATACGTTTAAGCCGAGTATTAAAGAAAAAGAAGCCACAATTTAAGCAGAAACACGTTAAAGTAATTTTTCGGCATGGTAAATCCCGGACCATTGATTCAACACCATTTAAAATCAAGTTGGAAACACTCAAATGGAAAGTCCAATACCATCCGATATATTAGGCAGACATTGCTCTCTCCGATTATTATGCGGAATACTTATGCTGCAAGAAAGTTGAGAAAAACCAGTGTCTACTTGGAATAATTGATTTGTAACCATTTTTGCATAACAAAGCCTTCATTTTCGAACAAAAAATTCTCGAGGAAGCTTGGTAGTACCCATAAAGTTTATATATTCTTGATCAGCATTGGAAACTAAATCGATTTAGATATATCCGTCTGTCCAACCACATATCTGAATGCATAAAGCAACAGTTCTCATTAACTATAAGAGAGCTAGAGACTTCAAACTTGGACATTTATTTTCTCCCTGACCATGCGCAGATTAAACTTACATTACACTTTGTATATGCCATGCCCACCTCGCCCATAATACGGCCATTTGATCAATAGATATGCACAATTTTAATTTTTTTTTTTTAATTTTATTCTTTTTCGATTATTAATTATAACTTGCCAATTCTCCAATTGACTTTGTTCAAATTAAGCTATTATGCCCAAAGAATCAACAGAATTCGAGTACATAGTAAAAACCTATTTGATTTCAAATTTATTGAATTTAAATGTTTAAAAAGTTTAAAACCGTTTCCGTATAAAAAACAAAAAAGAAAATTTTTGGTCATCGCCTTGTCATCCGGAATCCTCCCATTGCACACCAATACTGTCAGAGAACAGATTGTAGACAATTAAATTACTTCTACAACAAAAGGAAAACATGGGTAGAAACAACGCCAAATTGTTCCTTTAACTACGTTTGGTTGTTGTCTGCTTTTTCACTATTTACATGGTTGGCCCACAACGATTTAGTTGTTGTGTTGCTACAAAAAGAAAAAAACAGAATTATCTTCAACTAATAGCGAATCTAGGCGGTATACTTCAATATTTGTTGAGAGTCCACACTAATTTAATTGTTCATAAAAAAAAATTTTACCAAATCTTCATGATCGCAAAAGCACAGAATATTGGCAGACACTATACTACTAAGTGCGATATTTTTAATATTTTGTTGCCACTCTACAAATATTGTTGCTTACTCACGCACTTTCAAAGAACAGCTGAACTCAAATAATAGAGCAAACGCTCTCATAATTTGCTGTTGCTGTAGATTTACGAAGAGCAAACAGAATATATACATCGTTAGCAAGTATTTCCACTTTAGATAGTGAAGCGTGACGCAGTCGAGTGTAAGAGAGACAAACAATACTTTAAACTTTATTTATACCGTTTCCGCTCACAATGTACTTTGTTGGGCAACAACTCTTTAGTTGTTGTTTGCTTTTTCACTATTTACATTGTTGGTTGCAAACAAATTTAATTGTAATTTGGTTTTATGTCTCTGTCGAGAACATGTAAAATTGCAAAATCAACAACGTTGTTTTCTTTCTATGTAATTATAGCTAAAGCTCCATACTGAGATCGATGAAAATTTTTGATATCAAAAAACTTCATATAAAAAAACGTTGTCAAACAATAATCAAAAAATTTCGGCACGTACTGTTTTTCATCGAGTACTCGGATAACAAAAATGTTTGCTACCGAAAATACTTTATATACTCAAAAAAAAAAAAAAAAAAAACAGGTGACAAAGAGAGTGACCTTTTGCATTTACTTCAGAAAAACCCAAAGAAAAATCAAAATGTGTGGACTTTTCACCTAATAAATATCTGATTTTAGTATTTCATGTTGATTTGGGAACTGTGTTTTTCGTTTGTTTCACGTAGCAAATTTTCATCGATCTCAGTATTGGGCTTAAAGCTTGTTTCGATCGGAATTACTTGTCGCAAGTTATACTCAACTCACGGACTACACAACTCTGGAAAAAGAGTATATTTTAAATTTGTGCAGCTCGAGTCTGAAAAACGGTAGCAAAAGAAACTGCAAATTCCAACACAAACAAATATGAATATGAATTACTTAAATAAAAATTTCTAGTTTGGTAACGATACGATAACGTTTAGGATATTAAATGTTAAAAATATTTTTGTTCATTTATTGTGCGGCTTCTGCTCCGAACAAAATTTATACATTGGGTGACCAAATAATTTTCAAAAATGTTTTTCTCTTTTGGAAATTGTTGTAGAGAATTGCGATCAAATAATATTATGCATTATAAAACAACAAAAATTTCGGCGAGAGCAATGTTTTGTACATAAATATGGCAGATGGTGACCGGCCATTTAAACGTTTCCAAGTAGATTTTAACTCGTTTCGAAATACTCGGTCAAGTTGCAAAATACATTCTCTGCTCGAGTTACGGCCGTTTTTCAGCTCAAACGCATCGATTGTAATCGGCAGCAATTTTCCGTGATGCTTTTGATAAGACTCTGTGTTTCGATTCGTTATGGATAACTAACGTTGTTTTCTTCTCTTTTCAAAATTGTGGCGTTGCGTTCGTCTAGTAACATCGCGTTGCAATATGCTGTATGACGAAGAGTTGCAACTCCGACTCCGAATCACCTCAATTTCGCTTTGCAAGAATGTGTTGCGTCTTCCATTCTGGGCTAGATATACCGAAAGCATTACCTCTTGGTTCATCCCGTTTTGACGTTGTTGCACAGTACAACAAAACGCAAAAAGCTCCGACCAAGAGAGATGGTCTTAATACGGAGTAGCATATAGTTATCAAAGAATACATAAAGGTAAGTCACATGACTGAAACCTCATTACAAGATATGTATATGTCGAGATGGCAAATTGTTCCCTTAAAAATAGGCTTGGTTCAGTATAAATGAAGATATGAACAATTAGACATGAGCGTCTTATAATATATAAAAACTAACAAGTTAATACTGCTCAGAGATACCAATTAGAGGTAAAGGTGTTTCTTACTTTTAAAGCATCACTAGCATCACGACGTGTAGTTCAAATGTTAAATTTTTGAGACAAAAAATTAAAAAAATATATATTGATCTCCTTATTCTCGAGAACTTAGCCACCTATGTCGAATGATTTTATCTTCATTATTGTGGGGCCAATTACTAGAGAAACAGTCACGTCTTATGAGCCTAGCGGTGAACGAGGACAAGACGAAGTACTTGGTGTCCACTCGCAGACCATCAGCGCGTCATGGAAGGTCTGTGAGTGTGGAGAATTTCAACTTCAATGTTGTAGAAAACTTCGTCTAACTGGGAACACAAATTAGCAGCGATAACAACGTTAGCCGAGAGATCAGACGAAGAATTACGCTTGCCTCGTTCGCTGCTACTTTGAGCTCAGCAAGCAAATTAGAAGTAGAGCCATCTCTCGAACTACGAAGATAAAAATCTATAAGACACTGATAATCCCGGTCCTGCTGTATGGCACAGAAGCATGGACACTGATATCAACGGATACAGCGTCTTTAGGAGTGTTCGAGAGAAAGATTCATCGTAGGATTTTTGGTCCCCTTAGAGTAGGCGTCGAGTTTAGGACCCGTATGAACCATGAGCTGTATGAGCTATATGATGAGGTTGACATAGTCCAGCGCATTAAATTACAGTGGCTGCACTGGGCTGGTCACCTCATCCGGACCCCGAACACCGAAGCTCCAGCACTAAAGGTTTACGACGGAAACCTGAACTTGATTGGCGGACGGCGTCAGAGAGGACGTCCGAGCTTAAGATGGCAAGATCAGGTATGTGATGACCTGAAGAGGCTTCGGATTGCCAGCGACTGGCGCCGGCGCGCACTAAGCTACATCGAATGTTGCGCTTTCCTACGTGCGGCCTTGACCGATAGACGGTTGTAGAGCCACCTAAGTAAGTATTTACCGCAGAGGTATATTTAGACTTATGAGAACTCCTATGTATTCTTCAATGTTTTACAAAGATATTGCAATTTCAATGAAACTAATATATATGGATCCTCCATACATTAAAATACGCTTTTGTCTGCACTTTTGTAGCACCCTTTAGATAAAAATCGATTATTTGTATACCCATCGCACATAGCGTAAAACGGTACTATCAGTTTCTCTGAAAGTTTGTAACACATTATCGAAGGCTTCGAAAACTTTATAAACTTTATGATAAAGTATATATAATCATATATTTGGAGTTCTAGAAACATTTATTCAAAAATTCGAACTGTGGAATTATTCAATGTGTAAGCACGTAACAAAAAGTTGTACACTCACTATTCTTCCAATTAAAGTAAACTGACAACTTCCAGCTGAAAATTGAAGACAAAATAAGCGAGCAGAACGCACAGCAACACTCAGATTGACGGACACTCAGCTAAACATACAGACATACATGACTATTTCGCATCATCGAACCGATCAAGAATTTACATAATCACAAATTTACTACCAAACTGATATTGTCCTATTTACAGTATGTGTGAGGGGCATAATATGAAAGATTGTCAAGGTTGCATAGCCCGAAAACATGATACCCAGCATATATTCGTAGGACATTGATGGAAAAGTGTTGAGAGTAGAGTTGTTTTTATTAAAATTGTTATAAATATAACATATTTTTGCAATTGGATACATTTTGAAAACGAATCAGTGGAGATATAGCAAAATATTCCACCCTTTAACACAGAGCTGCCCAGGCCATGTACTTCTCATGCACAACTGTTTTTGTAATGCTCTTTAAAATGGGCCGAGCATTGTTGTACGCACACGCAGCTCTTTGCAGAAACAGTGTAGATTACACAAACAATTTCATCAATTTCCCTTAGCGAAGCACAAAGTGCATATTCCAAAGTGCAAAATAACAACGAACTCAAATGCTACGTGACTGTCTTTTTTTGCCTACGGATATCACATAAACACGTTGATTTTTGCATAAACCAGCGAAAACTAAGCAAACAATTTCGTTGTTCTTCGTTGTGAAAGCAATAAATATTTTGTATGTAATGCGGTACCAGTAAGCACCCCCATTTGCAACCTCCATTTGAGCATCCCTGATGTAACACTTCAGGTGGCTATGTATCTAGATCAAATTTGGTTTGAAATGCAACTTATATATCTAAACTATATAATTATATATAAACAGTATAGTATATCTGTATATGAATCGAGATTTTGAAGATGTTTAAGCCAAGAAAAAAAGTGAAATTATATGAAAAAATATTGATGTTCTTAGCTTTTATTGTTTAACAGATTCAGACACTTCAGAAGATACATTCTTTGTGGGGTTACCTATGTATTACATAAATTTTGGAATTGCAGTAAAACTTACATAGATATGAATGCGTATAGGGTATATAAATAAATGCAAGACAAATTCGAACGCGCTAAAGTGCAAAAAATAATTTATGATCGAAAAGCGAAAACTTTTAAAAATCGCTTCATTTAAATTGTCGCTAACAAAAGATACAGATACATTTGTATCTATGAGTGTATTGTTTGCTTGCTTGTATCTGAGTGATATTTTATTTTTTATAAATTTACACGCATACAAATACATATTTCATTTCTAGATGCGTCGTTATTTGGTTGTCGATTTGCATAAAAAAGCAGTTAACAATTTGCACAACATTTATCTACAATAGTTTTCAGTAAATTTTTTCCAATCTACTTTTGTTTTGTATATCGATATGGCAGCGAATGTGACTAGACATCTTTTTATTGCAGTTTAATAGAGTGCCAAAATTAAGATGCCACGCCCAGTTTTTAGAATAGCACCTACAAACAAATCACAACCCAATTTCGACTTTTTGTATGAACATTTTTTTGTTGCTGTCAATATCATCCTAAAAATTAATATGGTGGTTTCTTTTGAAGGGACTCTTCACATATATATCAATGGGTCTGATTCCCATACTTTCTGAGCTAGCCCCCACACAAACCACACACTCTCGTTTGCGTTTTTTGTATAGAAAACAATTCTATTGCAGTCAATTCTATTGCAGTCAATATCTAAATTTGACAGCATGCCTTTTTATGGAAGGATGTTTCATAAGCAGCCCTATACAAACTCATTTTCCCCCAGATTTTTCATGAAAAACTTAAACATTTCAGGCAAAATCAACTTGAAAAGATGGCTTCATATGGACGGGCACTTCGCATAGTTACCAAGACGCGGGTCACCCCCGTTTAGGTAGTTCGATTTGACAAATACCTATCTAAATTCACAGCTTGAAACTTTTGTTTTTAAATTCTTTAATTTAAAAACAAAACAATTGCGTTAGACTATAAAATGCTACAAAAATATTGAATACAAAATTGGAACCGATGCTTCAATATTATTCACACGAAATTTGAAGCTGTGCACTTAACCTACGCCTAAAAGTGAGCATTGCGTGGCACTTCATAATTATATGAAGCGTCCGTTCATACGTCAAGTAGAAACGCTTCCTCTATATGTGAAGCGTTCTTCCTCAAGAAGCGACTACATGCAGTTTTAAGTTGATTTTGACTGTAATAAGAAAGTTTTTCATACAAAGTCCCAAATGTGGTTGGTAAGTCTGAATGGGCTACCCCTTAAAAATGGGCAGGACGCACCCCTTCATATTTATGGGAAGCTCCTTTCCATCCCATCAGGAGGTGGCTAGTGCGTGTTGTAACAAAGGACCACGGCCTGACACATCTATTGGATTCTCGGAAGGTGGTAACCAAGCTATACAATAAAAGTACTATCACCGTCAAAATAGTGAAAAGCTGCCCACAGGGGGTTGAACATAAATCTCAAGTACAGGCCAACAGGTCGTGGAGTTTTTTACATATGTACTGTTGAAGAATGCGAAAAACACGGAAAATGTCGATGGAAAATATTAGCTGTAGTACAGTTAGAATTCGATGGCCGGCTTGGAAAGATTTCGCGTCCATCTTGACCCATTATTATATCATATGATCACTCCCATTTCATTTTCAGCTATTAAGTTATAGATATTTATCCAGCCCATAGCCCAGTGGCGTTGCTTCCTATGAAGCAGTGTCCTGTAAAGGCTCCTACCAAAATTGTGATGTGTTATCCTTTCCAGCTTAGCAATGCGATAGTACTTTAAAAGCAGTAGTTCGGTCAGGTGAGTTTAGAGCTTTTACACGTGTTTAAGTTACCCAATCTGTGGTTTGCTAAACGAATCGTTCTTAATGTGATCCGTAGCTTACAAGTAGCCACTACTCTGGCCTTCCCGAGAAAAATTCTGCCAGTGGTACCGTCTCTGGCCTACTTATCTGCTTCACAATTTAGCTCTATGTTCTAGTGTCCAGGCACCCAAATGAGGGTCAATCACTTTGAGAACTGCTTGACTATCTGAGAACATGTAGACACGTTCTTAGTTGCATGGGTGTTCCCTGAGAAAGTGAATAGCCTCCTGGATTGCTGCTTGGTAAATGCTTTCTTTTAAAATTTGTATACCATGTCCCTATAGGGTATATGAGGTTTGTGGAAATCTATGTATTCATGATCAACATCAAGATATACACGAGTATTAACATTGAGATGGTGTAAATTATAATATATAAAGCGTTCTAATTTCGATACTTAGACGTTTTTATTGTTATTAAATCAATTGTAATAAATAAATCATACATCGCATAAGTGTAACTCTTTCAGAGTGCCAACAAAAATAAAAAATGCATACGCACGTAAGATCCGCAACGCTGAAATAGTCCACATACATATTATTATATTATAATAATGCTGTTTTATTATTATATTATAATTCCAGACTGATTTCTGAATACTCATCCTTTCTATATAGTCACATTTGAGATGTCATATAAACAAACTCAGTGCAAAATAGACAAATTGTGCAGTACTGTTTCGGAAAATTTAAACATATTTATTAACTATTGAATCGAACCTTGTTGTTGATCATTCTACACGACGCTTTCAATCTGCTTTCCTGGTCCCGCTGTACTGTCTCACCGTACTATTTTCTCTGCTATTGCAAAACTGTAATTTAATATTTTTATGAGAAAATTTAGCAAAAATTAAATTGCTCGAACATGTTCACCGACTCTGCGCGTTCATTGTTTCGTTCAAGACCAGAAATTAGTTCTTCCATCGCATCTTTTGATTATTGAGTTGCGATAAGCCATGCAAAATGCTCAAAATTAAAAGCAAATTATTGTTTTGTTTTAATGGCAGCAATAAAAAATATAAAAAAAATATAAAAAACAAAAAAACAAAACAGAAAAATACTTTTATTATATAAAGATACAACAAACTGTGCTTAGATATATTTTACAAGTATATTATTAGTTTTAAGTAAGTGGGAAACACTCACGATTGCATTCAACATTATTTCATTTCATTTAGAAGTTTTTAAGTTTGTTAACTCATATATTATTTTAGTCATTCATGCGATTGCTCTTAAAACGTTTTGATAGATAGAAATACTGAGTTTTTGTATCTTTTGTGCATATACGTAAGAATATTTAACAATCTGAACAGATGTCTAAAAGTATAAGGCTTATTAAAAATATTCATTCATTTTGGTAAAATTTAGTTCATTTTTTAAGCTAGTCTGTATACAGTGTACAGAAAGATATTACAATTTTTTAAATACTCGAAACTCACATAACACATGAAGTATTTATTCGCACCCTTGAAAAGTGAAGCCGTCGGCATGTACTAGAATGCACAGCTTGAAACCTAAGGAAAGCTCTACGACTCGTGGGAAGACAACAAGCCTTGAAGTGATATTTAGTGTATCTAGTAATAATATAATACAAACAAGCGGTTGTCCATTAAAATTCACCAAATCAAATTTTCAAGCTAACATTGATTCAAATAAAGAATTTTTTTTCATAAAAAACATAAAATAGCACGGTGGGTTTGTATGGGGACTACCCCAAAAAGTGTTTGGGCCACGCCAATTTGTCTATGTATATTAAGCGACTGTCTCTTAAAATGCACCATATTGCATTTCAACCTAATATTGACTTTAATAGAAAAGTTTTTCTTACAAAAAGTCAAAAGTGGACCATAAATTGGTATGAGTATGAGAGCTGCCCCCAAATAGTGGGAGGATCCCATCCTTTAATGTATATGTCAAGCATCCGTTCACTACAAGCTACCACATCAATTATTAAATTGATATTGATTACAATAAAAAAGTTTTTCCTACAAAAAGACAAAATTGGGCGGTGGGTTTGTATGGGGGCTACCTCAAAAAGTGTGCGTGGCGGGTTAATCTCGGCACCCTCTTCAACTGCAATAAAATTAAGTGTATGTGCAAAATTTCAACTGCATAGCATAAAAATTGGTTTCCAAAAATGCACAACATACAGACAGACAGACATGGCTAGATCGACTAATATCAATTCACATTTCATATGTGTGAATGGTATAAAAAGCCTAGTACACAAAATTTCACTTGTGTTCGTAAATCTGTATTTCCTGCGAAAGTGAATTCGTTAAATTGTCAATTTGCAATTTTACTGTATAGCATTCGTCTTTGATTATCTAACAAGCAAGGACAAAAACTAACAAAACGCCCCATTTAGCACTCTTTTGAGTAATTGTTAGTTACTAGGCAATGGCGCAGTTTATAAGAGGATAATGCAACAACACTAAACACAAGAATGAAAGAGCGCCGTACTTGCAAGAATGCAACACAACATAGTATATAACGGAATGTATAACAAATTTCAAATTTCGTTATCATTGGACAATAAAAATTTTGTAGGATACACAATTCGTTTTTCAATTAAGCATGATATAATAGCAATAACTTACTAGGTATGTGTGGCCAAGCTAACTGATTATAGGTAGTGGCATACCCTGTATCACAAGTATCGGAAGCCGAACAAAATATTTACCAATGTAGAATGAACTTAACCCTCTGTTTATCGCATGAGTCTGGGCTGACTTTTTTGTACTTTGATTGAGTTTTAAACATACTATTTCAAATTATACAAGTAACTTGTACATTCATGACTTATCCTCAAAATTTCATTAGCAACAGATTGGTGCAAAAATCATTCAATTATTTCATATGGAATAATAATTATTAAGGTCATATTAATATACACATCGTATTCGTAGAACATGGGTCTAGCCAGACCCCTAAAATTAAAAATTGCATACCTTTGTGAATTGAATTCTAACGTAATACCAATAATTCAATCAGTACGCAAACAACTTGTCATATTAAAGAGTTTCGTTACCTACAACAAAGAGTGAAATATACGCTCTCTCTCTCTCTCTCTCTCTCTCTCTCTCTCTCTCTCTTCGACTGATCACCAGCAACTTTAAAAGCCTTTTGTTGTGGTTTTTGGTACTCAAATGCAAAAGTAACTGTTATTGTCGACTTCCTTGATCTATGGTGTGCGTGCTTTGTTTACTTTGTACATGTATTTTATATGAAACAAACTTTTATTATTCACTTACAATGTTATTATTCATACATTCTACCATGTGCATACCGCACCACACCGCGCGCTAGATAACACTAATTCGCACACACATAACTATAGCTTTCAGCTCTTGCTTGTTCAGGCGGAACGACACAATCATCACATGTATTCATATGTGTACGACTACATGTTCCGCCTTTTGCATTTCGTTCGTTTAGTGTCGTGTCGTAACGGTAAACGGAACCTCAGAAATGAGTCATGCTTCTGCGCTAAACCAACCGATTTAATAATAGACGTTATCACGTCAAAAATTTTACTTTCTTGCTACAAAACTCAAAAAAAGTGGCGGTGAATTCGCATGGGGACTACACCTTGAAGAAAACTTAGCACGTTCGTACAAATACTTTATGTAGTTTGCAAAAATATGTTTCCATTAAATCATTCTGCTAGATCTCTCGACAATATTAAGTTTTACTAAAACATATTTAAGAAATCGATCGAATATTATAATAACCGGTGGAATTCAATTTTATATCTTTAAATATTCTGCTAGGATACAAATCTAATCATAATTTATATCATAAAATTTAATCATTAAAATTAATTCTAATAATTAAAACCACTTAATCAAGGATATGCGGGTCATGTACATAGCCAAACGATCTCGTATGTAACAAGTCCGTTAAATAAAAAAAGCTAACCAAAATAAATGAATACACAAATAACACAAAAACAAATTGATTAATAAATACGATTGGCTTTTCCCGCCAAAATTCGTCCTATTCAAAAAAGTTGTGGAATAAAAGTTTCTTAGTTTTTTCTTGCTTTCTCACATCTCATCTGGGATACTTTTTATATTATATCGAATGGTGCTTGCGAATGCTAGTTCAATATTTGCGAAACGTTTACAACCTTCCAAAGTTGAGAAAAAATTGTCTGCCACAACTGTTCTTACTTTGTTCAAGTATCCTTTCGCAAGTCCTAGCATAATATTTTCACCTACGATTTTGGCGAGCAAAAAATGTTGGTCTCATTTCAAAGTTCAATTGTAAACAAATGAATTACATGAACTCACAGAGTGTGTATACTGCATATGCAATAAAAGCGCGCCATGAATGTACCAAAATCGAATCGAAATAGGCAAACTACATGGTCTCATGTGCTTACTACATAGGGGTCTGGCTAGACCCATGTTCTACGAATACGATGTGTATATTGATATGACCTTAATAATTATTATTCCATATGAAATAATTGAATTGAATTTGTAGTTTTTGTGCCGCACACTTAATGAGGAGCAGGTATAAACTTTTTGAGAATTATAAGCGCCTCTTCGTTGTATGCAGCACATACTCCTACGCTTCCCTCACCAATGTACTTTCGGTCGCAAATGCGGTCTGAAAAGTTATCACAAAGTCTTCGTTCGCATATCATGGAACAATATGATAAGAGCATTGTGAATATGATTGGGCAAGAATGCCACTCCACAAATCGAATTGTGGGCCTGCAAACTACATACATTTCGTCATTGTGACGGAGTCTGGACCCTGTATTTGACTGATGTGCATCTGCATCGACTATGCTGAGTTTGATTATTAGTGTCAGTGCAAATCAAAACTAAAACTGTATTCCGGAGATCAAATTCACCAAATTGCAAATTTAAGTATATAATAATACTCTTCGATGCATTGAAGAGATCGGTTCAACTCTAGAAAAATCAAAATCCGTGCTTCCAAGGTCTTCGAGAACGTTCGAAAACGTAGACAGTGTTACTCAGTCTGTTCGTGACAACCCGGACCTTTCGATTCGGAAGCGTGCTGTTGCTTTAAACGTGCATAGATCATCATTGTTCCACATTTTACAGAAAGATTAAAAGCTGCACCCCTGCAAAATTCAGTTCGTGCAAGAATTAAAGCCTCAGGATGCTGGGCAGAGGCTTGAATTCATAATCCAGATGATTGAGCGCTTTCCAACGTTTACCAACATCTTGTTTTCGGATGAAGCTCATTTCCATACTAATGGACATGTAAACAAGCAAAATTGCCGCTACTGGAGTGCAACCAAAACACAAACATCAGAAACCCCTATATTCGCCTAAAGTGACCGTATGGGCTGCGATGTCGGCGCGAGGAATTATCGGCCCTTACTTTTCTGAATTCACAGTTACAGTGAATTCAGAGCGTTACGTGGAGACGACTTCTTCGTGCCTGAGCTGCAAAACTTTCCTGGTTATAACCAAACACACGTCTAACAGGTCTCTAAAACGAGTTCATGCAATTTTTCCTGGCAAATTGATCTCCAGGAGAGATGATATAAATTGGCTCCACGAAGTCCCCATTTAACCCCTATGGACTTTTTCCTGTGGGGTTACGTCAAATCTAAAATTTACGGCAACAAACCGACTTCCCTGGCACAATTAAAAGGAAATATCCGTCACGAAATGGCAGCCATCACGGAGAATACCTGCCGAGCCGTCATAGGAAATGTTAGTGCTTGATTAAATGAATGCCGTGAACGCAACGGTTTACATTTGGACAATATCATTTTTAAGAAATAAATTCCCAAAGTGTTTATTTTAATATGAAATAAACATTTATTCAATAAACTACTTACCTTTTTTTATCGATTTTTTAAATGTGAACTTTCTTTTGAGACACCTTGTATTATCATTTCGTCTGATCTTCATAGACCCTATATAGTATTATGTTCTTGAACAGCAGTCCCATACAAGCTCACTAACCTCTTGGAACTTTGCATCAAAAATATTTCTCATTACAGGCAAAATAAACTCGAAATTTAACAAATTGGCTTCTTATGAACGAACCCCTCACAGAATTATCAAGGGGTGTGTCTCGACTTACTTATCTTACTTACTATCCATATTCAGGTTCTTCAGTTTTAACCCTATTTTGTGTTCTTCATAGCTGCTAAGTGTACAACTTTAAAGTACTACTTGTGAATGGTTAAGGTTTTTTCTTGTTTTGATCTAATTAATGGTTATGTAAAGACTGTTTTCAATATATTATTCTTAGGAACCATAAATTGACACTCGATGTACGCGTAATATTACATATTACTTAGTCAGAACACGAATTTGTGAACTAAATTATGAAACTCACAAAGTGTAAATAACTTTAAAGTCAAATAATTACATACATAGGTAGGTATACTTCTCAATATCTATGGAAAATCACAGGCCTAATTCGTTTATAAACACTAAATATCAACCATACCGCGTAAAATCTCTGACCTAATAGGCCTTGTTATGAAAGGTATAATACACATCTTCAAATATCTGGCTCGTTGGCGCGTCTTCTGTATGTTAATACTTTACAAAAAAATTAATATACTCATTACACTAGGTGCTACATATATTTAAATGACACCTCGACAATGTTTCTTTTGGCCATCGCCAAAGCTAAGTTATCACTGTGGACGGTATCTAAGTTTTTATACATAAATCCAAACGAGAAGTGTTATATGATGAGACTAGTACAACAAGAATGAAAAACTTAACTATTATAGAGAAAATTATCTTCAACTTTGATATAATGGATAATTTACATAAATATAAAGGGACGTGTACTTCTTCTTCTTCTTTGTATGTATTAATAACCATAATGGAAAATCAAGTAAGCTAAATATCTGCTATATCCCATAGTGTAATAGAGTGCATTAAGTTTTTGCCAATTTACATATGTAACAGGTAGAAGGAGACCCCATGTCCGCCCGAATGTATTTTTGTGTAACAAGATCTCGGATACTATAAAGAACTTTTAAATTATACTGATTTGTACGCAGGTGAAGTGTATAAACAATTTTGGATACCACGCCCACAATACGGCTATATATCTTTAAAAATACGTTGTTTTTTTTCAAATAAACCAGTCGTGTTCCATTTAGTTCCATTTTTTATATTTGTTTTTTATTTAAAAATGTAAAAGAAAACTTTTGTTTATTTTTATATTTAAGAAAACTAAAACTAATTATTTGCATTAGATTATGATATGCATCAAGGTATTTCAAAGTCGGGAACACACGACCGCAGCATTCTTTCCTGTTTTATACCGTTTTCTATTTAGCATGAATCTTGCGGAGTAACCATAGAATATCGTAATGAAACGACAGATCTGATAGTACGTGGGTGAAAGGGATGTGGGATAGGAGGGCTCAGAAGTCATAACAGAACCGAGTAGCAGAAGACGCGAGTGGTAAATGACACGAATAGCAAACGACCCGAGCTACTGCATAACCGCCAGCACGTTTCTTACTTCGTTACTATAATTCCCAATTAGTTTAAACATATCCTTGAATAGGTGAGCGGCATAAAATCTACTAAATTCAATATTTTTCTACCTGTAATAGTTTTGCATTCATTTATTTTGATATTTTGATACTTTTTTTTTTTCTTGTTGAATGGTTACTGGAAGGGTTCATATTGACTATTTGTGTTATCGACAGCTTGATTTTGTTTTTAATGAATAGTAAGATTACATAGCGGCTTGTTTAAGTAAAAGTAATCAACCTATTGTAAAATGCTATAACTTTTGCAAATGGCGCCAAATATCAATTCGGTGTTGACATTTGTGAAGTAAACAAACGCAGCATACAAATCGACAAGCCATGGTTTACTCCGCAAGAACGCGGAATAATTGTTTCCATTATTTTTGCGCAACAATTCGTCGGTTGTGTTGGCGCAGCGTGAATTTCGTCGCAGATTTCCTGGCCCTTCGACACCAACTGGACAAAGACTGCGGAGTTTGGCCCATCGCCTTGAAGAGACTGGGACAACACGAGATGTTCCCAAGGCTAGCTGGTCCCTACGCAGAATTTTGGTGAAACATTTGAAAATGTTCCCTTGCAAAGGCAGACAGTGCATCAGCTGTTAGCTGTTGACCGCCAAACGCATCTAACCTACATCTAAGCCATCCTGCTGGAGCCACAACCGATATTCTGAAGAAAGCATTACCGGGTCGCTTAATCTCTCGTTTTTATGACTTGCACTGGCCGGCCAGATCATCCGATTTACCCGTTCCAGACTTCTTTCTATGGGTCTACGATGCTCAGACAAAATGATAATACAAGGTGTCTCAAAAAAATGTCCATAGGGGTTAAATCGGGACTTCGTGGAGGCCAATTTATGTCACCTCTCCTGGAGATCAATTTGCCAAGGAAAATTGTATGAACTCGTGGCAGAGACCTGTTGGACGTATGTGAAGTTGCTCCGTCCTGCTGAAACCATGTGCTTTGGTTATAACCAGGAAAGTTTTGCAGCTCAGGCACGAAGAAGTCGTCTAACATCTCCACATAAGGCACTGAATTCACTGTAACTGTGCGTCCCCTTTCATCTTCAAAAAAGTAAGGGCCGATAATTCCTCGCGCCGACATCGCAGCCCATACGGTCACTTTAGTCGAATATAGGGGTTTCTGATGTTTGTGTTTTGGTTTGGTTGCACTCCAGTAGCGGCAATTTCATTAGGCATGTCCATTAGGATGGAAAACAAGATGTTGGTAACCGTTGGAAAGCGCTCAATTATCTGGTTTATGAATTGAAGCCTCTGCCCAGCATCCTGAGGCTTTAATTCTAGCACCAACTGAATTTTGTAGGGGTGCAGCTTTACATCTTTATGTAAAATGCGGAACAATGATGATCTATGCACGTTTAAAGCAACAGCACGCTTCCGAATCGAAAGGTCCGGGTTGTCACGAACAGACTGAGTAACACTGTCTACGTTTTCGAATGTTCTCGAAGACCATTTAAATGACGAACATGTCGAATATTGCAGATTGTTCTACGCACTACAGTAGTCGCTGAATTACCGTTTTTGTAAAACTCACGTACGCACAACGCACGGTCCGCTCCCGAGAAACGCTCCATAGCGACTAAATTCCCAAAGGCTAGGCTACCGATTGACATACCTCCGCGCCCCTCGGAATAGGTGCGTTCACGCAATCAGCAAATCAAATGTGAACTTTCTTTTGAGACACCCAGTACAATTTCACACTATGTATTAATGGTATAAACATGATTTCTATAAGAGATCTACTCGTAACCCCTCCCTTAGATATACTTAATTTTTTGAGTTGCAGAACTCCAGGTCGAATGAGGAATGCGTACAAGTACATACTTACATACGTATTACGAATTTTGTAAAAAACTCAGAAAATTGATGCCATTCATCACATATTTTGTTTTTTTTTTTCAGTGTATGTGTCAAATTGAAATTTTAATAAGGGTTGCCACATCAACATTTTTTTGTTGTTGCATTTTTTTCATATAATCTGCGATTGAGTGTCATTTGTCAACTGCTGCACTTAGACAAACACTCACACTCACTTTCGTTGCCCTACCCCCTTTCGACAACAACACCCTGCTGTTGCTGCTTGTTGTGGTAATTTACATTTTCTAAAAATTTCTCTTCAATGTTTATCGCGATTTTCAATCAGAATTTCCAAAAGAAACATTAAAATATTAATTGAGCATCTTCATTTCGGTCGTCGCCGTTGCCGTTGCCTTCGAGCATCTCACATTACGCACAGATTTCGCCGCTGTAAATCTCAATTGCGCAGCTCGATCTCGATTTGTGCAATCTGGAACATACACCATTATGTAGTATGAATGATGCTCAGTTGCTTTTTTAATTGCTTTGCACTAAATTCAGTGTAACTGATTCAAGCGCCAGTCAGTCAGTCAGTCAGTCAGCCATCCAAAGTTACCACTGCTACCACGTTTTGTCCACCGGTGAGTCTCCCATCTAAGTATCTACTAACGATGACATGACGCCCGCTCGATCTACTGATCCGATGCACTAGTTATGTACCTAATCATACAGCCTACCTTGTGCTTCAACTTGTTCTCCTTTAACCGCCCAATGGATCATATCTTTATATTGTGCATTGTTTTATGTAGAAGAGCGTTCCAACTGTTTTTTTTTTTGTTTGTTTTTGTTTTGTTCGAACTCAGTCTCTCTAATAAGAATTCTCACAATTAAATTCATTTAACTGCTTAATTATACATTTAGACTAAAGTTGTTGTTGCTGGTGATGTTATTTAAGGCGGCTAAGTTTAACTTAGACTTGCTAATTGTTTATTGTTGTTGCTGGTTTCCATTAAGTTTATTCCATTATCTAGTACAGGGTGTGCCAACTATTTGTTGAATATTGAACTACATGCAATTAACAGCACTGACGCCCTGAGAACCCTGAATTGTTTACAGTGGTTTAGTTTTATTCTTCCGCTGTGTGGGGGAATGTGCTTCACCTCAATTTGCTTGCCGAAACCAAAAAAACATCTTTTCGGTTGAGGCACAATTTCACCTCGGCGGTTATGCCAGCAAGCTGTAGAATTTGGAACATGAAAAATTCACAGTTTATCATAGAGAAACCAGCTAGCGCCACTATGTGGTGTAGATTTTAACGTAGCGGTTTGAATTGAACATTTTTCTTCAAAACTGTTCCAACATTTTGCGCACATAGTATAAAAATCATTTAATTAGCCGTTACGAAGTTTTCAATTGACCTCCTCAGAAGAGGACAATAAACAAAATATGCAAGCACAAATTGCTCAAATAGAGCAGCCAACCGTTGACTTTTCAAGTCCAACAAGACTTGTTCGTGGACGAAGCACTTCAAAGAAAATATTCGCCTATTTTTGCTGGTCATCACGCAACTATTCTATTAAAGCAACGTAGCAACGGTCAATTATGAATGGTAAAAGACCAACCGCCGACGACAACGGATCAAACTCCACCGCGACAATGCGAGCTCTAACAAATCGGGTCACACAAGAGAGTTTTTGAGCACTCAAAATATCGAATTGATGTTTGAACGATTTTCAACGTCTGAAGTAGCTGTTGAAGCCTTTAAGCAGCTCGATTTGGAGGTACAAACTTCTTAGTGACATAAGTGGTTTAAATGTTGGTTCAAGCAAAAGATTGGTTTATGTAAAAGTGTATTGATCTTCATGGAGAATATTTTGAAGAACACTAAAGCCATGATAAATTAGTGTTTTTTTTTTCATTCATATATTGTATTAGGTTAACATTTAACAGTCAAGTAGGTTTCCCCGCATATTTTGATAAACGCCTAAATTAGCGCTCGTATCGATTGATGCGAAGAAACTTTTAAATATAGCCGCGGTGGTTCAAAAACACATCTATCACATCGTAACAGGTGCGACTGTATGGGTGTTCCAAGGCGAGATAAATTCAACAAAAATGTTGTTGGCGTCGAGACGAGTCCCATGAGTCCAAGGATCAGGAAAATCGGTCCACCAGCTCTTTCATCCCTGCGTTTGTAACCGCTGTTCACAATAAATTGTTTTTTGGAGAGCTCTGACACGTGTTCTTTTAACTACAAAATATTTATATGGGTTGAAGGCGTCGTATTCTACTAATACTGGATCCATCTTTATCTTAATCTTAATCAAACATTAAAAAAATAGAAAACATTGTTCAAGGTATTTGAACTATAGTATGGAAGACAGATTTATGTTTGCTTTTGTTTGAAAACATTGATATGTGTTTTAATATGTTGTGTTAGAAATTCCATCGCACATTCCCTCCATTTCAAATAAATTGAATTGTTGGAGATAATGTTCAGTTTTGTCGTAGAGAAATGTTCGGCATTTGGAAAGCAAATAAGCTCAGCGCTTTAGTGAACTGGACTTACGAAGACGAAAAATCAAACTTAAAAAGAAAAATAATCACTAATTTGGCGAAAGAGAAAAGCGCTACGCTTCTTGGACATGCAGTAGAAGATTCTGCAATAAAAAACGGTGTACTTTACAAGCTCCAGAGGAATCTGAAATAAGAGATACGCTAGATTTTGCAAAGCCGATTTCTCTGATAGAAGAGATTTTTACTGGACAATACATTATCAATTAAACAATAGTACAACTCCATTCGTGCTCAGTGTATTCAAAAAAATTCGATATATATTCTAGCTACGAAAAAATAAAAAATAAAAAATGCAGACACTTAGAAACTAAAACAACAGAATCCAGTGTCGAAGTAGCATTGCAAAGTTCACTGAACCCCAAGCATTTGCTGATATTTTTCAATTTACGCTTTTGGCAAGTTATAGATTCGACGGCTCTACAGAATAGAGCAGTGATCAATCACTCATTGTCACCACAACTTTACAATTAACGTATGGTTCGGATATCATCATTTGGAAGAATCCCACTCCACAGTCAGTTAGTTTGTCCGATATGCGGATAAAATCCAAAAACATTATGATATAACTTCCGATATAACATCAGACGCATTCGAATTTATGGAATTCGTTTTAAATGTATCCTACAGAATTTCTTTGAAAAAAAAAAAATGGCATGTAACCAGTGAAGAAGATACAGCCACAACGAAGACGCGCAAATAAGTTTTTCAAAGAGTGGCAACAATTTTAGAGTTCTTATCGATAAACTCAAACTGAATGTTTCTGGAAATACAAACGTTGGCAATACGACCAGAAGCCTAACTTCGAAAGTTGATTTGCTTAGTTCTATTTTGGAGTTTGATGCACAAATTCTTCACCGTTTTCATATAATTTTATTTGCTCTCTCACGACTGTTATTAAGATAATAAACGTATTGCCTAGTTCGACGAACTAAGCATCTTATGGGTCGTTTACCTATTGTAACCCCTCTTACTGGTAATCTATATTTGGAGGCTCTATTGAAAAATTTACTTCTTCATTGCCGTTAGATGAATTTTGTTCAATGGTGCCTATACCTATATACTCAGTATTATTTGAGTATCAACGCTCTCCTGCAAAGTCTCCAAATTATTCAGCTATTTTATGAAAATCAGCGTTCTGTGTAAAATATTTTTCGTGCACTTGCAACAATATATGGTGTGCATCATTCACCTTCTGAGCCCACTTTTGCCATACCATTCGCAAATTTGAGTGTCAGTGTACGTTGTTGGAGGATACGCAACCGAATTCAGCCCGTAGTGAGGGGTTTATTGAGGCTGTAGCGGAGATTGTGGCTAAAGACCATGACTTGCGGTGAATTTTGGACTATGAACAATACGAAGAGATTCTCGAACTACCGTTACTTCCACAAACATACACTATTTGGTGTGGTTTATGGGATCGTTGGACCGTATTTGCTTAAAAATAAGTGCCGTCAATGACTAGAGCCTCCGCACCATGATAACGGACTTTTTGTTGCCTAAAATGGAAGCACATGATGTGAGTGACATTTGGTTTCAGCAAGACGGTGCCACGACACACTCAGTGCGCAAAACAATGGCTTTATTGATAAATCATTTTGGTGAGTAAATATTTTCGCAACCTTTCGGACCTGTCAACTGGCCGCCTAGATCGTGTGACATCACACCTCTGGTTTTTTTTTTTTTTTCTTTGGGGTTATGTGAAGTCAAAAGACTTATCCAAATAACCTTCAGATTCGGATTCAGGGAATTAGAATACATGAAAATCATGCTTGGTCTAGTTCCACACCATTTTTTTTCATAACCAAAACACCCAATTTTCGCTATTTTTGACGTTTTTTTTTTTAAATTTACTCGAGATTTTGTGGGTGTACGGTCCAAACTGACTCCAGATTCGGATTCAGCGGGTCGCAATACATGTTGGTAGGTAGGTGGCATCAAATCTACAAAGCACTTTTTTTTTTTTTTTGGGTGCCAGTGTAATTAATCAATAAAAAATTGTAACTAAACTATGTTCGATCAAGCTCATATCAACATATTATCTATCCGCAGCAAAGAGATTGCAAATTTCAATGCTTTAGCTTTGGTTTTGAAGTTTTTGGCAAAAAAAAAAAAAAAATGGCATTTCCGAATTTTGAAGGCGTTTAAGAATCTATTTACTTTTTGCTTAAAACTTATACGCGCTTTAAACGACATAACAAAGTCAAATTGATAAGATACATTTGTACTGACATCGCACACATTTACAATTGCGAAACTGCTAGATGTTTCATGAAATGAATTCCATTTTTCTTTCAGTGCATCAACGAATACTGCAAGGGTTGTCTTTATTATGTATGAGTATGTACTAGTTTGTTTTTCGAACTGTTACAAAATTTTAGCAATTGGTGAAATCGCTATCACCGAACGCCGATCAGAAAGAGCGATCTTATCGCGCAAACAAACAATAAGCGGATTTTCTCAATGACGCTTAACACAAAACAGATAAAAAGAGAGGAAAAAAACCAGAATGCTACGAAACGCACTCAAATGGTTTAGTTACAATTGCTCATTTGTACGCCGCACCACTGCAAAGCAGGAACGTCATCTGCTCGAAAAAGCCGCTGTTAACCAAATGCTGCTAATAGCTTTATCGCCGGCAAAAGATCTCAAGCAACTCATATGACACATTCATCCAGCGACATTTGGCATTTTGCGGTTTTCCAAGCATCTACATACACGTACATTGGCTATGTTCGTGGTGATCCGTTGATGCTCTGGCTTCTGGCATTGGCTCTGTACGATCGGCAGCGCTCCAGTTACTGTTTGATGTTTGATGATGTAGACGCTGCATGTTGCACTCATGTTGAGCTGCATTCATGCTGGCAATCTTGTGCCAAGGCAACGTGTGTGTTCCGACCAAACTAAGCCAAAGCGACAACGATGAACAACTCGGTTAACTTAGTACACCATTGAGTTTCTGTTTCAGTCGCAAGTCTTAACCTCAACTTCAACTGATTAGCGCAAAATGTTAATTTCACACTTTAATAGAATTTCAGTTAATTTGCGCCTGTCGCTCTGTGTGTCTGTCTGCCTGTATGTCTGCTCTGTCGGCTTTAATTTAATTTTGTGAGATCAGCGATCGCATTTCGCGGCACTACATCTTCTATGGCGACCAATCGATTCGGTAATCAATCATTCAGTGGAACTGAGTGCTGCACAGCCGTGATGGAGATGAGCTCAGCTGAGCTGAGCTGTGCATTATTAACACGCTTCACCTTTAAATGCAATTGTCAGTCGCGCAGCGGGACTCAGAACGCGCGTATCTTCTTCTTTGGAATTGAATCCCTTTCTCCGACAGCGAGACGCGTGCGCAAAGCGGCCAAGCGTTTAAATGGCAGCAGCAGCAGCCAGATACATACGCTCTCAAATACATTTGAAAGCGCGCGCGCGCACCCATTCAGATTCATCCGATTTCGATTCGGATTCATCACAACTTGGCATTGTGCGCATGTCATAAGCTGAGCAGTCGGCGCTGCTTCAAACGCATTCCAATCTTGGCACTCGTTTTATCTGATCGCATTGCAATTGGTGATGATGATGACAATGATCCTCTCCAGCAGCAGCAGCAATCGCAGCAATCGCAGCAACGGCAGCAACAGCAGCAGCAGAAGGTGTAACAGCAGCCAAGTCAACTGGCTTCATTTGTAAAACTACGCTCGAAGCATTAATCATCTGTTGTCCTCTGTGGTGCAAAACGTCAGCCTGCTCCTTCTTGGCTACATCGTTTAACAGTTTAGGCGCAAAATTGTTTCTGGCTACTTGCCACAGTGGCTCGCTGATTGCTGCCAATTAATAATGCGCACCGCAAATGAAAGAATACAATGCCAGAGTGATGCACTGGCAGAGTGGGAGCAAATGCAATTTCATGAATGCTGTCGATCGATTCGTAGACCTATACAAAAAAAAAAACCTCTTTCACTAAACAATCAGCTCCAACAAATGCGACGATGTTGCAAAGAAACTCAAATCTTTTGTTGTCGCATTATGGTCGAAATCTTTTATTTTTTTTTTATGTGGAATTCTTAATTCTCGCTGAATTCCATGGTTATATTTAAAAATTAATTGGTATACGTTTCTAAGCTTCTATAGTTAAAATTGGAGATCTTTCGAGTAAAGTGAGTGTTTTGAAAAAATCAGGAGCTCATTTCTATTGGATTATTATGAGTTTTGTGTGTAAACTGCATACATATTCGTAGTCAGCGCGACAAGATGTGTCATCTATTATAGGTACATATGTCCGTCTTTCTGCCTGTGCGTTCCTCCCAGTCCTACTCTCTCGATATATGAAATGTTGTTTTGAAAATTGGTATATAGACTTTTCATAATCAGAAGTAACTCAAAATCGAACATGACCGCGATTTACCTACTAGAAGGCTTAGCTTCCACACACAAACACTTTTGTATTTGTTTTGCTGTATCGAACATGTTTGAATGAAAGCAACTATTTTCTAGAATAATAAATGTTTTGATATTGGTCAACGACATGCAATATGTGTATCCATTCGATTAATAAGTGCTGAATTTGTATAAATTGTACACTTGCATCAGTAAACGTTTGAGTACTTAATACATCGACTGTTTAGCGTCCTACCTAACGACCTAGACGTTCTGGTTACAACACCAGCGCCATCCAACATTTCAGTAAATTTTATTAAGTATCCTTACAAAAATATAAAAACTGAAGTAAACGATTGTAAACCGACTTGTAGTCACCTGTAATTCAATCAAATCTTATCCGATACGCATAAACGTTATTTAGAGGACAATATTACCTATCGAACGATATATAATTCGGAAGTGATGTAGATATGAACAAATAACTGAAAAAAAGTTGGCATTTTTGTAATGGAAATGTTACTGTTAGTGATGTGCAAATGACGGAGGCATCCATTGAGCGTAGGCGCATCAGCAGCCATAGTATCAAATATTAGAAAACCTTATAACCTATTGAACTGTATCATGTTCCGTTATTTGGAACTTAAGCGAAAGAGTGAAAAATAAGGGAGCATGACGTCACATACACGGTTTTCTTTTGGCTCGAGTGCGCGCTAGAAGCTATACGATAATACAGTGCTATAACGCACTGCAAACCACTGTTTTGTGTGATTGCTTAAAAGATGTCAAGGTGAAAGCGAAACGAAAGCAGTAGTTTCGAAACTGCTTCCTCGCTTCACATTGGCAGATGTACCAAATCTCTCGTTCTTCGTATGCGCAGCTACGTTCCTTTTACTGTCTTTTTCGAATAGCTATCGTACCCCGAATTTCATGATAAAATCTCATGCACCAAATCTCATTCATAAGCGTCAAATTGTTGCTGATATTTGACGTATCTGGTTTATCTATTTTATAGATTGGGAGCATGACTCCACTCATAACACCAAATTATGTACATATATCCGCAAGTCTTGTTCGATTATAATATGCTCCGCACATAGCCTAAGCTTCTTTATTATCTTATTATTAGCATATATTAAAAGAGATGTCCGAACTCTGATGGCTTCTGCCAGCCATATTTGTTTATCAATATTTCATATGTCATTTGTGTTGAGCAAGTTTTGGCATTTCAGCTTGGACCTTCACAAAGTTTGAAAATTATCCAATTTTCCATTCGATTACCCAAACTCAAAGAACTGTTCATGTAAAACGAGGCCGTATTCTGAGTCTAATGATTAGCCAGCGTTGAACCCCACCAAAATTTATCTGTTTCACACCATTCCATATACTACAATCCCATGACACTGTACTAATTATTCGCAGAACTTGATGAAATTGATGGGTACAACTTTTATTTTCAACAGAACGGCACAACTTACCACATAGCTTGCGTTATAGTGGATTTAGTACGTCAATATTCACTTTCTGACTTGCTTATTTCCTGAAGTCCTCTCCGCTGGCTCCCAAGGTTGTTTGCTTTAACACCATTCGATTATTTTCTTTGAGATTATGTTAAACTGCTTGTTTACGGCAACGGTTCCAAGACATTGGATGAATTCGAAGGCTGTCCAGAACAAGCCGAGGTGGTTATGACGGCGCCATGAGCATTCAAATCTAAAATGGCACAAAAATTATTTGTCAAATAAATGATTTTGGTTGAATCAATAAAAATACTAAGATGAACGTACGATCCTTTCAAAAATGTTGAATATGATTACATCGATCTGTCTTGAAGCACTAAGCTAATATAGGCTGTGACAGCAAATAATTGCAGAGTTCAATAACGTTTTGAAAATTGACACGCTGGCTTATAATGGACGGATGCTTCACATTTTGGGATAGTCCTCGTACAAACCCACCTATACAATTTGAAAATGTTGCTTCAATTCCTCCGAAGATAACGTCTTTTTGAACACGCTTTTATTAGCTTGGCCTGTATCTATGTAACGGAATCTTTCAACTTAGTTTTCACCCACTTTCTAAAGTCGAAATAATTTTGCACGTGTATTAAGCACCGATGACAATACAATAATTTCACAATTTTGAACTAATATTTGTGGATCCTATTCTGTTCCGTTCCGTTTCGTTTGTTTTGTTTCATTGTGCTACCCACAAAACGAGTCAACAACTTAATATACATATGTTGATGAGAACGGCGTATGTTATTTTTAAAAAAAATATAGTTTAAAAAAACTAAAAAACACGCTTTAATAGTAATGTGAACTAAAAAGTATAAAATAAATTATAGGTTAAAAAACAAAAAAAAACACGCTTTAATAGTAATGTGAACTAAAAAGTAAAAAATAATTTTGATTAAGTTTAAAATGAGAATTAAGTGATTGACAGAGAATTAACTTTAACATGGGGTGCTTGATATTAATTGTTATAATTATTTCATTGGTAGCTATTTGTAAATATAAACTTATTATAATATATTACAAAGCACCCCACGCTTTTCTTTATGTTAAATTCTCTGTCAATCACTTAATTCTCATTTTAAACGTAATCAAAATTATTTTTTACTTCTTAGTTCACATTACTATTAAAGTGTTTTTTTTTAGTTTTGTTTTAAACTATAATTTTATTTTATACTTTTTAGTTCACATTACTATTAAAGCGTGTTTTTTAGTTTTATTAAACCTTAATTTTTTTTAAAAATAACAGTACTTTTTAGTTAACATTACTATTAAAGCGTGTTTTTTAAATTTTTTTTAACTATAATTTTATTATATTTTCGTGTTAGACCGTTCTTCGTCGTGTCTGTGTATGCGTGTTCGTAATCATTAACTTCGAGCATCTGTAGTCTGATTTCTTTGATTTTCCAATCGTCGCTATGCTTTTAAAAGCATATGACAATAGAGCATATACTCATGCATTATTCGAATATCTCCGTACATTGCCGGTTATTTTAGGAACACGAAACTAAATGAAAATCAATCATTGTGTATTCCTATATTATATTCTACATATGTGCATATACTCGTATACTCTTACATCTACCTATAAGTATGTTATTGTCATTAGCGTGCGATTCATTATAGCATATTGTTGTTGCTGTCATTATAGCTTGTTCTTGTTGTTATTGTTGTTGTCTTAACAATTTTGCGGTTTTCGATTTTGCGCTTATTACGCGCGATCGCCCGACAATCTTCAAATGCGACCTCAATAGCGTTTTGGTTTATGTAATCAAGCGCCTAACCATTTATTATTTACAAATTATTAATAATAATTTACACCATTCGATGTTGTTGTTGTTTTTTTGTTTTGTTTTGTTTTTTTTTTTTGTTTTTTTTTTTGTTGCTGTTGTTTACACTTGTTGTAAACCGATAGTCATAGATCTAAAACATCAAACAACAAGCAGGGCAAACTTTGAAAATGTATCTTATTGAAATACTATAGCCAGTTAAACCACTGAGCAAACCTGTCTTTGACGAGCATGTCCTTGTTCATGTCATGCATTCATGTATGCTCTCATGTGTGCATTGTTGATGATGATCATTGTCAGTTAAATGTTAATACACCCTGCACCTAGATATAGATGAAAGGGTATATTTTGCTATTTGAACGCAGGTTATCATGGAATATTATTGCGTTCCCAATAGAGCTTATATTCGGTATATCACTTCGATACTTCATGCACAAAGATGCAACGACTTGACTTTAAACAATAATCAGTGGTGCGATAAGTCTCGTTTGCCATCCAATTTGGGGAGCATTTTGCGTTCTTGGTGCTCTGAGACACAATTTCGCTACTGTTTCTATTGAAATCAAATCGACAAAGATTTGTCAGGACACAAAATAGGTGGTATAAACCATTGACATATGTAATTTTAAAGCATTAGTGTTGCCCATGTATACCCACAGTCTACAGCCAAAAAGTGCATTCGTTGCCATATTTTTTTGTACTCTTCTCACTCTTTTATTTATTACAATCAATATCAACTGAATTGCGATGTGGTAGATTCTTGTGGAGTGGAAAATTTACGCAAGGGATAATGTGCTTGTCGTTCCCTCTTTTAGCTGTAGCCCCAACACAAACCCACCGCCCACGTTTCGGTTTTTACCTAATATACTTCTTTTTTGCAGTCTATATCAAATATAACTGTTCGATTTATTAAAAAAAAAAAATCGATTTTAACCGATTAAAAAAAAAAGTATGTTTCCCGATTTATCGATCTTTTTTTTTTTTTTGGTGTTCACTTCGACTCAGGCTCGATCAGCCTGTAACGCTAACTAAGAGTGAGTGTCAGAGCTAGAATGTCCGAGGGCCATCGTAGAAGTAACGGGCACTGCGACAGAAAATGATGTCATTTGTATCCTAGCTCGAATATGGTTAAGTTAATTTATCTATGATCTACTTCGTCTCTTTAATGAAACGAAGAATATCCTTAGACGAGATGTGATTGTGATCTCATCAGATGTAATAAATGATCTATTCATCTGCTCAATTTGAGCCTGACCAAGGCCGGGCAATCGCAAAGCAGATGTAAACTAGTTTCGTCATCCTCTAGACAGAGTCTGCACTCTGTTTCTGAAGAGAAACCTAGTTTATTTAGGTGATATCTTAGTGTATGATGGTCAGTTAGGTAGCCCAAAAGCTACATCAAGTCAGAACTATTGAGATGTGCGTTGGTGTTTGGATATATAGTGCGAGTTAGTAGCTTGGCCTGCCATACACCAGCGTATTGTGTCCAGTACCGGGACGCAGTGCTTTTAAAGCGATCTGCTATGAAACATTAAGACTTAGCCCAGCTAATTCCGCAATAAGGTTCCGGACCTATAAAGTCCTGGCAAGTTCATCAGCTATTTTGCGATTTTTCTCTCCTATGAATCCACCAATCGGAAATATCGCTTCGGTACCTGACTATCGGTTCGCATCGATATCGCTGAAGCTCTTGATCAATTCGTTCTTCATCGACTACACTATCCGTGTCTACAACAAATAATCTTTTAAAAATTGTGCTACAGCTCTTTTCCTTTCGTTTTGCCATAGACGAAAGATCAGCATTACTAAAATATGGAGTGTTGGAATTAATTTTAGAGGATTCATAAGAGATGGCGTAACTAGCACTAAATTGCATTGGGTAAACCTGTGACTATATTCATGTAAAAGCCTACTTCATAAGCTTCAATTTTCAATTATGTGAAATTCCACTAAAGTGTAAACAACATATTTTTTTTTGCTCTGTGAACATGTCGACTTCTGTTCCAACAAAACGCAATTTGCGGGAAGTTTTGCTTTTGTGCTTTCATTTGAAGAAACAAGCAGCTGAAGCCCATCGTACGCTTTGTGATGCTTACGGGAACTATCCCCCATCGATTTCAACTTGTGAGTACTGGTTTCGTCTATTTCGAAGTGGTGATTTTGATACGGAGGACAAAGAACGTCCGGACCAGCCCACAAAGTTTGAAGATGAAGAATTGGAGGCATTACTCGACGAAGTTTTTTCAACGTATTATTACTGACGATGAACCAAAGCGAAAAAAAAACATGGGGACCACCCGGCCATGCTTCAACATCGACGGTCAAGCCGAATATTCATGGTGCCAAGCGCATGCTCTCTATTTGTAGGGATCAGAAGGGTGTTGTGTACTATGAGCTGGTGCAATCTAAACAAACCATCAATGGTGAAGCAAAAACGGTCGGAATATGCCAAAAGACACGACAAGGTGGTTTTTCAACATGACAACGCTCGGCCACATGTTGCAAGATCCATCAAGGAAACGTCCAGATATAGCCCCTTTTGACTACCACTTGTTCAGATCGATGATCCACGCCCTGGATGAGCAGCGCTAAAGAACAAATTTCTTTAAAATTAATTCCTACACCTCAATATGTAGCATCAATTTGTGCAATTGCCTCCAATGCATTCGTGTTTCGTTTTTCAAATCGTGGATCAGAAAAAGTTGCCCTGTTCAAACGAAAAGATTCTTTGATGTCATAAATTTTATCCAAATCATTAGTTAGCATCTTCAAATATAAAATTTACATAGAATTTTTTCTTGTTTTTCTCCGAGTTTCTTGTTCAGCAAATATGTAAACAAACAAAACGATAGTGTATGTTTAAAGTGCACAACAAAAGACAATTTAGCCCAGCGAATTGCTCTGCGAAAGCAAGCGCCTGAAACCTAATGAATTTATTCAAATGGTCCATTCTGGAGGCCAATAAATTCACTAAGAAACATGAGACGGTCAACGCTTTATCGATTGCTCTTCGCCGAGAACAGGACAAAATACCATTGTACCACATTCGTGCAGAGTATAAAGCCTTCCTGGACAAACAATATGTCTCTTATCCACGCTAAAGGTGGCTACATGAAACAATAACATATTTTCTTAAAATTTGATATGTTTCTACGATATACTAAAGTTTTAAACAAAAAAAAGAAAAAATTAAAATTTATAAAATTACATAATATTTAATTGGTAACACTTCGAGCGTCGAACCATGTATAGATATATCGTTATGCATATTGTTGTCTATGTCCTATTCTGTTGAACATAGGCTATAATACATACCGTTTCATCAAAATCCGCCCAGTAGTTTTTTGCGTGAAAGCGTAACAAACATCCATCCTCACAAACGTTCGCAATGATAATGTTATAAGGATGGCTGTAGGCTTTTTAAGGGAACACTGATTTTTTATAGCTTAGAAAATCGTAATCAAACGACAGATCCGAAAGTACATTGGTGAGGGAAGCGTAGGAGTATGTGCTGCATACAACGAAGAGGCGCTTATAATTCTCAAAAAGTTTATTCCTGCTCCTCATTAAGTGTGCGGCACAAAAACTACAAACATCAATTTTTTTTTTTGTTATTTGTGCATTCATTTATTTTGGTTAGCTTTTTTTTATTTAACTGATTTGTTTAATACGAGAACGTTTGGCAATACATGGCCTGCATATCCGTGATTAAGTGGTTAATTAAGAATTAATTTTTTAATGATTAAATTTGTATCCTAGCAGAATATTTAAAGATAATCGTAAAATTGAATTCTACCGGTTTAGTAAGATTACATAGCAGCTTGTCTAGCCGTCTTTATATTCACATACGAGTATACATACATATATTTCATTGTGGTCTACGGATGCTTCGAAGAGTATTATTATATGTTTAAAATTTCGAATTGGTAAATTTGTTCTCCGGAATACAATTTCAGTTTTGATTTGCACTCACACAAACAATTTTCACTTAATCCAACATAGAATAGTATCGACCGATTCACGCAACTGCACATGTGTCAAATTCAGAGTCCAGACTCCATCCGTCACAATGATGAAATATGTATGTAATTTCAAGGCCTTCAAATCGATTTGTGGTGTGGCATTCTTGCCAATCATATGCACAATGGTCTTATCACATTGTTCCATGATATGCGAACGAAGACTTTTTGATATCTTTCCAGAATGCACCAGCTCCTTCGATGTTTCTTCAAGTGCCACTCTAACTGCAGCACCACCATATATCACAAAATGCACTTTTGCTTGAAAATTTAAGTCCGAACGAGTCGAGTCGAGTCGACGGACTTCTAATAAATTTATTTTTTAATAAAATTTAATATAGTTGAGAGGTCTTTTTTATGGGTTCTACCGAAGTTAACGTTTTCTCCTGTCTTTTATAGTGTGGGTCTGCTAAGCTCGAAAATAAGTAGCCTTAACAAAATTTTCAATGGATATGTTTCCATATGTTTAAAGTCTGTCAAGAAGGTTGTCGAATAGGGCAAAAGGGTTGTTGAATAGGGCAAAATAGAATTTGTTTAAATGTAAACCGTTTTGCATAAATTTTGCTTAAATAACGAAACTTTATGAAGAAAAGGAGAAACATACGAGCAAAATCTGTGCATCGTCTCCAAAGCTATGATTTTTTGAAAATACAATAGTATGTATTCTACTTAAATTTTTCTGCTGTTTTTGGAGATAATTGTTGAAAATTGGCTTAAGAATTTTATAAAGATACTAAAGTATCTTCCTTCCCCACCTGCTCCTTCATATTGAAACAAAAAAAAAAAAAAACTGTAAGGAAAATCTAAAAAATCCAAAATATTTCTTTTGCTTGTGAATTATAAATTCTGGTCCAAGCTACCACTAGGGAAAGTATCAAATAAATACCACGAAAAGTGCTAAATATGGCAGTTTTGTTGTGCACAAAGATGGCATCTCTGCTACACTTCACAGAAAACAAATCAGCTGCGATGTAATTTACAAAATACTATAAGTAATTTTTCTAACATTGCTTTAAATTTTCAGTGGTAAATAAAAGAATGCTCGCCAAGAGGAAATATTCCTTCAATTTATGTAGGAAAACAAGTACATTGCCTGGAGTTTTTCAAAGTACAATAGTGTAGCTGTGCAGGCATCATGGACAAAGTTTGCATTTCTCATTCGACAACCCTTTAGCTTTCCATTCTCAAATAGTTTTTCTTTAGATGATAGAAATAAATTTGAGCGCGAATGGGGAAAAATCTAATTCGAACTTTGTATTCAAACTTGTATCTTTCGATCGAATTCTGTCACTCCATGAAACACTTGAATTCCGAAATATGCGGAACTTTTCGATTGAATTCCAACACATCGCTATGAAATTTCTTGAGCAAAATTATCCGACTTTTAAGATTTCAATAGGGTTGCTGTCTGTTTTGATGGAAATTTGTTTAGTTTTAAAGTAAAATTTGTAGCACTGTTAAATAAAGCAAAAAATACTAAGCATCTTACAACTATGCAGGGCATTATAAAATCGGTTTTAAGAACTCTTACTTCTCTACACTTAATAACAGTTTTATGAATCTGCAGCAGAAGTGTGATTTCATGTAGCAACGGAAATTTGCGGTTTTAAGTTGTCATTTCTACGACTGTCAATGTTTAAAGACTTATTGATGAGAAGAAGACTCTTAAAACTCATAAGTGTAGTATAACATAGAATCTCTAGTTAGTGGTTTGCTAAATTCACTGTGTAATGACGTTTCGGTTTATGCAGTAAGTTATTGAGTTGCATTCATTCGAATTGTTTAGGTTTCATTTTCCGACAGGGATTAATCTATTGTAAATTGGTCAGATCTGGCAACGCTTTTGTCATTCAGTTTGGTTTGTCATTTTATCATGAATAGACTAACGCCAGAACAGCAGATGCAAATTTATTTCGAATATCATGGTACAGTTCGGGACGTCCATTTTACGTTCGGCATAATTGTCCATCCGCGCAACTAATTCAAATCATGAACCACGGATACTCTAAATGATAGTAAGCACCCGCAAAGACATCGTACAGTGCGCGCTGAAGAAACAATTACTCAAGATAAAGCCGGTGCGAGAATTAAAGTCGAAGGACCATTGTTTGCGCCCTATGTCCAGTGAAAATGTCAGCAACAATTCTTCTTATTAAAATAGCTGATTTTTTAATAGTCAACGAAGTGCCCATAGAGTAAATCGATAAAAACGAATTTTTATCTGATTTACAATAGTAAGACTAGAGTTCTACCAGTTTTCGAAATTCAATGCTCAGAAAGAGAGCAGCAATAAGTGAGCAATTTATTTGCAAAAATTAATGCGCAATTATAAAAGAGATTTTGTTGGCGTATCAATTAAATCTCTTTTTTGTTTTAAATATTTATTTAATTCCACTTCTTTTTTTTTTGAAATTTTATCAAGAAAAACACACTCAACTGATGCTCGCTAACATGTTTGCATATGCGCCCACAACACTTTCGAGCCTAACGTTGAGCTGCTCCATCGACATGCTCTGTGTGAATCGCCCGACAGAGATAGAGAATATTCTTCACTATTCTTTCAAAAGAAAGCAAAGGATTTGGAAGAATCAAAACAAAAGAGCAGCTATGCGGAATAGGCTACATTATTATATTATATTATGCTCTTATCACATTGTTCCATGATATGGGAATGAAGACTTTGTGAAATCTTTCCAGTCTGCACCAGCTCATTCGATGTTTATTCAGCGAATACATTGTGTTTGAGAGAGTTAAAAAGGGTGTGAATTATTTGCAAAAGGAACTCCTACAGATAGAGAAATAAACCATTTTATTATTTTGGATGTACAGAATGACGACATTGGCTGGAGCTGTGCAGAGATTTCACCTTACAGTAAAAAAAAAAAACAAATAATTGTAGTTGAAAATGGTTTTATTGAAACAATTTTTTCACTCCGAATTAGGTTGCTCCAAACATGCATTTTGAACGCATCAACCGATTCTTCTTCCGTAAAAATTCGATGCCCACGTAATTTTTGTTTGATGTTCGGGAACAAAAATAAGTCATTGGCTGCCAAATCAGGACTGTACGGCGTATGACCCATTAGTTCGATGTTTTAAGTGCTCAAAAATAGGCTGGAGTGTCGCATTGTCGTGATGCAGAATAATTCTTCTACGCCGGTTGGTTCTCCTTATTTCTTCGAAGACTTGTGCAAACAAATGGTTGTTACCATAAACCTATGACCGATTCACCGACAAATGATCTTGCAAAATTCTTATTGATACTAGTGCCCAAGAACTCCTCTATTTCACGATATTTCTTGTATGCTTTATCAGTTCGCTCGCAGCATCGTTGTTATCTGGCACAACAACCGATTTTGGGCGGCCTTTACGAAATTCGTCTTGGAGAGAGAGCGTCGACCACGACTGAACTCATTGTATCAGTTTTTTACGGTGCTTAAGGTAGGTGCTTGTTGCACTCAATATCAAATTAATAATTGGTTGGTTAGCTTCTTATTTTATTGCGTGTGATAACGCAAATTTTTGGGTAGCCCAATACAATCCAGCCGAATCCACAGTTTTACATTTTTCTATAGAAAATAAGCGTGATTCTCCATACTCACAGACCATTCAAGAAGCGCTGATGGTCTGCGAGTGGGCACCCGTTCACCGCCAGGGCCATAAGACGGGCCATAATATCCAAGAACGACCTGCTAGCTCGTCCCTAGTTCGTGCTGATGATGTCAATGTCATCTGCATACGCGAGTAGCATCACTGGCCTATGAAAGATCGTGGTCGACCGAATTACGTATGGGCATTCGCGTATAGTGTACTCAATCAAGAGATTAAAAAAGTCGCACGATAAAGTATCACCCTGCTTGAAATCTCTCTTGGTATCAAAGCGTTCGGAGAGGTTCTTTCCTATTCTAACAACGCTTTGGGTGTGTGATAGCGACAGCATGCAAAGAAAAACGATGTTTGCTGGAATGCCAGGTTCAGATAGGGCATTGAAGAACTTTGTTCTTATCGCCATGTCAAAAGCGGCCTTATAGTCGACAAATATGTGGTGTGTGACTTTGTTTTACTCGTGGATCTTATCCAGTATTTGTAGTAGAGTCAAAATTGGTTCACTGGTTGACCTCTTTGGTCTGCAGCCACACTGATACTGCATCCCTGTATGGCTCCAGCCGTTTACACAGTACGCGGAACAAAAATTGTATATCCAATTGAAAGGAGATTTGTTCGATATTTACGCATAAGCTATGAATTTTAACTGGCCTTGAGAAGCGAGAAGATTTTTTACGAACTAGATCAAGAGTATTATGTATTTCGATGCGCTGAATCCGAATATGAAGCTGATTTAGCTTATTAACCCTAGAAATTTTAAGTTACAAGAAGTTACTCCCACATATGTAATAATAGCCCACATTTGTTTTGTTATGTTTGTGGAGAATTTAAAGTATCCAAGCACCGAAGGCCTTTATCTGATAGATTACAATCGATTTACGAAGACTATTTCGGTATTAAAATTACGAATTTGGATGCAAACTGGATACCGCAAACCACATGTGGAAACTTTGTTATAATGTTAACAGCAAGAACCAGAACATTTTGCAATTCATAAAACCGATAATATGGCCTGCACCTAAGAACCAAGAAAGCTGCTATTTTTGCATGACAAACATCACAGGTTTTACCCATACTAGTAAATCAAAAATCGTGTATGCCAACGTTGATTCAATTGTGAAACCAAAAAAAAAAAAATAGTAGTTGCTGATGAAACTGTTACATGCTCCTGTTAAAAGCTCCTGTTAAAAGCTCCTGAAACCTTTAATCAAAAAGAACTGAATGATCTAGTACGAGATGCTGGATTACGTAAAGATGGAGCTGAATATTTAGCGGCAGAGTTGAAAAATTTGTTGGCTACAGGAACATCAGCCTACTACGATATTAATGTGAAAGGGAAAAAGAATTTTGAAAATTTTCTACAAACGATGCAGAAAATTCATTGGTATACTGTTCAGATGGTGAATGAGTGTCGCTTTCTTTTCAATGTTCTTTTCGATCACCACTGATTTTGGCCGGCCCGACTTTTCATCGTCACAGCGGTCTTCACGACCTTCTTGAAAACGTTTAAACCACTCGTGAACATTGCTACGGGATAGACAATTGCCACCATAAACTTGTTTCATCATTTGGAACGTTTCGGTGAATGTTTTACCAAGTTTAAAACAGAAGTTAAAATTTGCTCTTTGTTCGAGATTCATTTTTCGACCGATGCCCAAAAGATACTGTTACTTTTCGCGCGATAACTTCGCTTGTAATGGTCCGATTGACATAAAATTTGGATGTACCTGCATGTACCTACCAATAGGTGACGCCACCAGAAACAGCTATTTTGAAAAAGTTCTATTTCTTTTACGACACACCCTGTACAAAGACGATGAATGGAGACTTTCATTGATTCGTCAAAAAGAAGTCTCAAAACTGTTCTACTTCATAACGGAAACACTTATGCGCCTAACTCAATAGCGCATTCGGAAAGTAGGCATAGAAAACCACTCTATGTGAAAAAAGAATGGCCAACTAGGACAAACTTTGATATAGGTACTAAAAACGTCACCTGTGTATGTTCCTTCTAAATATTTGCCACCACCACTACATATTAAGCTTGGTCTTATAAAGCAGTATGTCAAAACTCTAGACAAAGATGGCGATTGTTTTCGGTATTTGGGAGAAACATTTTTGAGGTGTACGTGTTAAACCGACCACATATTCGGAATCAGCGCATCGAAATACATAGTCCTAGGTGGGTCTGGTCAAAAGTGCTGACCACTGTTGTTCTGTTGTTGTGTGCCGGTGCTATTTAGCAAAGATACATACTTTGGTGCAGTTCAATTCGAGGGGTAGGGGGCCCATTGAGTATTTGTTTATTTTTTGGGTTATTTGTATTGAGAAGTTTCTTTGAATTTCTAGAACCTGCTACTTGCATTTACGATCTTTCTAGGAATGTCTAATGTAAACTGAATACGGCTGTATGAGTGTGCTCGATTATTGCTGCCAACTGTCGATGTAACATAAGTTCATGGTGGCTACCACATTAAACGTCACAGAGAAGAACATTACTCATGCAAAGATAGAACACTGGATACAATCACTAACGCCGCCGCCGTCGCCGCCAACGCCGCCGCCACCATGTACGGCATTGGAGTCAATCAGCGTGCGTTGGCGAGGCGTATACGATACCATCGAAAAGATCCGCCGCACAGTAGCCACATTTTGACTAAAAGTTTGCGATATAACAGCAACGCGGCGGCCACTAACAGAGTTGATCTTTGCGTCTTGCCATTGCCATTGCCATTCACATTGCCATTGACACTGCTCAATGCCACCCCGTGTTGCGTCCGATTGCATTGGTTCGAGTTGCATTCATTAATTATTCTTGCATTGATCATTAATTTTTCAACATTCCTTGCCGATGCCGCCGATGTTTTGGCCCGACGGAGTCCCATGTGTAAGATTATTAATTGTTTGCGCTGCATATGGCTCAATGAACGATCGAAGGTGCTGTAAATGCCGCATGCGATAAGAAAGTTCAGCAGCTAAAAGCCTTAAATTCAGTAGCCCAGAGACGAACAAAATGTGCCGGTGTAAAGTGTTCTTCCTCTCATATTCACCGATTTTTTATTCCATTATAATTGCAATGCAAAAAAAGAAGAAGGAAATATTTTATTTTTTAAATATGCAAATTAGAATACGATGAGTGGTAAATGTAGATGATGTTAGTGGGCAGCAACTGTATCTAGCATTCAAATTACCAGCCGTGAAACAAGTCGTTTTCATGTATTTTCTTTAATATCAATTTTATGTCCCTCCCCCCAAAAAAAAAAAATAAAAAGTTACATACCCAAACTTACACCGTGTAGGTTTTAAAAACGCTTTGAACTGGTCACAGCTCAACGACGTACGACAGGGTCGATGCTTCGTCAGGCTAGAGCACACCAGCAACAAGAACAGAACGAAGAGGCTGAGCGCTCTCCATCGTTTACCACATTCCAAACATTTTGTGCACTAAAAAAATTTTAAATATTTTATGCACAGAAGCTCTTATACCCTTTACGATAGGACACGTTTTCTGAATCTCCAGTTAAAATTTCAGTACAAACAATAATACATTAGAATAACAAAAACATTTACGAGTAGTTTAGAATTTGCACTGACAAAATGTGACTGACAAAAGTAAAAACGCCAATAAGGAATAATATCAATATGATGTGCGCGAAGTTAGGTCGTCGTATGTCCAGGTTCCACTACAGAATATTTATTTGTTTGCGACTGGCTTCGAAGGAAAATCAAATAGAGTAATTGTGTTTTAAGTTTAAATCGGGATTTATTTCAGTAATCTTAAATTATTTTAAAATAAATAGGGTCTTGGAATACGAGGCTGTGTTCTGTCGAACGATATACGCGAAATACCGGGCTTAAATTTTGCTTTGCCTGATCCAATACTTAAAACAACTTCAGTAATTCCACTAAAGTCTTTTGCCGATTGTAAGGGAGATACTCAAATTAGAAAAGTAAGTGCTATTGTTTATGGAATCCCGTGCAAAGAGTTGGTGATAGCCACTCATGTTCGCCCTTCTCGCAGCGGGAAAAGAAGCACTTCACAAGCAGTTTCCTTGATAGATTCGCAAAGAGAAGTGGCAACAAAATGCTTAAATCTGTATAGTCCGTTTAAGGATTTCCGATTCCATATACATCCGAGGAAGCATTAGCCCTTTTTCATTGATGGTGTCCTTACCAAGACATCATATAAACTGATCCAAACTGGCTTAAAGGCACGAAATGTAAATGTATAAAGATGCTCTGCAGAAGCAAAAAAAAAAACGGTGCTATCCCGGTAATGTGAACATCACAGAGTTTGGTAAATCCCACGGTAGCTCGTGTGGTGGAAAGTGCCTCATCGGTATTCGAAGGCTTCATTCACGGTGTCAATAATATTGAACATATTACTGTCATGTATAAGTGGGGTTACGACGGCAGCAGTGGACATTTGACTTACCGGCCATGGTTTAGCGTATCGGAGATTGGATTGAGCACAATAGATGAACATTTATTTGCAGTATGCAGAGTGTCATAACAAATAGTAAGTGGCAGCACAATTCTTTGATAAAACCAGCTTAAGCTTAAAAAAAAAATACTGCAGACTTAGTTTGTGTGGAGATGGAAAATTTAAAGCATCAAACATCAAAAATATTACCAGCCACTCTTAATTGCTTACAAGTCAATCAAATATTTCACTTGTCCTTGTCTGTGGTTTGTGGAATATGCGGAGCAATGCCAAAATCTATAAACAATTTGGAGCTAATGTATACGAGTATGCAGCCAGCGATTGAAAACCTATACAAATATGAGCTTTCAACACGGCTTGCATGTATCCGGCGCTTTGAATGAATTATCCATATTACCTACCGACTTCCAAAAAAAAAGTGGAGGGTTGAATGTTTTGATAAAGAAATTGTAGATGTGCAGAAGTCCACAATTGAAAATGGATTAAGAAGCCCTAGTTGACATTCCAATGGTTGGTTTAGGAAACACCAACAATGGCAACACAGCCAGAATGATTTTCAAAGATCCTATTGTGGCTTCCCAAATAACTGGCGCAGATGTTAACGTCATAAAAAGTTTCAGCACAGTTTTGCGGAAAATGGCATGTGTACACAGAAGCTTTTTGTATATATTCATGGAAAACGGTTGAAATTTTTGTTAACACCTATCCATGGTTTTATATGCCTCCATCTGTTCACAAAATTCTGTTACATGGTGCTGACATAAACGAAAATGTGTTGCTTCCAATTGGGATGATGTCGGAGGAGGCGCTTGAGGCGCGTACAAAAGATTTTCGGGAAAATTCGAGAAAATCATACACGAAAGAACTCCAGATTACTCTTTTCATTCTCAAGCTATTATATAATCCATGCCGAATTGGCCATTTCATTCACTGCTCGCCGTCGTTTGTAACTGTCAAAGCCCTACAATCTTACTGTGCGGGACGTTTTGGAATGATACACATTTTGTTACTTTTAGGTTATTCAGTACATTTTTGAGGAACGCATGGAATTTATGGCTGCATTCATGGCTGTACAAGGAACTATTAATATGTGCTTTATAGGTTTCTATTTCGTTATATTCCTGACATACGTTGGCTTAATTTGTCAGTCCATTGGCCTTCCAGATGTCAATGCGTAGTCCTATTTCTGGGAATTTGACACCAGAATTGTTAGCGGATGCATTATTTGTCTCTGCATTTTTAACATCTCTGCTTGTGCCTGCACCATATCCTTAAACTTCTTCATGAGTGCACCGCATTTTTGATTCAAAAAAGATGATGAGCTCTTTTGTGGTTCTAGCTGACGATCCTGTTGATAATGTTGTTGTTCTAGCTATGTAGCTTTAAGAAAAAGGCAGTTTTGCACTATTGGCGATTGGAAGCGATGACCTAGGAGCAAATTTTGTAGAATCGGATGTCACAAAAGTGGGAACCGGACTTGATTTTGGTGAGATTGCTAGGAGATTATTTGCTGATAAAATAAAGTATACATATTATTGATCAGCATGAAGACGAGTATTTTACTTTATTCGTAATCACATTCTATCATATTCGTAATCAAAACTAATTCTTGAAGACAAGTAATGACAAACGTCGCATAGAATGCACAAATTTTTACCAAGTAAAGAAGTACTAAATTATGTTATCTTTCTTATTATGTCTCTTTCACCTATTTTCACAAACTTTTGCTTTTAATGTACTACGCATCACAAAAAATAGTTTTTGCGATGTTTTGTTTAATTTATAAACAACTAGCTGCCTTCCTTCCCCCTGACTCTCCAACCCCTGACACTCCTTTCCCATGCCACCATATGCTATCTCCCATTACCCTACCACCCCCTTATTACAATCGCCTGAATGGTTTAAGAACGCATTTATATAGACTAGCAGTTTTCCCCGGCGTTGCTCGGATAGAATGTTCAAAATGCAAATCGATTTTGTAGACGACCGAATAAAGAAAAGTACCCATAAAATTTTGACTACGCGACTACTGTAGCGTGTAGAAAATTATGCAGTATTCGACATGTTCGTCATTTAAATGATGCGCCAAGCCCTCGACTCATTGGAAAATGGGTCGAGAAGTTTGAAGAGACCGGTTCAACGCTGAAAAAATCAAAATCCGGGCGTCCAAGGTCTTCGAGAACGTTCGAAGTCGTAGACACCGTTACTCAGTCTGTTCGTGACAACCCGGACCTTTCGATTCGGAAGCGTGCTGTTGCTTTAAACGTGCATAGATCATCATTGTTCCGCATTTTACACAAAGCTTTAAAGCTGTACCCCTACAAAATTCAGTTGGCGCTAGAATGAAAGCCTCAGGATGCTGGGCAGAGGCTTGAATTCATAAACCAGATGATTGAGCGCTTTCAAACGTTTACCAACATCTTGTTTTCGGATGAAGCTCATTTCCATCTTAATGGATATGTAAACAAGCAAAATTGCCGCTACTGGAGTGCAACCAATCCAAAATACAAACATCAGAAACCCCTATATTCGCTTAAAGTGACTGTATGGGATGCGATGTCGGCGCGAGGAATTATCGGCCCTTACTATTTTGAAGATGAAAGGGGGCGTACAGTTACAGTGAATTCAGAGCGTTATGTGGAGATGTTAGACGACTTCTTCGTGCCTGAACTGCAAAACTTTCCCGGCTAGAGCCACAGAACATGGTTCCACCAGGACGGAGCAACTTCACACAAGTCCAACAGGTCTCTACCACGAGTTCATGAAATTTTTCCTGGCATATTGAACTCCAGTAGAGGTGACATAAATTGGACTCCACGAAGTCCCGATTAAACCCCTATGGACTTTTTCCTGTGGGGTTACATCAAATCTAAAGTTTACGGCAACAAGCCGACTTCCCTGGCACAATTAAAAGGAAATATCTTTCACGAAATGGCAGCCAACACGGAGAATAACTGCCGAGCCGTCATAGGAAATTTTAGTGTTCGATTAAATGAATGCCGTGAACGCAACGGTTTACATTTGGACAATATCATTTTTAAGAAATAAATTCCCAAAGTGTGTATTTTAATATGAAATAAACATTTTTTCAATAAACTACTTACTTTTTTTTATCGATTTTTTAAATGTGAACTTTCTTTTGAGAGGTCTCCAACAGATCCTTGCGTGCGTTACAAACGAACTTTCATATTTATAGCATCCATTTCAAGAAGTGTACAAATGTTTACAAAAAAAAAAAAAAAAAACACGAAACCAAACTGAATCACAAAGCCAAGCGAATCGAAACAGGATAAATAAATGTGCACATATCCGTGCATTGCGCATATCCTGGCGGTTTGCTTTGATATTATTGAGCTGCCGCGCATAAAAAGCCTATTTAAAAATATTCAGAAAAAATAAAAAGTAAAAATTACTAGGAAAATGGGAAAAGCGAACAAATCGAAATTGTCAAATTGCCATTTTCGGTTTTCATTTGGCAAACGCATTTTAGCCGCCGTCTTCTTTCATTTCCCCCCCACAATTTTTGTACTAGAAACACCACGGTCTTTGAATAACCTATATACACTATACATATTATTATGGGAGCTATAAACACTGATATATCAATTAATTTCTGATCTTAACACATCTCGAGAAACTAAAAACTATTATAAACCAACTGTGTTTATTATGCTCACTGTCATTAATCGATTAATCGATAATTCAATTTCGCTTGTTGGAGTTTATTTTAGAAATAGCAATACTGAATTTGCTGAATCGAACGGAAATAGCAAATAAATCGATTGTTTTCCATAATAGATCCACCGTAGTGGATGTGTTGTCAAGACGTGCGATTGCCAATGTCAATCATTGCCAATATAGAAATTCTCACATTGTCTAGACTTCTTAGTTTTAAAGGCGATATCCAATTGGCAATGCATGCCGTACAAACTAATAATGAAGTGTATTTGAGTGTCGGTTAGAGCAACGTTAAAATTTCTTTTTGTTCAGTCTAACAAAATTTGACTGCATTGAAGCGGAACGCCCGACATCGTCGTCACAGTCGCCGCTTTTAAAATTCGCATTTTTTCAGTCGATTTTTCTCTTTTTATTCCTCGTCGATTTCCATTAAAATTCAATTGATTTTGTATCTATAGTAACTACTATCGGACGAAGTATCTATGTATGTATCTAAAGCTGATTTATCGAACATTAGCGAGTATATAAAAATAGCACAAACTGTGGAAAACATTGAATCTATAAATTGTGCACTTAAGTGCCTGTCAACGCCGTCGCACGAATTCATATGGGAATATATTGTATAATACAGACACACACACATACACACACACACATAAACGCATTTGGTTTTTGAATTTGGCGATTTGTATCTACAAACTTACACATATGTGCTGCTTCTGCATATCTTTGTAAATAGTATGTTGCACATGAGTACTTGGTACATATGAGTGTCTGCAAATTGGCTTAAGCTGCTGCTAAACTATGCAAAAGTGGTTGAATACCCATACACATTTTTTATAGAGGGAGGAGGAGTGTAATTCAACTTTAAAATGGCTGCGCAAAGTTTGATTTAAGTTTCTATTTTTCGTATGAATATTGTAGAACTCTAGCCTCAGATTAAAGGAGACAACTCAAACTCTATACAGCAGTATTATTGTTAATCATGTGCATCGGACAGCTAGCCATGACATATTGTTCAGATATCGGCGACAATATATGAAAACAATTTTAATTGTATAAAATTATTTTGGTTAATGTCAACGCAAAAATACTTTTAGCAGTGAAGACACATCGAATACGATTCCTCTTTGATGACGGCCACTGCAAACGTTGGACACTGTATAGGTAAGGTGAAACTCTCCAGTTGGTTGATGTGCTCGACAAATGCAAGGCTGACCTCATTGCAATACAGAAAATGCAATGGATAGGATGGTCCATTGAATACTTACCACATTGATCATATTGGCCACATGGAAGTAACTAAGAAACAGTCTAGTCACATTTTGGTAGTTGTAGACGCTTTTTCAAAATTTGTGTGGTTGTATCGTACAAAGAGTACTGGTACAGATGATGTTGTTGATATGTTGAAGAAACAGTCAAAAGTGTTCGGTAACCCAAAAACGTTTAATCACAGCCTGAGACGCTCCATTTACATCCAATGTTTTTAAGAATTATTGTGATGCAGAGAATATTCAGCATTTACTTGTAGCGACATGTGTTCCTCGTAGAAATGGACAATTAGAACGCATTAATAGAATGGTGATTTCTTTATTGACAACATTGTCCGTAACCGTAAAGGCAAGAATTTTGGTAGTGTGCAAGATATCTCCTTTCAAGATACTTACAGGCGTTGAAAAATGAAAACTAAGTACGAAACCGAGTTAAAATTGCTTTTAGAGGAAGAGGTACTAAGGGATTTGCAAGAAAAGAAAGATGAGATACCGAAAACAGCGGAAATTCGAAATCATTTAACAAGTCCAGGAAGCATGAGAACGAATACGAGGTTGACGATATAGTATCTATCAAGCGTACTCAATTTGAACCAGGATTGAAATTGAAAAACAAGTATTTAGATCCCTATGGAGTGATTGGAAAGCTAAGACGAGGTCGATACATTGTTGAGCAAGTTGGAGATGATGAAGGACCTAATAAAACAAATACAGTGGCTGAATATATAAAGAAGTGGAACTTATAATTCGGGACGAATTAGATTGTAGGATGGCCGAATGTAGGAATTGCCTATAGTAGTAGAACTAGTGTAGCGTGTAAGCGCCAGAGCGCTAAATGATAGAAGGCAAGACGAGTAAAAAAGAACGACAGAGTAGTATGGTTTGGATTGTGGAGAAGACGTTAAGACGGTTGTCAGAATAAGACGTTATTAAAGTAATCATTATTGTTAATTAGGCATTGTTAATATCAAAAAACCTAAAATATACGTCAATTAAAATATGAAAGTGCAAGAATACACTTACTTGAATCGGCAACCACAAGACAAACACTACATACACGGTTTGATCTAAAAACAACTGAAGGTTTTAGTTATCAAATATAACAAGCATGGTATTATGTTTCAAAGCTAATATTTATTCAAAATTCGACCCATTTAACTAAATACAACATTTGGAATGCTCAAACAATTTGCCAATAGACTTTTTAAACTCGCTTTTTGGGATGTTCTTAAGCACCAGTGTCACGGCTCCTTCTATGGCAGAAATGTCATCGTAAAAAGCTACTTTCATTGCAGTTTTCATTTTTGGGGACAGAAAATATTCGCACAGTAATAGATCAGGCGAATACGAAGGGTGGTCGATAAGGCAAATCTGTTTTTTCATCACAAATTCATTCATTTTTTTGGTCTTGTGAGGTGGTGCATTATAATGCAGTAAAAACAGATGCTTGACTTTGGAATATTTGGGTCTAACACGTAGAATTCTCGACCACAAACGATGTAAAACTTGTAAATAATATTCTCCATTGACAGTATGACCTTCTGGAACAAATTCCTGGTGAACAATAACCTTAGAATCATAGAAAGTTATAAACATTGTCTTGATTCTTTACTTCTGAAAACGCAATTTTTTAGTTTTTGGCTCATCTTTTGACTTCCATTCTGCAGATTGTCGCTTAAAACATCATGTTTCAGCACCAGCTATGATCGAATCAGGAAAATCTGAACCGTTTTCAGCTGTTGAAATGACGTCCGTGCAATGCTCTAAACGAGCGATTTTTTGATCATTATTTAACTGATGTGGAACAAAGCGTGCAGACACCTTTCTTTTACCCAAATCTTCAGTTGATATTTTGTAGATTGTACAGTAAGATGAATTTAATTCTTCTGCCAGCCTTCTCACAGTCAAACTTGCATCGATAGCAATTATTTCACTTACTTTTTTCACTAACTCAGCACGTTTAGATGCTTCGGGTCGTCCAGGTCTTGGATCATCATTTAAATCATCACGACCGACAACTTGAGTACGGCTCATACAATCATCATCATTTTATTTAACAATTCGTAAGTCTCAGCAAATTTTTTTATCGAGTTTAAAACAAAATTTAAACTGTACTCTTTGTTTCATCATGATTTTATGACTTAACTACAAAAACGGCTGTTATTAAAGCGTGTGTCATTTTGTAACTTGTCAAACGATTAGCATGAACTTAGCTGCTTTAGAAAGAAGAAAAATGTCAACATTTAATAGATGGCGCTACGTGTTGTATTATTTAAATTAAAAGTTCGGTTATTTGTAGATCATACCTTGTACATATACTTAAGAGCATGTCTCGCCCACTTTTTGGGGTAGCCCCATACAAACCCACTGCACGCTTCTATGTTTTTGTATGAAAAGCTTCTTCAGTTAAGTCAATATTAGCTTGTCATTCGTTGTCGTGGTTTGTTATGAACGGCTGCTTCACTCACACACATACTAATGGGCATGTACCGCGCACTGACTTGTTTATTTCAAATTTATTAAAAAATTTCGTGTGAATGGTATCTTCATCTTTCGTGTGATATTAACGTTTTTTCTTGTTTTTTATTGCGGTCATCATCTAAAAAATTGACATAGTGAATTCTTTTGAAAGGAAACCACCATCCGCCCAGTTGTGTTTTGTATGGAAAACATTTGTGTTGCAGTTAATCGACGTGAAATTTGATATGACGGCTTCCTATGGACGAACTCATGGGCATAGCTCCAATAGAAACTTGCCGCCCACTTTTGGGATTTTGTATATAAACTTTCTTATTCCTATTTCTTTAAACAAAAATTTGGGGTAGTTTCACACAGTTTTAAATATTCACAATGATAAACACGAATAGGGCATCAAAACGTTTACATAAAAATCCCAGATCATTTAATTGCAGCCCTAAACTGTTTATTAATGCGAAATGAATTTAGAGTCGAGACACTAAAATGATAGCTAATACTAACTAAAGTCGACTTTTTCTTTTGATTATTAGTAAGGCTGATAGAGTTGCCGAATCACAATTTGGTTTTCCTATTTACTGTCGTTGCAAAGAATTTTCTACTTACTTCAAGTCAAAAAGGATTTTTTTTTTTATATTATGCGACGTTTGTACTGGAGTTAAGTACAGATTTATTCTTAGAATTAGACTTTTGTACATATTTCAAGAACTATATACTTATTGTAAAGATTTCTGCATTCGATTTTTAAATCGATCCCATTTCGTACCTGATTTTAGAAAAATTCAGAATGAGTTGATTTAAAATTTTAAGAACGCTTTCAGATAAAAATATGAATTTTAAATCTACACATATATGTAAAATACATTTTTTTTCTCTGTTTACGGTCATAATAGGCAAAGGAGCCTTTATCCTACTAATATTATAAACGCGAAAATTTATATGGATGTGTGGATGTGTGGATGTGTGGATGTTTGTTACTCTTTCACGCAAAAACTACTAAATGGATTTTAATGAAACTTTACAGTAATATAGCTCATATATCAGAATAATAATTAGGCTATAATTTATGAAGATTTTGGTTAATTGAAAGCTTTTTTTATGGTTAGTTATACTTACACAGCAGATAGAGCTGATGAGACACCAGAACAGTCCCAAGCCCGGCGACAACAGAACGCTCAATATATAGCATCCCAACGAGCTGATGAGACACCAGAACAGTCCCAAGCCCGGCGTCAACAGAATGCTGAATATCTGGCATCTCAACGGGCTGCTGAGACATCAGAACAATCCCATACTCGGCGTCAACAGAACGCTCAATATATAGCATCCCAACGAGCTGATGAGACACCAGAACAGTCCCAAGCCCGGCGTCAACAGCGTGCCAAAGAGCGACAGAAACCGTTGAAGCAGCGGAATCTCGCAGACGCGCTGTTGCTGAAAGGGCACATCAACGACGTCAAATATTCGCAAGAAACACGTGGGGTGGTTTTCATAAATCTGCATTTGAGTACGACGAGACTCTTGATTCTGAAAGCCACAAGCTTATAAAAATAGAAGCGATGGACAAAGAATGCAGATTTTGCGGTGCTCTTAAATGGAAAGAGGAAGCAGCTGACATATGTTGTTCGGGTGGAAGAGTAGCCCTTCCTTCAGTAGACGAGCCAGTTGAACCTCTTAAAGAACTTTTCTCTTATGAAACAGATGAGTCTCGTCATTTTTTAAAAAACATAGGACAATACAATACATGCTTCCATATGACATCTTTTGGGGCGGATAAAATTGTATCAATGCCACGATTTTGCCCGACTGAGGGCAAGTAAACCACACAATTGGCTGTTTGCTTCCTGCTACCAATATACAACCAAAATTTTTGCAAGTTTATTTCATGGAGGATGGGGAAGCGCAAGCCAATAGGCGTTCTAAGCCCGTACAAGGTGTAGAAAGAAACACGGTACAAAAAATTCAACATGTTCTACATGATCACAATAGTTTAGTGCATGAACTTAAAATAGCTAAAGATAGAGTGTCTAGCGATAATTACAAGGTTGTGATACACCCAGATCGTGTACCACGTGGTGTACACGAAAGGCAATTCAATGACCCGACCTCAAATGAAATAGCTGCCCCCAGTGGATTCGAGAATGGTTTAGCTTCACAATTCGATCAACTGGAATATGATCATTTCTGGGTCTAGCGACGCGGGCCGGGACAGCTAGTACATATATACATATGAGATAGGTCGTAAAGTATTTTTTACCCTCCTAACCCCACCCCCTATTTATTAAACGCGATTTTAGTATTTTTGTATGAACAATTTTATTACGCGAGGGTGACGATGAAGAAGGGCGAAGTGGAGAAGTGGGCAGGGAGAAGGGCAGCAACGCCCCAGGTACTAACTAGTGTTATTTATATAACACAATTATCATACTGCATTCAACGAAAATTAAGAAAAAAATCAAAAACTCCGAAGATCGCCTGAATAGAGCTTTACTATTTAGTTATAAAAGAAGGTTGTAATCGCATTCGAACTAAATTTCATTAACGACTTTCAACGACTGAACGAACGTAAATGAAAATTTCGTATTTGAAACAGATCTTACAGATCTTCACCACAAGAGACGAAGCTCAAATGAGCCATGACAAAAATATGAAATAAATTAAAATCAAAAGAAATGCGTTGAATTTTAATAAAGTCATCAAAATGCGATTAACCCGTTTTGCTATTTCCGATCTAATGTGATTACCGACATGATTTCGGATTTCCGCTGAGCTGCTGGCATTAAAACAGATACGAAAAAGAAGATACAAACGCAAAAGTTGCGGCATTTCTCTTATGTACTTTTATGTTTATAAGATACATACTTGTAGATACATATTCATTGAAAACGGAAGCTGTTGCAGCGATTTTATAATACTCATATTAGATACACTTTGCGGGCGGCTGAGGCATCTTTCGATGCAAAGCTGTCAATTGAGGTTGTGTATCATGACAAATTAAAAAGTGGTTCCTTTGTTTAGTGTTTATTGTTTCTTGTCTCTTGTTGAGTTTTAGTTGTTTTTGTATCTAATTACGATACAAAAGCAGCTGAACTTTTGATTTTATGATGCAGGAAGTTGTCATAGCACAGTGAAACAATAGAGAGACTACGTTCGAATTAAATAGTTTCAGATACCAATTGGAATGACAACAATAGCATTAACTATGAGTAAAGTGACAAAAACTAGTTAAAGCAGATAAATAGCGCATAAAAACAATGCCAAAATAAAACATCAACAACTTCATGAACAAAAGCAAAAAGAAAAAAAAATCTATCCCCGAATCAGACGAATGGTCCTATGAACTAAACTATAAATAAAGATATTTCGATTCTGCCAGCTCATTTGTTATACATTTCGCATTTGGAGGGAGGGAGTAAGAATGTTAACAGTTTGTCGAAAGTTTGCTACTGTCAGCAGAAATAGATCCGCTGTCTTATCAAGGCATGCAATTGTACAGAAAAAAATTGATGTAGCTAAGTTTTCTTTTTATACCATTCACACATATTGCAAAATTGAATTGTATCAAAATTGACTTGACACGCACAATTTTTAAGGTAGCCGCCATATAAACCACAACCGCCCCCCCCCCCAATTTGAACTTTTTGTATCAAAATATATTTTATTGCTGTAAATATCACCTTAAAATTTGGCATGGTGTTTTCTTATGACAGGACTCTTGACATGTATATCAATGAGTGTGTTTAGAGGTAGCCCCTATATAAACCAGCTGCCCACTTTTGCCTTTTTGTATGGAAACTGTTTTTATTGCAACTCTATCTATTTTTTGATGGCTAGCGTTATATCTCTAAGTCTAAATAGCCTTCGAACTTCTTGGAATGGTCCCAATTGAGCGCATGCAGCTCGTGATGAATTTTGCGTTATACCTTTTCAATTCATCTGCAACTGAAGGTACTTTGAGCTCGATGAACTTTCGATTGGAATCGCTGAATAATTTGGCTACTGATCCCCAAAGTTGTAGACTAAATCACTGACATGTAGAAAAATCTCTTGTTTTTAAGTGATTGCTGTGAACTTGGACCTAGAAGCCAATATTGACCTGTGAGTTTTAGCCCCAGTTGTTTCGTTTTTGTCAAAAACTATGTTTCTGCCATGTGAGTCGCTTGTCGAGATGAAACCTTAAGTATTTGGCGCTGTCTTTCTGCAGTTGTTGGTTGCTTAGAAATACTGCTGGACAGTCACTTCTCCGAAGCGAGTACGTAAATTGGATTGATTTTGACGGATTTATGTTAAGTTTCCATGTTTGTGGCCACGTTTCAATACCGTTTAAACTCCGTTGCAGTCGTAAAGAGGCTGTATTTGGATCCGACTGTACTGACAGTACAACGGTGTCATCAGCAAAAGTAGCAATTGTTGTTTCAGTAGATGTTGGCAAATCAGCTGTAACCAGTGTGTATAGAATGGGGCCTAACACACTACCTTGTGGAACACTCGATAGTACCTCATAGATTGATGCATATTCGTTATTATACTTAACCATGAAGTGGCGGTTATACAGATAAGATTTTAAAACTTCGAAGAATGGGTAAGGAAGATCCATTTTCAGTTTATATAGAAGGCGCATATGCCACACTTTGTCGAAGGCTTGTGTTATGTCAAGATAAGCGGTGGTACAATATCGTTTTCTGATCCATTGCATTGCGTATGGTTTTGATAACTCTGCGAGTCTGCTCGATAGTTTATTGGCATTCGCAAAAACCAAACTGGTGGTGCAGAATCAAATTTATTCTTGTTATAACTGGTTTTAGCTTAGCTAAGAACCTTTACCAACTACTGGTTGCAGACTGATTGGCCTATATGAATCTTCCTACTCTTCAGGTTTTCCCGGCTTCGGTATCATTACAATTTGTGACACTTTCAATTGTAAAGGCAAAAAATCAAGTCTTATAACAGCATTGAATACATTTAATAAAAATATAGAGAAATAGATGTGATTTCTTCATTTTAATGGTAACTCCCTTACAAGCCCATCACCCAACTTTGGAATTTTTAATGAAAAACTTTATCATTTCAGTCATAATCAATTTGACTTTTATTTTTACATCAGCTCAGTTCACAGCTTGAAACTTAAAACTTTCTTTCTTTTTTTGTAACAATGTTTGATATATTTAGCTAATTTCCGGCATAGAGTTTAATTTGACCATTCACGTTTAAGTTGTTATGTTTCACAACTTTTTGTGTGAATGGTATCAAAGCTGCGTTTCCACCGAAGTTAACGTTTTTTCTTGTTAGTCTGTATAAAAATAGATGAACGCAAAACAGTTCAATACCATTTTGATTTCGTTTTGTTGGATATGTTGTGAAATGAGGGGCAGTGTATGTAAAAGGCTTTTACCATCTATGCACATAAAGCGCCAGTTATAATTTGCAAGCAGTTTTTGCAGTTATAGAGTTAAGAAAATCTGAAAACGCTTTAAGCATCAAAATTTGCTTCATAAAACATAGTTTAAGGAACGAAATTTGGACATTTAGTGCAGGGCCGGTCGTACATAGCACGCGAGTACCCAATGTCAATATACAGAAACGCCGTCACGCAAAGATGCAGCATACCTCACACAGTGACGCAGCACACCGATACATGTGCACTTCTGCCGCTCTCTTTCTGATGAGTCCTGCTGATTTAGAGGCGAAAGCGTTTTCCGTTTTCCGTTGCACTTCTGTATTTATGTTTTTATTATTATTTGGTACTTTTAATACAAACTGTCCAATTTCAACCACTGGGTCGAATATTATAAGTTGTTAATATACTTTTCTATGCTCTACACATATTGGGAATACTATTATAATTTTGCCTTTGTATTTGGAACGCCTAGAAGATACCATGAGGTATATATGTAAGTATATTTTTAATCAGTTCGACAAGGCGAGTAATTCTTGGCATGTCCAGGGACTGTTTACTGGCATGTTTATTTTTTGCGCTTTGTGGTTAAAGATGCTTTTTTAATTCAACAAATTGTTTAGCGAACCGAAGACGGATTTTGTATTCTTGTATTCGGTCTTTACCATTGTGGCACGGTTGCATTGAGAAATTTGTGAAATAACTTGGTAGCATCATTAAATCACAGTACGGATGGAATACGGCGTAAAGTCGCAGCGCGTTTGAGCTGCTCGTTGGGCACGGAGACGTGTCTTTCCATCATTTCTCTATGCTTCTCTAGACTTCGTAGGAATTGCAAGTACTCTGCCTTATCTGTATGTCAAAGCCCTTTAAAACACAACAGAATTATTGCAGAGAAACAAGTATAACAAGATAGCTAACAGTCAAACAAAAATAATTTAGTATATATAATTAGGCAAGTGCAAATCCCCCTCTTAAATATAATAAATTTGCTTGACTTTTTTTTGTTGGGAAGAATATGAAGAGGAGCACATACGAAAGTAAATTTGTTTCTTAAGTATTGCGTCTAAAGTAGGTAAAAATCAGGTAACGCCCTCGGCCAATCACAAAACTCTCACTCACGAATATGTCTCTCTCTCAGCTCTCTCAATTTGCTAAAAAATAACAACAAAAAAGTCAATGTAAGCGACGAGTTTTTCAAACATGTTGGAAGCCAGATACCTTTACAAGTCGATATGGTAGAGCAAGTGATGTGCAATTGCTTTAAAAAAGGAAATGCAAGGAGCATAAATTCAACATTCTTTCCACACCAAAGATAGTCTGAAACAAATCACTTTAAGAATAAACGATGTCAGCTTCATCCTTTACCCAATGTATATTCGTAGACGCACCTTGAATAATGAATTTAAACCCACAAAAAAACACTTCCACACACGAAGGACGTGGACAAACCAATAGTAAGTGGAGACATGACAAAATCGTAAATCAAAAAGGAAAAAAATTTACACTAGACTATCACGAGGATCGTATTGAGTCAGTTCAAAAACAATTTCTTCTCTTTGCTCTTAGGAGTCTCAATTGGGAGTCCGAAATAAAATCTTCCACCCTATCATAACAGATTAAAATTAATTGATCTCCCAATCATCTTACAATAAGATATCTCCCCATTTTTCTTATAACTCTTCTTTACACTACGTAAAAAAACTCTGTACTATTTCTTTATGCAACTTCTCTAAACTTCTTTATTTTTGTAATTACGCCCGCTTGGACCACTGCCCAGACTGTGAGTAGGGGCACAGTCGGTCAACTTCTAAAACTTCCTTCTTCTACTTTTAAGTTAGTTTAGTTAATAAACCTAAATTTTTATATTAAGAGACTGTTTTATATATGTAGAGACTTTTGAATTACAAGAAAAACTATTGTCGGACCGTTTACCTGTAACGCTCAAAAGGGCCATTTCAATCGCTGAACGAACTATAGCAACAGCAACACTCCCAGATAAACTAACTCGGGCGGAAACAAAAAGATAAATTAAACACAAATATTGAAAACCTGATGCTGGAAACACAAAATATCAATCCAGATACTGAATAGGTTTAGAAAATCACGTGAAAAAAGCATAAGATTCAATATCTCAAGAAGAAACATGAAACGCAGTATCAGAAGGACTTAGTTAAAGAGAGAGAGAGAGAGAGAGAGAGAGAGAGAGAGAGAGGAGAGAGATAGAGAGAGAGAAATAAACTCTGTTAAATATTGCAAACAAAGGTGGTTATTAGCAACAAAAAAATAACTACCAACCGCCCAATAAGAGAACAGATGTAACATCCTGCGAATTGAAGACCGATTTTGGGACATTATTGAATCCCCTGCAAAATGCGAAAAAAAGGTTCAATATACGACTTTTTTGTATGCCGCTGCGGAGCTCAAAGTGAACATAACTATTGAGGCGGTCAAAACGTCACTCTCTATTCGATAAACTATCGCGAAAGTATCGATAAAGTATCGCAAAAATGCGCCAATTTGTTAGAAAACATTAAGTTTGGACCGGAAGCGAACTCTCGAATTCGTTTCACAACTTTTCAGAAATAAAACATGATTGTTTGCTATCACTGCTACTATTTATTCTATACTTCAATGATCTATTCGAAGACTTAAGTTTAAGAGTATTGCTCTATGATGTAAGTACGTTGCAAACAATAATTAAGCAACTGGAAAAGTGCTGTAAGCAATGGAACATGGAAATAAACTTGGCGAAGTCTCAAATTGTGGTATTTAGAAAACACATCAAACTGTCACATTCAGAAAAATGGACATATGATGGTATAGCTTGGAGTAATATTTACTTCGACTTTAAAGAAACTATACAAATCAGAATGAAATTTACACATTGAATACATTCAAAAACAACTTCCAGGTGATTTTGTAATATTTAAAACTATAACTGTGTTATGGCCATGGAACAAACCTGTGAATTACCCAATTGCCATTCATTGAAACCATCTGGAATACAAACACAACTTCTAGAACTTAAAAGTGGAGCTACGATCATGTTTTTACAAAATTTTTACGCAACAAAGCTTTGCAGTGGAACTTTATATAACGTTATTGAAGCGATCATTTACATATATTGAGTTTAACGTTTAACGTGAAAAGTGTCCACTCTGGAATCATCGAAACGACTTGGAAACAGTTTGACATTCATTAAGATTGTTACAGGTTTGAGTTGACGGCGAAAGCTTTCATAACGAATTTCTTGCTGTGTTGGTGATGACATTTCTTCCGGCTTTGAATCAGTAATATACGATTTCTTGTCTCCATGCCGATCGATCTTCTGAAGTAAACAAATTTTATGTTATAAGATAACTGTGAAGTGTCTAACATTTCTGTATTTTTGAAAAACAAATAAACTACCACCAACAAATCGGGACTTTCGTCAGCTAATTTATTGCACATTCAATCGACGGTGTTTCAATACTTTATTTAGTGGATTTTCTTTACCATTTCTGGCGTGGTAACCTCATTTGGTCGACCACTGCAATGTTTGTTCACTCATTTCCTAATTCATTCATATTCCAAATTTTACTCTGTATTTTTTTTTTTTTTTTTTTTGTTAGATTAGATAGTTTTGGGACCACCCTCGTAAAATTATTTTTAATTAACACAATCGATTCGGTTCCAACCACTTCTTTGTTCGTTGCCAATAGCTCGAAACTCGCTCAAGTGATTTCGATCACTTTTGTTTTGCGCGTTTCGCAAATTAATTCACAGGGTTTTTTTTTATCTTTTAGTTATGTTCCTATTAAAAGTGCAAAAACAAAAACAAATATTCAAAATAAGCGAGATTTTATCATCATTGTCAATTTCTATTGTAGTTTTAATTCTGGTTGCACACAGATACTCAAACACCCACACCCACACCCACAGGCACGTACTCGTACTCATTGAAATACAATAGATTGACTTTACAAACTGTGTCCACTGTGCGGTAATTATTGTATTTTGTGAAATTGTCACTGTTTAGCATATTTGGTCACGAAAGAATTTAAAAATCATAGAATATGTTAATTTTGGTATAATCGAAGCTTTTATACTTTATATATTGTAAGTATACTTTCTACAGTCACTGTTAAAATCAAAGATACATGTTTTATTCGAACCATGGGTGATCGGTTTATATGGGTATTACACTTAAGATTATATTATTTTAAAAAAAGTTTTACACACAAATGGTTGGTACGTTCGTATGACGCCTACTCCGAAAAGAACGCGGGACACGCCCATAAACATCTATACAAAGCTAAAGTGGGTGTTCAATTTGTATCTATTTGAGGCACATAGACTTATTTTTATTGCAGTTTAATAGAGTATCAAAATGTACATGCCACGCCCATTTTTTAGGATAGCTCCCATACAAATCAGACCCCTGCATTCGATTTTTTTGAACATTTTTTTTAATGCTAACAATATTACCTTAAAAACTGACATGTGGGTTCTTACGAAGGAACTTTTCCCATATATATTAATGGGTGGGATCCGCTTACTTCTTGGTGCATCGATCACTTTTGCCCTTTCGTATGGAACGAGTTTTAATTACAGTCAATATCTACGGACAATTTGACATGACGGCTCTTATGGAAGTGTCACGCCCACTTCTAGGGGTAGCCTCCATAGAAACTTCCTGCCCAATTTTTGAATTTTGTATGCAAACTTTCTCAATGCCTCACATATTAAGAAAAATATATGATTGCTTCATTTTAGGGGCAATTCCTTAAAAACCCACGACCCACTTTTCTGTTTTTTTTCATGAAAAACTTTACCATTTCGGGCAAAATCAACTTGAAATTTGACATGGTGGCTTTATATGTACTTTTAAACGTACTTTTAGGGTATGCTCCTATGAACTTCCATTCCAGATTCTTGCAAATATTTTGCAGACAACATTGCACCAACTTAATCTTGAAGATTCACAATCAGCCGCGATATGTTAGAATGTAATTTAATTTAAACTTAATAAAAACAAGAAAAAACGTTAACTTCGGTTGAGCCGAAGCTCTAATACCATTCACACGAAATTTTAAATATTATTGTAAGACATAAAAGTTAATGCTTAAATAGGGGCTACCCGAAAAAATGGGGGTACACGCCCATTAGTAGATGTGTATGATGCCGCCATATCGAATTTCAAGTTGATATTGACGTTTTCCATAAAAATTCAAAAAATGAGCTGTGGATTTATATGGGACTACCTTAAAAATTGGGCGGGACACGCCCATCTATATATATATATATATATATATATTGTGTGTATATATATATATATATATATATATATATATATATATATATATATATATATATATATATATATATATATATATATATATATATATATATATATATATATATATATATATATATATATATATATATATATATATATATATATATATATATATATATATATAAATATGAAGCGGTTGTCCACTAAAATCCATCAAATCAAATTTCAAGCTAATATTGATTTAAATGAAGATTTTTTTCATAAAAAAACACAAAACTGCAAGGTGGGTCTGTATGGGGGTTACCCCAAAAAGTGGGCGGGCCACTCCCATTAGTCTATATATGTTAGGCGGTTGTCTATAAAATGGCACCATTTCGCATTTCAACCCAATATTGACTCTAATAAAGAAGTTTTGTACAAAAAATCAAAAGTGGGCAGTAGGTTTGTATGGGGGCTACCCCAAATATTGGGCCACCCATTAATGTGTATAATGTATTAATAAGTATGCCAACCATCCGACCACTAGAAGTTACCATATCAATTATTAAGTTAATATTCTTCTTCTATTTATCTCATTGCGTTTTTGAATTTTTTGCCGTAATATTTTCATTGAGTTGAAAGACAAAGGTTTTTTGCGTGTTTTGCACGGACAACCTCATTTATTTTTAACAAAAGAAACCACTTTTTCTGCCCTTTTTGTCATCTTCAAGTAAACAAAGTTTACAATCTCGTTTGTTTTACACAGTATTAGCTTCGCTATTGCAAACAAATACTTCTGGTATAAACTGAAAAACAAGATCGATGACTTGTACTTTGTAAACAAAAAATTTAACAAGGGTGAATTTATCGGTCTTCCGAAAAATGCTTCACCAGGGAACGAGATTCCAATTGTTTCATGATCTGTACGATCTTCATTTGATAGTAAAAGTTCGGTTACACCAAAGTTCTGGATAAATTGTTTAGGAATTATAGCCTAGCATCAGAAACTTTGAAGTCATAAATTTCCTTGCAGATGCAATACACTGCTAACGCCATGCAAAAAAAGAATAAAAAACCGAAGTCCAACGTTTTGTACCGTGCAAAATAAATTGACACACTTGTTCTTTTTTGGATCGTAGCTGCATATTGAAATTACATTGAAGGATGCTTTCCCATTTCATCAGGGATACTTCTTATATTATATCGAACGGTGCCTACGAATGCTAGTCAAATAATTGCCAAACGATTACAACCTTCCAAAGTTGAGAAAAAATTGTCTGCCACAACTGTTCTTCCGCTGTACGAGTATCCTTTCGCAAGTTCTAGCATAACATTTTCACCTTGATTCACATCAGGCTAACCACTTTGCGCGTAAAATTTTGGCGAGCAAATAATTTTGGACTCATTTCAACGTTCAATTATAAACGAATGAATTATGCAAGGTCGCAAAAGAAACAGGACTTTTTAAAAATAGCTATTTCTGGTGGCGCCATCTGTGTACATGCTTTGGAAAGGTACATCCTTCACTGACATCTTGTAAAAATTTTATGACAATCGGACCAATACAAGCGAAGTAAAGTGACAGTATCTTTTGGGCATCGGTCGAAAAATGAATCTTCCTCAGTGTCCATTCACCGGCAAACGAAGTTTTCCAAATAGATGAAAGTCACACGCAGCCAAATCAGGCGAGTACGGTGAATGGTTGATGGTTAAAATGCCATTTTTGATTAGAAAATCGGTGATAAGAGTCGACCGATGAGACGGCGCATTATCACATTTTTGGTCGTCAGTCAATTTGTGCGGAACAAATTGTGAACACACCTTCCGTAGAACCAATTTCTCCGTCAAAATGCGATGAATCAAAACTTTGGGAATATTAAATTCCATTTCCATATAACGAAACGAAGATTTCGGACTCATTTTATATGAATTCACATACTTCTTCAAGGTTCTTTTCGATCACCACTGATTTTGGCCGGTCCGACTTTTCATCGTCACAGCGGTCTTCACGACTTTCTTGAAAACGTTTAAACCACTCGTGAACATTGCTACGGAATAGCCAATTGTCACCATAAACTTGTTTCATCATTTGGAACGTTTCGGTGAATGTTTTACCAAGTTTAAAACAGAACTTAATATTTGCTCTTTGTTCACTTTTAGCGCGATAACTTCGCTTGTACTTGTCCGATTGTCATAAAATTTAAACAAGATGTCAGTGAAGGATGTACCGTACAAAGCATTTACCTACCAATATGTGGCGCCACATAAAACAGCTATTTTTAAAAAGTCCTGTTTCTTTTGCGACAGACCTTGTATATGGTTAAAAAATTTCATAAATTTTCCAAAACTATTCGATTTATCAAAAGTTGCTCCAGTTTGCATTGCTGAATCGATAGAGACATGCCTGTCTGTCCGTCTGTTTCAACGAAATCTTGGAGACTATAAGATATAGAGGATTTAAGATGTCATATTTATGCTCTCTGAGTCCCCGAATGCATCTTAAAGCCTCTATATCTTATAGTCTCCAAGATTTCGTTGAAACAGACGGACAGACTGGCATGTCTATATCGATTCAGCTTCCGATGCTGATCAAAAGAGAATATATACTTTATGCGGTTTACTATGACTCCTTTCGCCTGTACGAGTCATTTGTATTAACTTAATAAACTCTTTTAATACTTGTGTAAAGGTATACAAACATAAAAAAAATGAAACAAAGTATATAAAAAAATGTATTATGTAAAAAAAAAAAAAATTGTTTTGATCTGAATTTCGAACCGCGTTACACTTACGACATAGACCAAACAGCCTTCATACACAGCACAAATACTTCAATTCACAGATGCGCCATCTGGTAAATGTTGTGCCTTTGCCAAATCATATAACTGAATTTATCGAATGTTTTGTAGAACTTTACAATGGTACCATTTGAGAGGCCAGATATAGCAAACATTTCAATTATGGTGATTTCTTTCTTTTTCCAAGATTGTTTTAAATGTTTCTTTTTAATAATACCTTATATTTCTTAACAACTCCATACAAGTATATCATCATTTCAGTATCGAACGGTCTTAAAATTTTTCAACTTTTATTCGAATTTTTTTCAAATCTTTACACTCCACAAAGAAAAACCATTTTTTCTGGTTTTATTTAAATAATTCAAACGTATGAGGTATTCGAATCTTTTCGGAGTGTGATCCAACAGAATCTACAAGTAATCTCATTGCTGAAAACCGAAAGAAACAAAAAAGCTAGCAGTTGTATCAAATTGAGAGAGTTGAGAGAGAGAGAGAGAGAGAGAGATTCTTTGTTATTGTCTAGACATACAGATATATTTGGTTTTGTCACACAAAAATATCTAGTACTTTGGTTGTATGTGCGAGTATTATGGAAATTCAGAAATCGAATTATAGCGCTGGGGGTCCAACTGTGGACTATCCAATGCTTTGTGTGTTTAAAATTTAAAATTTAAAATGCATAAATAGCTCATATACACAATATAAGCAGATACAATAGAAGCAGATATACGAAAATGTATAATTATATTTGAAGTTTTAATTAGCAGTTTATTTGGCCATCAGGCATAGATCCGGTGCGGAAATAACTTTGCGAAAAAGCCCATTTATTCATATTCAAATTGTAAACACAAATTAATAAGAGCACAACTAAAACAAACTAAACGAAACGAGAAGTCAAACAAAATTAATATATTGTACAAGTAATAATTTTTTATAGTATTTGCAGTTAATTGTATGTGGAATAAATTTACGACAAAATGTGTTAAAATTTATGAAATGCCACCACAAAGTTAGAGGGGCATATATGAGCAAATTTGGGGAGTCGGGCATGAACCAAGTTAAGTCGAAGAGCAACGCATAATTAATAATTATAGAGTCGAGTTAGGTTGAGTTGAGTTGAGTTGATTCGAGTCGAGTTGTGCTTATTACCATTGTTGCTGTTGGTTGATTTAGAAATTATCGCATAAACTTAACACGCACTCAGTTATACAGATAGATAGACAGACAGACAGACAGACAGACAGACAGACAGACAGTCAGACAAGCAGACTTACAAAAAAGATACAATATATACATACATTGATAGATACAGATACACATATTTTGCGCAGTGCTCTTGCAGTCACAGTTATAGATACAAAGCATGAGATACGCAGCCGGCAGCCATTTTGTATTTGTTATATTCGTATTTTATAACATTAAAATTGCCTTTGTATGAATGGTGTGTAGCGGAAACAAATTCAAAAATTTACATTTAATTGTTGACTATGAACAACAATAAAGTATAAACTCGTACGTTGGCCAAATTGTAACAAACTGTAAGATACTTTTGCAGAGGCATTGTACCTGTGCGCGCGCAGATACATTAATATTTATCTCGATTTGTGATCTAACTGCATGCAGTAAATTGCCAATTCTATACAATGTTCCCAAACTGGGCATAATGAATGTTTTTAGCTGCAAACTACAAAATTTGAAATAATAAGGAAGGAAAAACGTTAACTTCGGTAGAACCGATTCACTATTTTTATTTGTTTTTGGCTAGAACAGTAGAAATGAGAACAGTGCAGAATACACGCAGCGCGATACAAAAATGTTGAAAAAAATCGTCTCCAAATTCTAATAAGAAATTTGTGAAAAAAACACACATTTTAATAAACGTAATATTATAGGGTTATCCAATATGGACGGGTAACTTTTTATAGTTTATGGCGGCCATGTTGTTTTATCTATTTTATTGTTTTTCAGACACTAAAGACATATCACCATGGCAAGTTACAGCGTCGAGCAACACATGCAATTAATAAAACTGATAAAAGAGAAAAAATACTAATAAGAAATGATAAAAAGAAACGGTAAGTTCCTTAGTTTTCTCACAGTTTTATGCCAATAGGATGCAAATGATCTTACATTCAAGATCTTGACTTGTATCTATCAATGTATCTATGCGCAAAAGCCATCGATCATAACACATACGCGTCTCTATTGGATAGCCCTATATAAAGTGAGTGCCCAAATGAAAAGAAATAACAGTTCCTAAAATGTTCATCAATTTTCTACAAATTTTTGTCATGAGCTGTTCAGACGATCATATACAGATGTCGGCGCTCGAAGTGTTATCAATCTCACGCTGCTGTAGCAATCAAACGGCTAATGACAGCGCGCTCTTGTTTTCTTCAATGTGTTATGTTGCTTACAAATGTATTTGAAATGTATTTGGCCAGAAAATCGCAACTAGCCATTGTTAATGAGCTACGTCATTTACGTGTGAAAAAAGTATTTGTGTATCGGAAAATTACACGCTACGATGATACTGGTAGCCATGGGGTCGACAGCCAAGAACAGCAAAAATTGTTAGAAAGGTGAAGGCCAGAATTCAACATTGGGCACGTAAACAATTCGATAGAAATCATTAGATGTTTCAAAAAGACTCGGCACCGTCCCCTAAAGCCAGAGAAACCCAACGTTTTTTTACATGATAACGTTTCCAGCTTCATTTCTTATGGCCACCATATTTCCCAGACTGAAGCCCAATGGAATTTTCCTTATGGTCCATTTTTGAGACCAAAGTGTCAACTAAATGATATGAGACTGTGAACGGCTTAAAGATTGCTCTTCGCCGAGAGCGGCACAAAATAACATTGTACCCCAATCGTGCAGGGTGTGAAGCCGTTCCGGACAAACTCGATGGTATTATCCGCGCTAAAAGTTTCTACATCGAACATCAACATATTTTTTTCTTAAAATTTGAAATGTTTTTACGAGATACTGAAGTTTTTAAATTAAAAAAAATGACAAAAGTACATCATTTTGAATTGGTAACACTTCGAGCGCCGACCACTGTATATATGTGACACAGACTTGGAGTTTTAATCAATTTTGATTGAGTTTGCTGTCACTTCTTGTTGAAATAGAGTAGAGTTCTGACAATATTTTCAGTGAAATATGAGAAATATGTCATCTATATATAATCGTCTGAATAGGCCTTAAGCAAATATTGTTTTATATGGGGCTATATTTTTTATTGTTCGGTTCTGAACATATGCGGGATATTTTTCTAAAATTGACGAAACATTTGAATTAATGCAAAATAAAAACAAAAAATTTTCATACAAAAACTTAAAGATTGGAATGAGGTTATTTGAATAACCTTTATCTGAAGAGTGGAAAATAAGAGTCTAAATATCTAAACTTGAAGACTCTATCTCTTATAAATATAGCCTCCGAGATCTTTTCTTTAAAACAGACAGTCGGATATCCCTATATTGCATCGCCTTCCGGTACTTTCCAAGAACTATTTGCTATACTTTAATCCGCGCCGGCGCCAGTCGCTGGCAATTTGGGGCTTCTTCAGGTCATCATTAAGATCAGACGTCCTTTTCAGCGCCGTCCACCAATCAATTTCAGATTTTCGTCTTCTTCAAGATTTGTCGTAGAGTTAAAATATGGTCTGAAATCATACTGATACTGACCTATCAGTGCATCCGTGTACGGCTCCAGCCGTTTACACAGTACGCGGAACAGAATTTTATATCCAATTGAATTGGTGCACCGTAGTTTGCGCAGTCAGCGGGGTCTTTTTTCGTGAAGATAGGTAAAAAAAACACTGAGATTCCCATCGTTGGGCAAGTATTCATCGAACCATTTTTTGCATAAGAGTTGGTGCATACGCCTTACCAACTCTTTGCCACCGGTCGTGAATAACTCAGCTGGCAGCTCATCGGAGCCATCGGAAATCTGGTGCAACTTATTACCATTTTTCGACCGGCGGCAAAATCAATTAGCCTCTCTCCATTGCTGGAGGTAGCGTCGTGAATGCTAAAATTTCGGACTGTTTGGTCAAAGATTCCTTTTTGTTTCTAATTTTGGCGTTGAAAACAATAAGCACGATTTTTACATTGTAATTAAGGCAGCGTTTCTTCGACTCGTTCGAAAATTCATATTTTGCCGCATCGCCCGCGACTTCTGTCGGTGCGTGTGTACAAATCAGGCTAATGTTGAAGTTCTTAGATTTTATACGCATCGAGGCTAGGCGCACGTTCACAGGTATATGAAACTGGAGGAAAGACCACTTACTTTCCTACTAACCGCGAAACCGCATCCAAATTCGTGCTTCCTCCATTGGCAACTATAATAGATTTCACAGGCTGCCTTTTTTGAGCAGCCCTGTATTGCAGTGATATCAGGCTTGAATTTGTTGAGGAAATCAACCAGCGGGATTTCTGCACCGGCCCCAGTTCACTATTGACTTTTTGTGTGAAAAACTTTTTTATTGTGGTCGATATCAACTTAATAATTGATATGGTGGCTTATAATGGGCAGACGCTTCACATATACATTAATGAGTGGTATACGAATCACTTTTTGTGGTTGCTTCCATACAAACCTACTGCCCACTTTTGTGTTTTTGTATGAAAAACTTCTTTATTAAAGTCAATATTAGCTTGAAATTCGATTTGGTAAATTTTTGTAGCCAGCCGCTGCACATAAATATACAAATGGGCGTGTTTCGCCCTTTTTTGAGGTAGCCCCAAACAAAGCCACAGTTCACTATTATGCAGTTGTATGAAAAACGTCAATATCAGCTTGAAATTCGATATGATGTCAACTGGTAAATGGTCGCTTCATACGCATCTACTGGTAGGCGTGTACGGCTGACTGTTTGGGGTAGTCCCTATGTGCATTAATGCAACGCACACGGTGTACCTAAGCTACATATCATTTTAATCTTTGAGATATTGGTTTGAAGATATTGGTTTGGAGACTTTTTATTGTATAACCAGAATAATTGAAATTGGTCAACTACATACAAAATGGTGAATGCATTAAGTTTGATATAATGTGTCATAAACAAAACAATAGCTAATATTGTACAAGTATAAATATATTCTACACTTATATAAATAAAGAATTGGAAGACTCGATTGTTTATCTGGCTAGCATGCTTGCTAACATCACAGAGGTCTAGTGTTCGAGTCCCCAATCATTCGTAATTTGTCTTTATTAATTCTTATTATTTCATACCCAACAAATTATTCATCGACCCCCTTTTCCTTTTATAACCGCCAAATAGGAGGAATTCGTGCCAAATGCGAATATGAATACAGTTTTTTGGATTCAAAATTGTCAAATCTAAAATTTAAAAATCCAGCATTGGCAAGTAAAATTCAAGTGTCTCCTTTTTATACCATTCACACATATTGTGAAATTGTTTTCAATTTGTAGCATTAAAGGCAGCATCGTAGACAACATAAAATATATACATATGCTTGATCAGCTCGACGAGATATGTCCGTCTGTCTGTCTGTATGTCTGTGTGTCCGTCTAGATGTTGCTGATCTAAAAATATAACAACTTTAATTACTTACACATATTATTAGTAAATTGGCCCCCCTGATCCATCCACATACCTCTAAATGCTGGTGCTCTGCCTTAGATTCATACTTTCAACTAATTGGAATTTCAAGCGCATTAAAGCAGTTAATACATTGCAGCTAAAAAAGTAATTGAGCTACTTTCTCAAACATTAAAAAGCACCTCAGCAATTCTGCATAAGTAAAGTGATCTCCTTTATTGCAGCTCAATTTTTCTTCGCGTGCAATTTTCCCTATCTAATTGTCGCATGTTGTTGCAAGAGTTGGAATATATCTCAATCGATGCAGTTGCTCGTGCAAAATGAAATAATAACCTAATTTCAGAGCTGCATACCCGCACACATTGCCCTGTCGCCAACCATTGCCATAGTCAACAAATCAGCATTCCACAATTGCATTTGCTGCTTTGTCATGAGAAATTTGCCGCAATTAGCTTTCTTTAAAAAATTAAGTTGAAAACAATTTCTAAACGTGCTCAAAACACTTAATTATAAATGCAGTAGCAACAACAATGTAAAAAGATACTTTTCACGTGGAGCATTCTAATCGGTGGAGAGCTAGGTGAGCAGTGGCCAAATTCACACGTCGCACGATGGATGGAGGCGGTTGAGGTGACGCGACGCGACGCGACGCGATGGAGACTATGGCGTCAGCAATACAGGGCGCATGGCATTAATGAATCTTTCACTTGTGCCCACACTGAGATACACAGATACTTAGCTTATAAAGTATCTGTGCTACTGTAGCTGTAGCTGTCGCTGTCGCTGTCGCTGCAACTCAATTCAACTCAACTCAACTTGATACAAAAAGGGTTTCTAATTTTAATTGCGCACTTTTCTCAGCTGTATGCGCGCATTTGCGGTAAACTAACTATGTACGAGTATCTAACAGATAAACCTACAAACCGAGTTCACACACAGATACGTGAATCGCAAGCAACTTGCATATTTTTGTGCAGTGGGAGAAGTGGTGGAAGCATGTTGAGCATGAGCGTGTAATTAAAAAGCGGCTTCATTAGCATTAAATTAGAACGTCAGAGTTACTTAGTCAATTTATGTTTGCTCACGTTCAACTTTCACAATTCACACTGAACTAACAGACGAGTAAATTGGAAGCGCCATCTAGTATGCCGAATCGAATCGAGCGTGTATTTAGCTACATTGAAATCCTTGCAAAAACTGGAAAAATGTTAAATAAAAGTAAATAATAAATCAGAAACATTTCACACTGAAGCTGTTCAAGAATCCATAAAAGTTGACTGTGTACTACAAAAAAAAAAAAATATTGTACAATTAAATCAAATTCGACAAAAAAAAACAAAAAAAGATCGGTTTCTAAAATGCAGTCAGCACCTCTTATAAGAGTGAAATTAGTGAACAATGTAAATAACAGTTTGTAGCTACTTAAGTGCTACGCACCCTCAGTCATATCCAGCCCCATTCCTCAATTCGATACGCACCCCAAACGACAAACTGTCCAAAGACCCAGAGACTTCAAAACGAAGACAAAAAGAAGACAACTTGCGGTCAATAGCGTCTTCGTTGCGGACAATAAGAACGCTTTCTGTTGTCATCGTTAAACCTGAAAATTAGTTTAAGTATTTAGTTACCAATTTAGAGACACTGACTTGAAGAAGTGGGGACAATGCGGTCGCCTGCCACTGTCACTTTTTTTTATTCTTTCTATCTTAGCTGGACGCTAGCCAGCGCAGTAAGTTCTTATTGTACTCTACGCATGTACTGTGAATTGCATTTTATAGTTTAGTTTATATTATATGTATTAATGATGTGTTATGTATGATCATATGGCGTATATATGCGCTAAGTATACAAGACGAGCCGATCTAATAATGTTCGTTCAATTTGATTCAAATTTACGCTATCAGCCCTACTAACAATCAAAAATTAAAGAAGACTTTAGCTCTAACTTTAGAGTCGACTCTAAATTCATGTCTTACTAATCAGCATTTTAGAGCTGATACTAAAAGACAGGGATTTCATGCCCCATGTCCAGTGTGTATCATAGTGAATGTACAAAAATGTATATGAATATCCGAATTTGGGTATAAAATACCTCGTACCGAAAGTGACAAGGGCATGTTAAATTTGTTCTTAATGAATGGTAAAAAATCTAGAAGAAGAACATGAACAAATCAAATAAATTTGCTCGTCGTCGAACAGTTTTTGCGTCTTTTCACATATTTTTGACAACTAAATCAAAATCAAATAGAAGATGGTAAAATTTAGTACATTTTCCGCTTTAAAATTTTAGTAGCAACTCCACTTGTTACTGAGTTTAAAGTCGACCTTTGCGAAAAATACCAATACTAAATGTATATGCCTAATCAGGCAACTGCTGCAGAGCTGTGCATGCCCAAATGGGAGAGTCGATTGCTCGCATTTATGTCAAAAAAGGGACACCCCCAAGGGGTAGTTCTATCCCCATTCCTATGGGTTCTAGTGATCAATAAGACGCTTAGGCGCATGGAAGAGGTTGGTCATCACGTTATAGCCTATACTAATGACGTAACAATGACAATAAGTGGCAGATTCCCACAAACACTCTGTGAACTACTTAATGGAAAAAGCACTTAAGGATCTTTCTAGCTGGGCAGAGCAAACCCCACTAAGACTGAACTTAAATTATTTTCAAGTTGGTACAATATACTCAACTTAATCCCTACCAAATTAAATGGAGTACATCTAACATTCGGAGTTAGATTTAAATTCCAGAGCCAAATACTGCATAGGAAGCTTCTGTGGAATGATAACATAGTAGAAAAGCAATAACAAAATCATTAGCACTTCAGTAAGAATTTCGATGTTTTCATTCCTTCCCGATAAGATTTGCCAAAACAGCAAAATCTAGAAAAAGGAAAATCATTGAAAATCTTCACAGACAGTTCGAAACTGGAAAACAGAGTAAGAGTGTTGTCCCAGACGTCCCAGAAATTGGTATCAATGTCTAAAAGGACTACCTGATTACAGTAGCGTCTACCAAGCGGAAGTCGCCACCATCCAAGAGGCAATGTTTTACCTAAATTCGTCTATGATAGAGGGAAGCAAGACCACTTATACTCAGACAGTCAAGCAGATATAAAAGCGCTGCACTCCTGTCTAATTCGGTCAAGAATCATCACTGACTGCCGCCAATCTCTTAATGAGTTTGCTAAGCAGAACACTATCCACATAGTTTGGGTGCCAGGTTACAGCAGCATTGATGGTAACTATATAAGAGGTGAACTTGCAATACAACGTCCCATATTCGACAGGATAAGTAGTCAATTAGCATACCAAATTAGCATTGTCAAATTGTATAAGCTGCAAATCAACACTAAAATTATTAGAACCACAAACAGTAGGTGGTCTAGACTTACAACGTGCAGCACTTCAAGGCAGTCATGGCGTAAGAATGACCGGAAATGATCTTAGTCCCTACTTATTTATGTTGATTAGATCAGATGTAGCAATTTTAAAAGGAAGGGTAACACTACACTCTCTCATAGGTCAGCATGCCAAGAGTTTGGGAGACTCCTCAGAAGACATCTATAGAAGCTGTGATAACTGCGAGGAACCCGAAACCGCCCATCACCTTCTATGTCTCTGCCACGAACTGTCTAAGATGAGATTGGAGCAGCTGGGAGACTAAATGACATATCTGAAACTTTTAAGCTAGAGGTGAAATATTTAGTGAAGTAACTAACTCACCTGACCATTAGACTGTGTAAGTATATTTAGTTTCATGCTTCTCCCAACTTGAAATGACCCAAAATGAAATTCCAAGTAAATTGACTTTGGTCAAATGAAACTCTTTTATACATATCCTCTGAAAGACTTGTTGTATTCCGTACATGTTCGCCTAGATCCTTGAAGTGAATGGCTAACAATGTCTGCTAAAAATGTACGGATTTAAGAGTAAATGAATGAATAACTTTCGAGTCGTTTATATCCTCCTATATGGAGCTACAAATAACTAAACTGCCATTCGTCGGAGTACCTCTGAAGTGCATTAAAATGTCGGCACAGCTAAACCTAAAATTTTTTGTACATTTGCTTCGTAGTTTTGTAGCGATGTTATTTAGTATTAAATTGTGCGGTTTTGTGGTGCTCGACTTAAGTACAATTTTTTTTTAACATTTTCCACTTGACATCATGGAAGCCACAAAACAAGCGAGAGTAGCGTACTAAGTAGAAATCAAAAAAAAAAAAACTTTAGTGAACCAAGGAAATTATACACTTCACATACGCTCCTTTAAAGTTTCCACTCCTCTATCGAAACATTTTGGAATGGAAATTTAAAAAAATGTCGAAGAAGATGCTACAAGATTACACAATTTCTCGCAGGCTTTTGACATCATGACATTCTATTGACAATAGTAAATTATTTAAGAGGGGTCTAACAAAATTCCGCTGAATTACTTAGAAAAAAAGTAGACAAAAATATTTGAAGTATTTCATTTTTAAAGTCAAGCGTCTGAGCGAAGGTTTTAAGCCAGGAGTTTCTTTCAGCAAGGACGATAATGGAAGTCTAGTTATAGATGCACAGGAATCACTGAGGCTATTGAGAAGTCGATTTACTAACCTACTTGTAGGCAATGAAGAGAACGATACCGCCGCTAGAGAAGTATTTAAAAAGATGAAGAATAACAACGCAGCAGTCTCCGACGAGCTGCCAGCTGAGTTATTCAAGCAAAGTGGCAGAATACTTATGAAATCCTCTGATACGTACTACGTTGATGCCTATATATTGAATCGTGGGCACAATCGTCCACAAGGAAATGATGCTATCCGCATATGCTGATGAATTATCCAAGCGTTCTCTTAGATTGAGAAACAGTTACGACTCATTGCTCTTGCGATAAACAAGGATAAGACGAAGTACTTGGTATGCAATTGTCTTGGACGGTCGGTAAGTATAGAGAATGTCAACTTCAATGTTGTAGAAAACTGAGAAAACCAGCAAAAAAAACTGTCAACCTGGAGATCAGGTATGTAAAAACCAGATAGAGCCCTCGACCAATCATAAAGACCTCAGCTTTCTTCCTCTCTCAGTTCTCTAAATTTGAAATAAGCAACAGCCGGACTTGACGACATATTGGCGAGCATCAGTTGAGAGCGTGGCTTCATAGTATTGTTGAGAAAATTTTAAAAGAAGAAGAATGAATATGGCAACATGTTTACCGCAACATGCGAGCCTGTTGTGGCAACATGCTTAGTGCAATAAATTGGTCATAGCATCAGAACGCTCTCAACATTACGGGCCGGACTTATGATGAACACAACATGTTGGTCATACTCAACGTTCTCAGCATTATCAAATGGCCTTGAACTGTTTTGTACTGTCGCACTAATGGTTAACAGAACAAACACTAGTTATATTAAAAGTGCCCAATAATAAAAATATCAATCATATATGCGTGTCACGAAAAACGCTTTCGCCTCTAAATCAAAACCGACCAAAGGGCGACCGACCATAATTGAGCATGTACCAGTGTAGTGTGTCACTGTGTGCGATGTGCTGCATCTTGGCGCTGTGTACTGCTGTGTACAACTGAAATTCGATGTGATGGCTTTTTACGGGCGGCTGCTTCATATAGATCTACTACTGTGCGTGTCCCGCCCACTTTTTGGGGTAGCCCCTATACAAACCTACCGCCCACGTTTATGATTTACAATTTCGTGTGAATTTCGTGCAACCGCAGTAAACGTTTTTTTTGCTTGTTTAGTTCTTATTCCTCATTATCAATTTTCCAGTTAAGATCAACATTTTCATGTTTACTAGTATATGAACGGGTATTAAATAAAATAAAGTCGAGCTTTTTAATTGTAAAATAACATTTGCTGCATTTCTTCGTTACTTTTCTTGCTTACACATCTTTTAACATATTTAAAATTTTTGAATTGTCTTTGCTTAACAATAAATCGTAGAATTTTGAAAACCATCTTGACTTCAAAGGGACTCTTCTTGTTTAGTGTCTTCTTCCACATATACTGCGTATTTTGTCGGAAATATTTGGGAGTTATGAATAACAATACGACATATTTTGATCGAAAAACGGAATATCACACTAAAAGTGGAAGTCCTCATATTGTCGTATCCTGGAGTTGTCCAATTGGTTAAAAAAAGTTGTAAAACTTAAAGAAAATTTTACGACAGTTACTACTGCCTACAAATTTTTTTGTATAGTGAATTTATTCGTCATTGTTGCTTTGGTTTTCATAAAAATTACAAACAAATTATTTATGAGAATTACATTTAAATTTACTATTTTTGATGAAATTGAAATTCTGCACTCGAAGAGTTATCAACTTAACGCTACTGTAGCCATCAAACGGCTAATTACAGCGCGCTCTTGTTTTGTCAAGCGTCAGTCTGTTATGTAGTTTACAAGGAGGTAGATCATTTTACGGCGCAGTTAAAAGATGCTATCGAAATGGAATTCAAACGCAACAGTGTAATTGCTTTGCATTTGACTGGAACATCGCAACCAGCCATTGTTAATGAGCTACGTCATTTACGTGAAAACAATATGTTTGTGTATCGGACCATTACACGTTCAATGATACTGTTAGCATCAAAACACGACATGGAGGTGGACAGCCAAAAACAGCAACATCGGCGAAAAAACTCAATGTGTCTGCTCGTAGCATGGCGCACATATTACAACACATAAGTGCAAGATTTAAGACACGCACAAAAGGCAGTTCGCCTAACAAAAGCAAAGGTGCTACTTAAAACACTTGCACGTTAGTGGCGAGCTGGAAAATGTGGTATTTTCTGATGAACAAAATTTAAATTAAATTTAAAGTGCAAAGCAAAAGACAATTTAGAGCAGCGAATTGCTACGCGGCCCAAACCATTACTGATGCGTCTGCTTCAGTGATGGTTTGGGCCGCGTTAACTGCTACAGGATGCTCAGCAACTCGGTAGACTCGGCACTATCCCATTTTTTGCAAGTTTGGATCCCAGCTTAATTTCTTCACAACAATGGCCACCATAATTTCCATGGCTTAATCCCAGTGAATTTTTCAATATGGTCCCATCTGGAGGCCAAAGTAGCAACTAAAAAATATGAGACGGTCAACACCTTAAATAACTGTAATGGTTGAATTTTAGCCACAATACTAGCAATATTAAAAGTGCCCAATAATAAGAATATCAATCACAAAGGAGTGCCACGGAAAACGCTTTCGCCTCTAAATCAGAACCGACCAGAATGAGACTGGCAGTAATTGAACATGTACCAGTGTAGTGTGCGATGTGCTGCATCTTTGCGCTGTGTGCTACTGAAATTCGATGTAATCGTTTTTTACGAACGGCTGCATCATATAGATCTACTTATCCATACTACAAAAGATTTTTAACAAATTCACTTATCTATAATATGCTTGGGTTTTCAAACTGAAAAACTTGATCTTGAAATTATCTTTGTTTTGTTGGATTTTATAAATCTCAATCTCAAATGGGCCAGTCTAACTCACTGTGCGTCGGCTTCGAAAAGGAATTCAAACGAAAGGCTGCGAATTTGGAAAATCGTTTTCAGACATTGTTAATGAACTACGTCATTTATGACTGAACAGAATGTTTATGTATCGTAGCAATGACACTGGTAGCATCAAAAAACGCCATCGAGGTGGTCATCCAAAAACAGTAACATCAGCTGAAATAGTTAGAAAGGTGAAGGCCAGAATTCAACGTAATCCATGACAAAGGGCAGTTCAATGGGCGAAAAAACTCAATGTGTCTGCTCGTATATGGGCATATATTAAAATAGGAAAGTGGAAGATTTAACACCCGCACAAAAGGCAGTTCGCCATGTTCCCCAGACTTAAACCCAATGGATTTTTCCATATGGTCCATTCTGGAGGTCAAAGTGTCAACTAAAAAATATGAGACGGTCAACGTCTCAAAGATTGCTCTTCGCCGAGAATGAGACAAAGTACCATCATCCCACATTAATGCAGCGTATGAAGCTTTCCCTGGCAAACTCGTTGCTAGTATCCGTGCTCAAGGTGGTTACATCGAACAACAACCTATTTTTTCTTAAAATTTTAAATTCTTTTACGATATACTCAAGTTTTCAAATAAAAAAAAAATAAAAATTGACAAAATTACCTCATTTTTAATTGGTGGCGCGACAAGTAAACTCCAACCATGCAATCACAAAACCCAAAAAGGAAGCTTTCTTTAAAACATTTTCTTACTAATTCGCACATTGGAATTCGCACATGACTCACTTGTTGTTAATACTAATTTTGCAAAGGTTTTCGCAGACTTGATCCTTTCAATGCATGCTCGGGCGCCTTCTCGGACGTTGTCCATCAAGTAAATCAATTAAAAAATCTCACGATAAATTGTTACCCTGCGCGAAACATGCCCGATGATGTTTCGTGTGTGCGATAGCACCAGGTATTTAAAAAGCAACCTTGTAATCGACAAATAGATGCTGTGTGTCATTGCTGTACACACGGGTTTTCTCCAGTACTTATCGGTCCGAAGCCACACTGATACTGTGCCATCAGTGCATCCGTATATGGCTCCAGCCGTTTTCACAGTACGTGGAACAGAATTTTATATCTCATTGAAAGGAGACTTATGCCACGGATATTCGCGCAAACACCAGCGTCTCCTTTCTTAAAGATAGGACACACAAGATTGAGATACCAATCATTGGACATACATTCATCGGAGCATATCTTGCTTAAGAGTTGGTGCATACGCCTTATCAACTATCTGCCACTGGACTTGAACAACTCAGCTGGCATCTCATCTGAGCATAAAAGACACATCTTATATTCTTTGTACATAAATACATAAGAGTGTATTGGGGTTTTCTGATTGTATGGCAGCCCAACTAATTAAACTAGTTGGAAGTTATAAATTGGAATTTAAAAGCGTTTATAATTCGCAGAGTTCTTACAAATTACAAATAGATGTATTTCGCTAAGTTTGAATTTGTGTTTATTTTTTTCGTACATAAATATAATTTTATTTTAGTTATTTGTTATCAATTTTTGTCTGTAATCATAACTTACCATTCAACGTTGTAGTAGTACCATCAGCAACTCCAATTAAATGTTAGAGTCTCCATGACAGAATTATAATCCTAATTATTCCATTTGTGCTGACTTTAATTCGAATATACCTTTCAGTGGCTGCTCTGAGAGTAGATTTGAATGCTATTTTATTTACATATTATCTATGTATGGTGTTCAATTGAAGTTTTGCTCACATGCAGAGTATTTATACTCACTCTTCGCACGCACTCTTCATTTACAAACAAATAATATACTATGAAAAGCATCAAATTTTTGTAATGTGAAACTTTATGTGGATGAAGTGCTTAAATTTTAACAAATTAGCATATTTGTAATTAATTCTTTTCGCTGGCAAAGAGCTACATACTTCTTAAAACTTCTGTTGAAAACTGCGCACAGAGGATACAATGTAGAGTAAATTAGGAGATGCCGTCGAGAGTTGCTGGCGGTCTGCGCGGTTCAGGCAGCATCGTCGGCTTATTGAAATGTGTTGAAAGGCGCGCTCATTCATTGTTTGATTGATGATTATAACACAAGAAATGTGGCTTTTTCTCATTCAGTGCTCTCATATATTGTATGTGGTATGATATTTCTTTTGCGGTTGGACGAAAGATCGTTCGAATAAAATTAAATGAAATGAAATTGTTGTGGAGCGACACAATACAAGGTGGCGACAAACGTAGAGCGGATAAGGGGTTAAGTGGCGATGACTGTGGTTCGGACTGAAGGAACTTTTGCGCTGATGACCTCTACTCCGTACGCCGTACACCGTACACCGTACACCGTACACCGTTCGCTCTTTCGCTTGTCATTCGACAAAGTGTGGCAATTAAAGGTTTTTATTATCGCTCGAATTTATTTATTTTCATTTTTATTTTTATTTTTTTTTTTTGTTGTTTTTGCCTTTTCGCACAATTTTGCAGCCATTCATCGGTCAATCCATCAGTCAGTCAGTCAACTTCGTTGTTGCTCTCTGTGCTGGGCAGGTGCTCTTTGCTCGTGCTCTGATCACAATGATTAACAGGCAAATGTAGTCAAAAGATCGTAATTAAGGTCAAACAAGCAACAAGCGCAAGCGCGTTAACTGCAGATACAAAAGTATCTGCGAAACTCTTTTGTGTGGATTTCTTTTATTTTATAGTATTCGTTAATAATTCGCGCTGATTAACAAGAAGCCGTAAGTGGTAAGGAGCGCTTATAAAACAAATAAAAGGGGATAAACCAAGAAAAAAGGACTACAACCGTCAACGTCATTGCTGCCAGTTTCCTTCCTGTCGCCAGTCACGGCCAACGCTACATGATCTCGCGCGTCCCCTACCACACAATACTGTACGACTACGATTATGTATCTCTGTTCAGCGTTCTACGGAAAATGATTTTACCAACTCATGCTGACGCACTGAAAACTTTATTTTCGAGAACAATTGATTTTTAAATTGTTTGCAACTCTGCTTTTTCATTATGCACTTCATTTTGCTCGCTTTTTGTCTGTCTTTTTATTTTTATTTTTATTTTTTGGACCATCAATGCCGCTTTTGCTGTCGGTTTTTATTTAATTTCGGAAATCTAAAAAATTTTTAATGTCGTATGCAAAACGCCAAAATTAGTTGCGCACAATAAACGAAAGCCGCATGAATTTTTAAATCGAATCGAGACGAAACGAAACGAAACGATGAGTCGCACTTACTGAATGAAATCATGGCGGATGGCGAATGGCAATGTAATCTATGAGATACATATTTAAATTGTGGTATGAGGAAAGTCGGCAGTCATGGGTGGGCATCAGTAACACCACCATCGCCTCTGTCGTCCCCCCATAGCTGCTACTGTGCGCGCTTGATGTTTGATCCAATGTATCCGCCACCGCCATCGTCGTCGTCGCTTTAAAATTATTTAAATGTATTTATACAGTATGCGGCTTTTAGCTTTGAATCAATCGCCCACCGCGCGCTTCAGCAGGCGAACTAAAAGTTATTGTTATAATTTATGCAAAATCATGCTGGCTGCCGCCTGGTTGCCCATAAAGACGCCAAATCAAACCAAAACGAATCGAATGAACTATCAAACGATTTAAAATAGCTGAGAAGCAGCGCAGCCGTACATGTATATATACGAGTATGCATATTTTAATCGATCAAATCAAACTATTGATCGATCAGTACAAAGTTTCGACAACATATTACCAGGTACATTCAATGAATATGGTAGGAAAATCAGACACTTTGTTCTAAACACAACGTGTTAATAGTATAATAAATTTGTCACATAGTTTGTAACACCCAAAGGAAGATATCAGAGACTCCATAAAGTAAGTAAGTATAAAGTATACGTTATCTTGTAAAAAACGTTGGGTTTCTCCGGTTGGGTTTCTTCCGGCTGAGTCTTGTTGAAACATCCAATGGTTTCTACCGATTTAGCTTTACGTCCTGATCAAGGAAAACTAGTGGCGTCCGTCCTGTGGCAGTTACCGCGGTCCAAACCATCACAGATGCAGGTCCATACACAAACATTTTCCTCACACATAAATGACGTAGCTCATTATCAATGTCTGTTTGCGATGTTCCAGCCAAATACTTAGCAATAACACTGTTACGGTTGAATTCCATTTCAATACGTTTTTTTAACCGCAATGTAAAACGATTTGCTTCTGTTGGCATGTAATCAACATAATAGACTGACGCTTGACACAACAAGAGCGCGCTGTGATTAGCAATTTTATGGCTGTAGCATAGTGAAGTTAGTAACTCTTCGAGCGCCGTTCTCTGTATATTCTCGATCAGGTCGAGAAGACGAATCGATATGGCTATGTTCATCAGTCTGTCTGTCTGTTTGGCTGTCTGTGAATACCAGAACTCGTTTCACAGTGTTCATCCAATCTTACTAAAAATCAGTATGGAGACTCTCTCGGTTCACACTATTCGTTCAGGCTTCTCGAGTCAGTAACCCCCATGCAATGCAACATCGCAAGTTCGGGTGTTAGTACTCATTTAGTCAGTTTTAACAATAGATGCAACCCTTAGCTGGCTCAAAGACATTTTTAATATTCATCCTCTCCCTGGAATCGAAGGGAAAGACAATTTTTCGTTAAGAATCGCCAGAATTGCAGATGGTGTTAAACAGTGTTTGAATTATTGTACCAGATCTTGATGCTCCAAGTCGAAATATTGCACCCCTTTCATCTTAGAGAGAGTTGAAAAGTGGACTGAAGCTTTCCAGTTCTTAGCCTGCACTTTTTTGGACAGAACTCACCATGGGAATGTGGATCCACTGCGAGTTCGACCCATTTCCTTTCCAAACAACCAACATAAGAAGAACGTGGAAAAAATTTGGGCATAGAAATAGGAGAGGTAAGAGTTGCACATCACGTCTCTCGGAGACTTATGTTACCAGTTTAACGCATTGCTCCACAGCCTGAGTGTGGAATGGATTGTCTGAAAAATTTATGTTTAATGTTGGTAGGTACCAAAAAGCATTGTACCACAAATAATGCGCACTGGGACCATTCCAAGACAACGCAGGGGCAGCGTAAACGCTAATGCGAATCATAAGAGCAGCTGCACTTCACACCACCTGGATACATAAGAGCTGCAGAAGAGTCCACAACCACAAACCACAACCATGACGAAGAAGACTTATGCATTCACTCTCCAAGGCGGTGGCCTGTCACTTATATTTTGTAATCTAGTGGTAAACGAACTACTTAAGAAATTTTGCAGGACAGCTCCCAAATATCACGGGTACATGTCCATAGACTCAGCTAAACTCAATAAAGAACCGCGTGTTAAAAAAGATACTTCGATGGGCCACAGAAGCCGGACTCAGTATCAATGCGGATAAGACGGACCTCATTCCCTTTACTAATAGATACAAGGTGCCGCAATTGATCCCATACAAAATGAGCGGAACACTGCTTATACGTAAAAACAGCGTAAAATACTTTGGAATAATATTTGACAGCTAGCCGATCTGGAGGCTCAATGTGGAAGAATGTGTGAAAAAGCAACCAATGCGCTGTATAAATCGCATAAGATGCAAAGCAGCATCAAGACTGATGCACTGAATCTTCATTTCAGTAGTACGAACGATACTATTTCATGCAGTTCTGGTATGGTGGCAGGCCTTCAAGAAGTTCACATACCTAAAGCATATGGTGAGAACCCAACGGCAGGGTTTAGTCTACATTACGTTGGCGTCGGGGTCCACCCCCACAAGAGCACTGGAAATATGCTAGGAATCTAGCCCTAGATATCTTCGAGCGTCTACTCGCACAGATACGACTGCTAAAAGCCTCCGCGCTTAGTTGACAGGGTGTTCAACAGTAACACAAACTAAATAACTACCAAGCCCAACTTCGCACAGACACCAATTTTATCAGGTGACTGATGCAGGCAAAAAGGACTGCATCAACGCGCAAAATAAATATTTACAGACAGTTACAAAATGGAGTTGGAGTTGCGGTATACTGTGCAGAGCCCGATCTGAGGATCTTGTATAAACTACCCGATTACTGCAACATACGAGTATTTCAAGCGGAATTATTCGCAGCCGAAGTACCCCAACAGATGCACACCTCGCAAGAACGAAAAAACATATTCATTGACAGCCAAGCTGCGATACAAGCTGTGCATGCGGCCTCCATCTCTTCCAGTAATGTCCCGACGAGCAGGAATGCAGTTGCTGTTTTCAACACCTCAAAAATGGTGCACATCATCTGGATTCCCAGCCACCGTGGCATAGACGGTAATGAAATGGCGGATAGTCTCGCAAAAGAGGGCGTTGGGCATATAATTATTTTATAAATAACTCAAATTTTTTTACATTTAAATCGTGAAAAGTCTGCTGTGTCGTACCTCACTCCCTTATAGCGGCTAAGGCTGGTTCACCTTTGATATTCGAAGCATTCGCAATAAATTTAAAGTTGTTAGTTACATTTTAACTACAAAAAAAAAATAAATAAATAAAAACAATGCACAGCTGCATGTCGTACGCGTCGTAGGACACAACAAAAATTAATTGGATTACATTTAAGTCCTGTTAAGGTAGCATCTAAGTGTACAAACACAGCTATGAAGCTAGGTATACCGACATAGATACGGATAATTGCCGACGCATTAGTCAAGCATCTCAGAGCACCTAGCCGCAAAAACCAAACACAAATTTTGTATAATTTTAACACCAAGAGCTGCAAGTATGCGATCTAATGGTCAGGTGAGTGAGTGAGTGAATGAGTGTGAAAGCGAGAGCGAAGAACGCTGCTGAAAATACTATCCGGCCGGCGTCAGGATGGCGCCTCGCTACAGCGTAGCTCGGCGGAACTCTATTCGACGCTGCCACAGTTCAAAAGTGGGCGTGAATGATGATTTAAAAGGTTTTTAAGTGGGCGCAACGTGTCTGTGTGTGTGTACTACGCTTTTGTAACTTTTCAATGCTAACCGAAACGCAGTCAGACCTTTGCCGATGCCGACGTTGATGCTGCCGTTGCCACTTAAGAATGAGTCGGAGGTTCATTGATCCTCCGCTGGTAAGTAATTCCTACACCCTCACATGTATAGTATATGTACGTACACGTGTTAAACGGCTTTTAGTTGCCACCGAACGTTGCTCAACTTAATGTATCTCGAAATGTTGTTCCTTCTTTCAGTTGCAGCGTTGCTTTTGCGTTCAACTCGATTTTCTTATTCGATTGCTCCAAATGCGTTTTGAGGTTTCTTTTCACTACTGTTGAATGGCCTTAATTTGCGTTAAATCAGTTGATTAATTGGCAGCGCAATCAGTACTCGTATACGCCCTCTATGTATATATTTATATGCGTGTGTGCACGCGTATAAAGTATCTCATAGATACAAAACTATCTATAACTGCGACCGCAGCGAGTCGCAGCAGTTTATACTGTAATTTCTCGTTAACTCGCTCTCTCAACAGTTACGCATTTCGCTTTCACATGCATTTACGCTTCACTGTTCCAATAAATTATCACACAGTAAATGTGCCTAACATTTTCAAGCGAATTTCATTCTGCGAAAGCATTTTTTCAAATGGTTCAAATTAAAGGGTGTTTTTTTTTCTTTTCTTTTTTTTTTTTGATTAGATGTGTAGAACTGTGAATTGAGTTAAAATACTGAGATTGTATAATTGTACTTTTATGCCTTAAGTGTTGAAATATGATTTTAAATTTTGAACCACTTTTTCAAGCAATCGCATAATGTTGTCTTCGGAGTCGTACAAAGTTGTAGGTTTGTTCGCATAAACCAATGACTTCACGTAATCCCAGACAAAAAAAAAAAAAAATCCAATCTAATCGTTAAATCGCACGATCTCGCTGGCCAATTGTGTTTTCCATTTCGGAAAATAACGCTTTTGCCCGAACATAACCACGATTTTCGAAATACATTTTGCAAGCGGGTTCTGGCGTTAGTCTATTCATGATACTCGTAATATGGCAACGCAAACTGAGTTTAATTCCGTTTTTTATATATTCAAAATGCTCAAGCTACATATTTAAACCAGTCGCTTAGTAAAAATAATCAAATTCGTTAATCAATCAAAGTTAAGTTGAAACTAAAGAAAGAAGTTTGCGGCCATTCAGACCCGTTGGACTGTGCTCCTACTCACAGCCTGGCCTGTGGTCCAAGCGGGCAGGATTACAAAAATAAAGAAGTTTAAAGAAGTTCTTATAGCACAGAGTTTTTTACAAAGTGTAAGGAAGAGTTATAAGAGAAATAGGGAGAAAATTTATTGTAGATAGAACCAAGAGCTCGGAGTGAGTTTTTAAACGAGTAATTTGTTGTACAAAAAGGCAAATTTATTGGCACAAAGTGACGAGTTGGCCGAATGGAGACATATGAAGCAAGTAGGGATAATCAATTTCATCAATAAGAATTTTGTGGAAGATCAATACATTTTAACTTGTTATGGTAGAGTGGAAGATTTATATAGGGATTCCAATTGAGACTCCTAAGAGCAAAGAGAAGAAACAGTTTTTGTACAGACTCAATATGATCTTTGCGAATAACATAGTAAGGGTTCCAAGCACAGAAGCCAAATTCTAAAATCGAACGAACAGAAGAAGTATAGAGGAGTTTAGTGTTATAAGGGTCCTTAGACCCACGCTTACAAAAGCCAAGAACACCTTTCGCTTTATTTACTATTGAACAAATGTGATTATTATAAATAAATTTAGGTTCCATAAGTTTACCTAGATCATCAAAACAATAATTTCTACCAAGGTTAATGTTATTTAAAAAACATGTAACTATAAATGTTTGTCTTGCATTTGCCTTTTGAAAAATAATTTAAAATCATCTGATTACATTAGTGTATGGGCATGATTAATAGCCAAAGGGATACCATTAATAAAAATATTAAACAATATTGAACCAAAGTGACTCGCTTCGGGAACACCAGAAGAAATAAAAATTGTTTTAGACAAACGATTGTTAAATAAATGTTCTAGGGTTCTACACAGTAAGTATGACTTGAACCAAGTAAAAAAAAAATTGTGGAAATCCTAGTTTAAATAAAAGATGTTTTGTGACACACGCTATTAAACGCCTTCCAGAAGTCTCTATACATCACATCATTCTGTCTCAAAAGCATTATTTACAGCAGAAGAAAATTCTAAAAGGTTAGTGCAAATGGATTTACCTCTAACAAAGTCAATTGTTCAGTAATGTGTTTTTTTAAAAGAGTTTTGGGATGTCACTCAGCTAGCAGTACCTCTATAATTCGATACATCAGACTTGCTGCTTTTTTATGTAGTGGAATAATAACCGATTCTTTCCAAAGAGATGGAAAATTGCATAAAAAGGACCAAGTAGTACGTACACCTTGTTGACCGTTTGACTCACTGAAACGAATTCATGGTGAACCACACCACGGCAATCGAAGAAAACAATCAGCGTCACCTAAATTTTCGACCCGTTTTAATGTGGTTTTTTCGATTGCGGCTCATTTTTGCTGTGTCATTCACTAAATGGTTGGGCAGTCTCGATGCGTTTGATGAATGCGGGGTCATCAGCTACGACTCTTTTGCGACAAAAATTGATCCAAAAGAAACGTTGAGAGTCTCTGCTATCTTTCTAATGCCAACACGATGATTTTCGAGCACAATTTCCATCACTTTTTCGATGTTTTTGTCTTTAGCAGAGGTGGATGGACGACTTGCATGAGGCAATTTTTCTACGATTTCACGACCCTCACTGTATACTTTATGCCACTCAAATACTTGCCTTACTCGAGTCCTCACAACACTTTTGTAACATTTTGTATGATTTCGTTGCTAGTATACGTAAAAAATACGAAACTGTACGTAAATCAGTATATTTTATATACATATTTATAAGCTAGCAACCCGATTGGAAAAAAATGTTACAAGATTATTGGATTTTCTTTTATTACCTGTAAGATGATGTTCCTGGTAACCTAATCGCACATTTGCCACTCGACATATGATCTAATATTTGAAACTATCATCGAAAAAAAATAAGAAAATTATATCTCGGAGACGTATCCATAGAAAAACTTTTTATTGCGATTTTCCAGTTTTGTGGATAATAAAACATAAGAAAAATTAGTGGCATTAAATGTACATGTAACCTTATTTTTTGTAAACTAGTGATATCATAGGGTACTGGTAGGAAAGAACATTTAATGGATCAAACACTTGTTACTAATAGGCGAAGATATAAAATCATGCGATGTTATGTTATAAGGATATGGAGGAGTAGGATTTACAGTGCACAACTACAATATTTGGAAGTATTTTGTAAGAAGTCTGCAAACAAATCCCATATAAACGAATCGGAGCATGCAATCGTATCATCAAGAAATAATTGATATGGATGCACGGAAGTACAACGTTTCATTTTAATTATATTGAAAAAAAAAAAGAAAAAGATTTGGTATTTCGACGAATTGTCAAATATTTATATTTGTTGTTTACATTTTTTTTTTAATAAACGCAACTTAACCGACAAAGACTACGAAGACTGCCAACGTTGTCCTTTTCTTGAAAGATTTTTTGTATGGAATGCATTTGTCAAAATAATTCAGAATGGTGGAATAAAAAATATTCGCTGAAAATTCAATATCTGAACAGAGTTCTAGAGCAGACAAATCGGTACTGAAAAGTAAGTAATCGCACTTATCATAGTAAATTTTCTCAAAACATCTTACTCGACGAAGAGATTTATAAGCAACAAATATTTCCAAACTGAAACGAGACTTTTAAAGTTGTATGGTGATTATCTTCTGGTATTGTTAAACGAGAAATCCTATTAATAATTATATCAGAAAATGGCAACTTAAAAAAAACCCCGAAAAAACGTTAACTTCGGTTGAACCGAAGCTCTAATACCATTCACATGAAACTTTAAATAGTATTGTAGTAGGTAGGGGTTTAAATAGGGGCTACCACAAAAAGTGGGCTGTACACGCTCACTAGTAGACGTGTATGAAGCGATGTAGTAGATGTGTAAGATGCCGCCATATCGAATTTCAAGTTGATATTGAAGTTTTCCATACAAATGCATAAAAGTGAACTGTGGGTTTATATGGGACTACCACAAAAAGTAGGCGCGACACTCACATTTGTATATGTATATGAAGCGGTTGTCCATTAGAATCCACAAAATGAAATTTCAATCTAATATTGGTCTAAATGAAGGATTTTTTCATAAAAAACACAAAATTGCACGGTGGGTTTGTATGGAGGCTAACTCAAAAAGTGGGCGGGCCACGCCTAATTGTCTATGTATGTTAAGCGGCTGTCTCTTAAAAGGCACCATATCGCATTTCAACCTAATATTAACTTTAATAAAAAAGTTTTTCTTACAAAAAGTCAAAAGTGGACCATAGGTTTGTATGGGAGCTACCCCAAATAGTGGGCGGATCCCATCCATTAATGTATATGTCAAGCATCCGTCTACTTTAAGTTACTATATCAATTATTAAGTTGATATTGACTACATTAAAAATGTTTTTCATACAAAAAGTCAAAAGTGGGCGGTGAGTTTGTATGGGGACTACCCCAAACAGTGGGCGTGGCGGGTCAATCTTGACACTCTATTAAACTGGAATAAAAAAGAAGTGTACGTGCAAAATTTCAACCGGATAGCATAAAAATTAGTCCCCAAAAAATGCGCAACAACAGACAGACGGACATGGCTAGATCGATTCGTCTCGTCGAGCTGATCAAGTATATATATACTTTAATGCGTTACAAACTTTCAGACAAACTGATAATACCATTTGACACTATGTGTGAATGGCAGAAAAAAACACCCTGTCTATAAAAAAAATGGGAAAAAATGAAAATTTATGTTTAGGCAAATACTCGTAGCTACATTTACAAACGGAAACTGGTAATTTGCTAAAATATGGAGAAAAACTTTGACAAAAAAAAAATATATATATATATATATATATATATATATATGTATGTATATATATATTATATATATAAATATATATAATTATATCATAATTATATTAGAAAAATGAAATGCAATGTAGCGAGGGATGTCTGCCTAAGAGTATTTGCGACACAAATCATTGACTGCAACGCAATTGCAATGTATCTACGAGTACGTTTCTTTTTATATTTCAGTGCGTCAAGTGCGTTGCCGCCCTAATGCGTGCACCGACGCAGCAGACCTATATCACGTGACCGAACAGAGAATTGGATAGAGTTGCAGCGATATGATGTGGGGCGTGGCACGGGACGTAGAATCGACTTTGGGCAAAAACTAAGATAGTGCGTAGTACATTGACATTATGCGTTTTGTTATGCATTAATTCGTCTTGTTGTCGTGCGTGTTTTGCACGCGATCATTTTTTTTTTTTTGTGTTTAGCTTTTTTGCTTTAAACTGTGCATTTTAGTCGCAGAATTGCGAACACAATCGACTGAAGTGAACAATGTAATGTTATGGGATGAAATTGCGTGCTTAAGTAGTAATTTATTGTCCCTATGAAAAACGAAATTCAATAATAGCAGGCAATTTAGTTATAATCAATGACTTCATATGACACTATATAGAAATCGAACCAAATAAACATATAAAAATATACAAAAATTACAGAGTAGATCAGGTAAGATGTTTTTTTCTATTAGTTATTTTTCTATTGTGCTTATGCTGGGGGGTTCTCATGCGTAATTTGGGTTAGGTGCGCTAACAAACGAAAAATAGTTATGTCGTCGTCAGTTTAGTATTCTACATTTAAATAGTTGAGTTAGCTTTCAGAATCTCTTGCTTGATTTCGGAATGCAATGGTTCTATTTCCAGAAGCAAAGTTCAAAAGTATTGAATATTGGATGCATCATCAGTTAGCTGTAGAAGTACCTCAGCCAGCGGAATGAGATTTAAAACATCCCAGACGGGTTTTCCTCTTTATATCCTGTACCCATTGGCTAAAAGGATATGTTAAATTTGTGCAAATGTATGTTACAGGCGGAAGCGGAGTCGATATAGCAATGTCCGTCTGGCAGTCTGTTTAAACATCTAATATTTCCATATTTTCTTGCTTCTTTTTCTTCTTCAGATAAGTGCTAACTGCAATGTAAGAAACCTGCCACTTAGGAGTTTTTGTATGAAAAATTTTTCATATAAACAATGGAAAAAATGGGTCGATGATTGGATTGCCTCAATTGACAAGTTGTTCTTCCGAGCTTGTATCCGAAAAAAAAGCAAATTTTACAATACAAAAAAAAAAAAAAAAAACAAAAATATTCTTTGAGTACTCATTCTTAAATGGTTCTTTTTCTGAATGGCTAACAGTTCAAATTTGACATATCTATTTAAAAGTTTGACATTTTTGGATATTCAGAAAGAAGCTATTTGCATTGTTTACAGTGACTTGAAGATTAAACTCGTGATCGAGCACCATTCTAAGACACTGCTATAAAAGAGATTGGTTTAAAGATTTCAATCGTAGCCGTGGTTCACTCCCTGACGATTTTCGTGAAGATAGTCCGGTTGTAGTGCCACAAAGCATCAAGCATCCGAACTGATATGGAAACATTACATTGTCGGGCATCCTTGGGCACTAGTGGTACCAGTAACTTCGCTTCGCTAACTGCTTCATAAACGAATGCAATTGCCAACGATTCTCAGCAATTTGTAGGTTGAAATTTTATTGTAATCATTTGCAATGCATCAGTGCATTTAAGTGCAGATAATGAACGAAAAGCGACAGAAAAGTCGAGAGATGGCTGGAAACATTGTGAATAGTTCAAATGCTATACTCGGTAGCAGTCACGTGGAAATGAAAGTAGCGACAATCAGACAAACGATCGATCACCAAAAACGCTTCGTTAGCTGAAGCAAAAACGCTCGCAGCGAAGGAGCACGTGTGACGGCAACTGCTTCTTCTGAGCGATAATTATGCGGTTATAATTGCAGCTTTTGCGCACCGATCCCAGCCAAGTTTAGTTACTGCGAACGCCAACAACGAACGCTCTTGGCTCATACGCTCGACGCTTTGTCTCCACCTAAAAGATATATGAGTATTTATAAACTGATTAATTATGTAAAGAGGCTTCCTGTCTTGAGCAAATATGGCAACTGATTTTTTTTTAATATATTTCGAAAGCGAATGCTAACGGCGTGAAGACAAAAAAAAACCAAAAATCGAATAAAGCTCCTTCACAACGCATTGCCACAAGATTTCATGCCAAGAGTCACGATTTCTTTGAAACCAACCAGCCAGCGCTGTCGATCGATTGATCGATTCATCCATCCATCCATAGTCGATAATATTTTTGTGCTATTATAAAATCGTTAATAAACGCTTGTCAATATTCCACTAAAGCGTTTATAATCATTAATAAAAGTAATTTCATAATTTTTCACTCGCCCGCACCAAATTCTACAATACATCATTGGTGAAGATGAAGAGAAAAATGTATAAATATGTAGGTACGTATATAATTTTTTATAATATTTTTTTTTTTTCTTTTGAAAATTAAATATATTTGAATATACTAGCCAGATTTTGTCTGATCGCTTGCGGCATGTATCGGCGTCAAAATTGAAGTCGCAGCAACGTCGAAGTTTTGTGAGATTTTGCTTGAGTGCGTCAAACAGTAGCTAAAAATTTTTAAAAGCTCATTTAAATATTTCAAATACAATACACAAAGTCGTTGTGAGGTGAATGGCGTCCGATGTAGGCAGATAAATGAACAAATGTACTATAGGTCAGCAACGAAGACCAATTACGCTATAGGCTTCGGACAAGATTGTAGGTATACTTCTGAGTTATTTTTTCATACCTACAAACGGCTATACAGTTTTCTGGATCTTTATTATAGCACTCGGTAGTTTTTTATGTAATATCTTATGAAATTCAAAGAAAATTCTAAGAAAAAGTCTCAAATAGCAAACGATCCGAGAGCATAACTAAAAATATTTACTGAAAATGCTTGAAATATATTGTTGAAAATGTACTCTGGTTTCTATTGTAATCTCGTAAACTGATCCCAACTTTTGACAATCTGCTTAGTGTCTTAAAGAGCGATAGTAACAATATAATTTTAGAGCTTCAACTTGGCTACTTCCTCTACATCTAGACTATATGATATATATATTACAGAAAATACGATACATACGAACAAAATTGATGTACCTATCCAAAGTTATGATTTTTTTTTTAAAACAATACCTTAATTAGACTTTTTTTGTTGTTTTAGAATTTTCACCCTAAAGAAATCGCATAGATAGCTATATATTTTTGTACAATGCATCTAATTGAAGTTTCAAATCGATAAGAAACTTTTTGCCGTGCTTAGGGTATGGGGAGAGAGTTTGCACGAAAATAGTTTGGCCTATTTTAATTGAAGTGATTTTGATAGAAGTAGAACAAATTGTAGCATTTCAATTGTTTCTTTTGTTTTTTTTTTTTTTTTTGTATTTTTGAGTAACTCTTGCTCTATTGAGAAAAAAAAATGTAGTGTCCCACCATTATTTCAACCCAAGATCCCTGATAGCGGCATTATTTGGACTTAGTTTTCTGGTGAAACCTCCCATCATGCTCGTCACTTGTGACACCGAGATTCTCTAGGATAAAATTCGGCTGGAAATTCAAGAAATAGATCTCGAGAGACATTTACATATTTATGTACTTGTGAAGTACCTTCTGGATTGTATTCTGGGAACAGAAATAATTATGTCAATTTATTTTTTTGAACTTTCGACTTGTGTTGAGTTGAGTTCAACAATGAAATACCGAGCTGTTAAGCTTTATGCAATATTTTGTATTGATAGTAAAGAGTTTTTCAATAGGAGCATAACAATTTTGCATTTTAATACTAAGGCATCCTTAAATTCTTTTTCAGTATATTTCAACGTTCAAAATGTCACTCAAGGTTTACATTTTAATTGTGGTGGAGTTCACGAATGAGCAACGTTTAGAAATCATTAAAAACTAGCTGATACCCTTCACGTTGTTGTCCTTCTCTCTATCCCCTTCCCCACCCCCATCCCATACAACTTTCCCCATACTTCCTTCCCCTGCATCACCTAGCTGGTACTCGACTCCTTGATGCGGAGGAAGTACCAAAAATATGGCAGTCGTATTTGTGCTTGAGTTCAAAATTAGTCAAATATGTCGGAATTGGGAATCTCTAAAACTAAATTTTTGGTAAATTATGCTTAAAAGTTTTGGCCTTCGCCCTTACAAGTTCAAACTAATTAAAAAACTAAAGCCTTTAGATCATTTCAAGATCCGAAACTTCTCCGTTCTCCGTTTGAGCTCTGCAAAAGTTTGTAGAAAGTCCTGAACTTCATCGAAGATTCATCTTGAGCGATGAAGCTAATTTTTCGTTTTATGGCTTTGTCAATAAGCAGAATTTTCATTTTTGGACAATAACAGTGCTTCAATAGACTCCATTTCATCCACAAAAAGTGACCGTTTGGTGTGGATTTTATGCCGGATGTGTATTTGGACTATATTTTTTTTTCGTTAAAAATGATCGCCATGTTACGGTCAATGGATTTTTAGCCAGCATTGGATGGACTTGATATTAGTGATGTATGGTTCCAAAGGATGGTGCCACATGCTACACAGCTGGTCAAATAATTGATCTATTGACGGAGAAGTTTGTTAACTGTTTAATCTACAAAAATGGTCTTCTTATAGAGTTACGTTAAATCGGTGATATTTTGGCGTTCTCGTATATTGAGAAACAGTCACGTCTCATAGACCTTTCGGTGAACGGGGAAAAGATGAAGTACTTGGTGCTCACTCGCAGACCATCAGCGCGCCTTGAACGGTCTGTGAGCTTGGAAAATTTCAGAAATTTCTAACATAACAAAAACATGTTTTCAATTGGAACTACAACTCAAAGAATCGCTGCTTTGTGCATGTTAAATATATCATTCAGAGAAACACAAATTTACAAATTCGCTTAATGAGCCTTACCTTCAATAAATAATGGACACCAAGTCATATATGCCGTTTGTGCCATAAAAACCTTTCAAATTTAACTTCAGAGAGGTTGGGCATTTATCAATTTTATAAAGAACACTTTTGGTGACAATGCTTCAACTGGCAATTCATGTAGAGAATGGTTCCGACGTTTCAAGAATTGTGATTACAGCGTTGAAGACACGCCTCGCTCTGGACAGCCCAAAAAAAAAAAAAAAAATCGAAGACAAAGAATTGGATGCAGTACTCGATGATGTTGTGAGTCAAACGCAAGAGGAGCTTGCGGAATCACTGGCAGTGATTCCACAAGTAAGTTTGTAATCCATTGTAGTAATTGAAAAGCAAGGCAATTGGGTGTCTTATGATTTGAAACCGATAGACGTTTTAAGGTGATTTTTCACTTTGCTAGCAGCTTATTCAAAGGTAACAAATAAAGGGTTCTTTACATCGAATTGCGACTGGAGATGATAAATTAACTAAAAAACTACAACACTATGCCCAGTCAATTGTTGGCATCGTCCTGAACTTCCAAACCTAAAGCCGAATATTCATGGTACGAAGGTCATGTTGTGTATCTGTTGGGTATAGGCTACAATTGATTCGTTTGAGCCGTATATTACAAGAAAAACGGCCGGAATACCATCAAAAACATGTCACAGTTCTTCTTCTGCATGAAAACGCACGGCCTCATGTTGCAAAACTCATAAAAAAATACTTAGAAACACTAAATTGGCATAATTTGCCGTGCGCGCTGTACTCTCTGAAGGCAGGAAGGCATTTTGTCGAGATGGGGTTCGAAAATTGTCTGAGAGTTGGGAAGAAGTTGTAACCGGCGATGGAAAATGATTTGATTAATCTTTTTTTAATTTTGTTCTGAAATAAATACTTTTTTCACCACATAAAATGGAACGAATAAATGTATGTTGCGAGAGAAAGAGATAAAACGCGTTTCTATATAGTTTCCCTATCCTGCATCTCCTCTTTGAGTTATGGTTCCTGCATCTACACTACTCTATCGTCATATACGTTTTTGTTGATGTTGTACTTGTGGCTACTGTTGCTGTAGCTGTTATTGTTGTTATTGTGTTATTGATACTGGCAACGCCAAGGAAGAGAGAGAGAGAGAGAGAGAAAGCAGCTTAGTGAGCAGCAAAGGCGCATGGTAGAATATAAACATATATACATAAAGGGTGTCTCAGGATTTGCGCCGGATTTGATTTTTAAATAAAAAAAAAAAACTGTTGATTTTTTAAAATTTGTGAAACTTTAATTGAAACATAAAGTAGACATCATGAGGTTATGTATGGAATAACACATAGGGTAAATAGCTCATCATGTTAAAAAACAACAACAACAAAATGCCGATTTTGAAGACAAAATCATCTTTAGTGACGAGGCTCATTTTCGTCTCAATGGCTTCGTTAACAGGCAAAATTGTCACGTTTGCGGCTCAGAAAATCCACGAGTGATTTATGAGAAACAAATGCATCCACAGCGTGCCACTGTTTGGTGTGGATTTTGGGCTGGAGGCATCATCGGTCCATTTTTCTTCGAAAATGAGGCAGGTCAAACACAAACCGTAAATGGTGTTCGTTATCGTGAAATGTTAACCAGTTTTTTTTTTTTTGCCGAAACCTGAAGATATTGATGTGGAGTTATTTCAACAAGACGGCGCCACATGCCATACAGCACGAAAAACAGTTCAATTACTGCATCAGTCATTTTCCGGTCGTGTCCTCTCGCGTTTTGGTGACCAGAATTGGCCGCCTAGATCATGTGATCTTACGCCTCTAGACTTTTTTCTTTGGAGTTTTTTGAAGTCACAGTTTTATGTGATTAAGCCCACGCTCGATGTGTTATTCCATACATAAATTTTCAACAAATTTTCAAAAAACAACAGTATTTTATTTAAAAATCAAATCCGGCGTAAATCCTGAGACACCCTATATATGAAAATAACAGTTGCGCCTCGCGTTGTCTTTTTGTTGACGTCTTGATGTCGCCTGATCATGTTATAGTTTTTTGTACCCTGCACGCTAAGCGACAAGCGTATAACAATATATTATATACGAGTATATGTATATATATATTTATTCTGCCTGTCACATACATTCGCACTAACTTATTATACGCTTGTCGCTTAACGTGCAGGGTACAATAAACTAAAACATGATCAGGCGACTTCAAGTGGCGGACAACAGGATAACAGGACAGCACAAGGCGCTCGGTTTCTTCTAATGCAATTAATTCGAGAGTGTTTGCAGTTGCTTGAGTCGTACAAAATCTTGAGCACAAAAAAAAAAATTGAAGAATATAAAAAAAAAAATTATTTTTATTGAATCTTCTATCTTTAATAAAATGTTACTTCAAGTAATTTTATTTCTCTCTCTCTCTTTCTCTCTGTTTACCACCTCCATAGTTATTCACATCATTTTCTAACAGATTAACCAGAATGCAAAGTTTTACTTCTACCGCGTGTGAACTCACACTCAATTTTTTTTTTTTTTAAATCATAACTATAAATAGATGTTGATTCCAAATTAGAAGTTCGAAAAATGAAATCTTACGAATTTCTGTGACAGTTATGGTTTTTTTTTTCGAATAAATAGCAAACCAACCGAAGCCAAAATCTCTAGAGCTTTCTGTGACAAAGCAAATATTGGAAATGTAATGCATTCCTAAAATCGAAATTCTTTAAAACTCTGAAGTTATAAATGCTTTGAATTGAAATAGTTACGAAAACAATATAAACAATATATTCTTATAAAATATTTTAACAGACATACCAAAAATATTTAAATGTGCTCATGTAGGGTGCAACTTAATAGTCTCTTCCAAAAAACCCATACCGATATTATATATTATAAAATAAAAATATATATGTATTTTATCTAGCCATACGTTCATATATGCATATAATAAGCATAAAAAGATTGATGAAATGGTATTTGACGTGATAATGATTGATGGAATCATTAGATATACGGCCAAAACGAACAGACAGACTGACTCGTAGATCGAATATCTAGCAAGAAATCAGATAATTGAAATGCCATCAAATGATCAGTCGGTCGATCAATCGAACGCTTGTTCGATCGTTCCATCGATCGATCGATCGATCGATCGGTTGAGCAGCTACTGTGCTAAATGAAACTTGGATAGTGTATGCCGGCCTATAAATGCTCCAATCTAGATGTAAGAAATTTTTGCAAGAAACACGACCTTTCAATGACCCTTCTCGGAATTAGCATCGATGGCCGTTTGCCAATTAGAGCGCGATCGAAACACGGAGCGGAGCTGCGAAACGTTTAAATGGAATTTGCGCGAAAAGCTGCTGTTGACGTTGCCGTTCAAAGGCATTCAATTCAAATGAACAGACAGACAGACAGCAGACATACATACATATATCATAAACGATCTTTGACTGCTATTGTGCGCATGTCAGCATATCGCAGTGCTGGGCAGCAACAATGGGCGCTCCATCGGGCGATCAGTCGAAAGAAATGCCGCTTCATCCATAGCCTGAGCGGTGTGGTTGTTCTGTCTATTGACATGCCTAGAAAGTTGCAGCGTCATACACAGCTACCGACAACATCAGTCAGCTCAATGCAAGATCAGCCGCATCATCATCGTCAGCGTGATCTCAACTGTGATGCGAGATCTGTGTTTGCTCGATCTGATCTGATCTGATCCGTTCCGATCGGTAGCAGGCAACCGGTAGGCCAGCAATTTTCGCGCCCATAACTTGATTATTAACGAAGGCGTTGCGCCGCCTTAGTCAATACAGCGCTACACCGCTTTGCCAGAGTGTTCCTGCCGACTCATATATACTTGAATATGAGTATCTATCTGTATCTATAGGGATTATTAACAAAAATAAACAAAATTGCACGGAAAAGATCAAAGTAGACGCTAAAGTTAAATTAGTGCGCAGCAAGCGATCGAAGTCAAAGTTGTGGCAATGTTGGGGTAATGTGGCAGTGCGGCACTGGGGGAGGGAAGAGGGAAGAGGGGGTGGCTGAAGCGATCGGTGACAGCATAAATGCATAGTTTGCCGCTTCAAAATTCGTTTACATTTTGGTTATTTATTTTGTTAGTTGGTCAATAGTGCCGCCGCACGGAAGGCAAAGAGCATGCACAGCAGCTAAAACAAAACTAAACATCTCGGCCAAGATTTTGAAGCGGCGTAATCGAGTTGAAGCTGAAAGAAGGGGGCTGGAACCACTTAACACAAATTACGCAGCAAAATGTCGAATCGATCAATGAAGCTGAATAAAAGTCATTCGCATAGATTTATAACTACAAGAAGTATCTATTGTACGAGTATGTAATCGCAATGGGATGCGACGTGTGTGCCGTGCAGGCGTGAGGATTGCCTTCTATAAGACGTTGCTGATGCTATTGACCATGATGATGAGTATGATGATGATGCTGTTGCTGCTACTACTGAAGACAATTTCATTCATACATTCACCTATTTCTCATAACAAAATGTACATCATTCATTCATTCATTCATTCATTTATCGAACAATCGAACAGAAATTATTGTAAAAATTTTTTTTTTCGGTGCGTTTAATCAATACTGCGCGCTAAACGAATTGAAGTGTTTTGAATTGGTTTCATTTTTACGGAAAATCATCACGGTTGCATATCGTTGATGATGATGATGATGGCAAAAAAAAAAACATATTCGAAGGGAAATTGTTTTCGGAAATGAGCACAAATGATTGCTGCCCTGCCCAATTGCTTTCGTGTTGTCAGGTGTAGACGTTTGGGTGAGTTTAATAATTCATATGGAACAAACTGTAGTAAATTTGAGATTAGGAGTTATATGTAAGTATTTAGATCAATAGAACGATTTTTAATTTAAAAATTAAAAAAAAAAAAAAAATGTGAACTAACATTTAACACTCACGGCTGTGGCCTTTCTCAAAACACTCTTACAAATAACAAGAAAGCACACTGCAGTCGAGTGTGCTTGACTTAAAGATACGCTGTATCGTGTTTGAGGCTGCTATGGTATATTTTAATAGAATTGATAAAAATCTAGAACTAATTACAACATTCGATCAAAACTTAAGAAGGAAGAACAAGTTTATATGGAGACTACCCCATGGAGACTACCCCATATAGTTTGCGTTTCTAGCGTAATAAAAAACAAAACTAAAAAAGTTTTATACAAAAACTTAATAAAGGAGCCAGAATTGTATGGGGCTAGCCCTGAAAGTAAAGTTGGCATGTTCATTTACTGTCTGAAGAGGGAAACGAATTATAAAAATAATTAACAAATTTTTAGTCTCTATCTCTTACACTCTCCGAGATCAGACGGACGGACGGACTTGTCTATATCGACTGGTCTTTCGCTGCTGATCAAGAACATATATATACACTAATGGAGTATTTGCGATACAATGAAGATAAGTGAAGAAGCGCCTTAGCCCACCGCTCCATGCCAGCTGGCTAGAACGATTTTTATATTGGTTATAAATAATAATAGCTGGCATAATGATTGGGGTTGCTGATCATCCAAACAGAACATTTCATTCTCAAGCGCGCCATACCATCTGAATGAAATTGACCCGGACTGGTCGATTTAAACAGAACCGGTAAACCGAATCGGTAATTTTTCTTCTTCTAAAGTAGGCTGACATGCATGCCAAGTTTGAGCGGGATGCGTTAATTAGTTTATACTATTTGACAGCTTCTTGTTTACAACGCGAAGAGTTTGTATGGCGATTTTTAATATGGAAAAAAATGTTGGGTTTATAATGGAATAACGGCAACGGAATAATTCAAAATGTTACAAAAGAGTTTTGTAATGCAACTATTTGAGTGGCATAAATCATTCAGTGAGGGTTGTGAAATCGTAGAAAACTTGCCCCATGCAAGTCGTCCATCCACCTCTGTTAACGGCAAAACCATCGAAAAAGTGATGGAAATTGTGCTCGAAAATCGACGTGTTGCCATTAAAAAGATAGGACAACATCTCTTAGGGATCGACTGAAAAAAACATTTTGGTTGGGTATGAAACGCGTCCCCGCTAGACTCGTACCAAAATACCTGTTTTTTGTTGTTGCATTTTTTGCACATTCCAGCTTGATTGTGGCGGAGTTCTTGGCCAACCATGAAAAAAAGTTATCGCACTACCACCGTTATCACCAGATTTGGCAGCGTGTGACTTTTTTCTGTTTCCGAAAATTAAATATCCGCTCCGGGGAACGCGTCATGACTCGATTGAGGACATAAAAAAAAAATCGCTGAAGGAACTAAAGGCTATCCCGGCCGAGGCGTATAACAAGTGTATGGAAAATTGGATTAACCGTTGGCATGCTTGTATTGACTCAAAGTCAGTGTTACTCACCTAAATCGAGAAATAAGTCAGAAAATATATTATTATGTATGGCCATCGATTGACTCAAATGACCGCAATTTAGGAATAATATCAGTGTACGCAACTGAAAACGTAATAAACCGATTCAAATTGAGAACCGGAACAGACTTCTATTTTGTTTTTTCGTTTTTTGTTTAAACCGGAAGCATTTACTGATATAAAATAAAATGAAAGAACCGTACCAGAACCAAAACATTTGTAACGGTATAGTTTCCGTTCTTACTTTTATTTTTCTAAGAAAAGCCGGACCTTTTCTTATGTATAGTGTACTTATGCACTGCATAGTTTAATAAAATTAGCCAAAAACATAAAGAAGTTACATTGTTATTAAAGAAAAATCAGAAAATGAGAATTTTTTGCATTGTCAAAACATTTACTTGACAGACTGTACATTTCGTTTCTATTCCCATATTGTAAGAGTATATTTGTGTTTTGTCGTTGCAATTTCTCTGCACATCAATCACAACAACTAGAAACAGGGGACAGACCGATGAACATGATAAGTTCGTTGTACTGATCCAGAATATATATATATATATATATATATATATATATATATATATATATTTATAAATTTATATATTTATATACTTTATGAGGTATCCGATAATTTTCATTTAATACGTTAGAAACATATGTGAATGGTATAAAAAGTAATTGAAATAAATATTTTATTAAACAGTCATATACATCCTCGATTGTGTCGACCGACAGCATCTAATTTTGTCTATCAATGACAAAACCCGAAAGAAACAATTGTTTTTAAGCATTTACAAATGCCCAATATGCCTGGAATGAACAAGCAAAACAGATCAGTATTATCAAAATCAAAATAATTAAATAAATGAATATATTATATAAAGCAAACAAGGAGAAATAGATTGGAGCTTGCATCTTTTGTGCTGCTGACTTAATGCAGAATTCGTTTGAACTAATTGCGAATTAAAAGTGTAGCACATAGCTTCAAAGTGAAAAAGTGTTATGTGTGTACGGACGTATGTATGAGCGTATGTACGTTCTATGTGCTGTCGGCTGTGTAGTAGCTCGGATCCGGTCGTTTGCTACTTGTGTCGTTTGATGCTCGGTTCGTCGGTAACGTTACTATGCTATGTCTGCTGAACTCTCACTTTCCACGCTCACCAACGAACTTTCAGATCTGACGTTTGATTACGATTTTCAACGCTAAATAGCAAACGCTAAAAAAACAAAGTTACATTAATTAAGCCTGGAACCATTCTAAGTAGTTTTGGATTTATGAATAATTTATTTAATTTTATCTAATCGGCTATGAACACAATAGTTCTTGCAGACACCTTAACTTATCCTAACTAACATATGCAACATAAAAGAATAAATTTAATTAGAGCTCAAGTAAATAAAACATTTTAATTTTTTTTTTCATATTAAACCTGTTTGAGCAGAATTCAAACGTGGCAAACGACTATTTGAACTCTATTAACATCATCGGCTGTTGCGTAAGCAGTTCTATGAAACCCCACTCCAAATGACAAGAAAATTCGGAAATCTCTAGTTCGAGCATTAAATGGAATATGCTGAAAAAAAGTAATAAAACCCAAAACTAGATCATTTATAAAGGCAATGGATCGAATAAATTTGTGATGAGAGCGCAAATTTCAAAAAGAAACTCTTCTGATTTTAATCTGAACAGTAGCTAAGCGGTTTGTAAAAGGCCAACATGGCATTGGTTTTTTGAATTATGCCTATAACTAAGATGTTCGTTGAAAAGAAATACTGAAGAAAACGTGAAACTGAGATCGACTATTTCAGTTTTAGCTTGCAGAGTTTTACTGAGTCCATAGAAAGTTACGATATTAAATTTTCAGTTACTATTGACTGCAACGAGCTAGCATCCACTGATCTCTTGATCTCTCAATATTATGGAATATTATGAACTCCCTAAGAAATTTTAACACTTTTTATACATTCACATTTGGGTGACATTTGGGGGGAGAGAGAAATTACAAGCACAGTCGAACAAACTAAAAAATTTATTAACGACTCTAAAAACACATAATTATAATGAATGCAGACACGGGAAATGTGACAGTAGTTTTGGAGAAGAATTTAAAAAAAAAACGAAAGACATTTTAAAGGATTGCACAACTTAAAAAGGAGTGAAAATAGTTCCAACAACAACTACAGACAAAAAATAATAAAATAGTGGAAAAATGGTTTAAATTAGAAGCTATTTCCAAATTTGAAAAATTAGAGCTTATGACAAAAACAGCCACAACCACTTCGAATTTATGATTAACCAAAAATTAACAAACCTCTCTTAACAATGAGGCCTTTATGCTCGACAATCAATTCACCAGTGTATGGACTAAGCAAATATTTAGTGACTATTTTAAAAGAATTTTACTATAGGCTCTAACTGAAGAATTGTATATTGTTATATATTGTATATTGTTAATATTTGTGAGGATAAAGTTCTGATATCATTTAATGTCGTATTTTTATTTCCAACCATTCTATTGACATTATAAAACGAAAATGGAACATCATCAAAGACCCCACAGTGTTACAAAAGTTTGTGGAAATAGTAAAATTTTGTATTAAGGACAACAGATACTTTCTCTTTGGATCACCTTCCTCACTAGACACAACTGACATAATAATGGAGGAACTTTTATACAAATTAGTACATTTCCGACAAGAACAAGGTTGCTGACGAAATATTTATATGATTTATTTGCCATTATTAAAACGGAAGAAATAGAAAAGACGATGCTGACACTAAATGCTTTCCATAAACACATCAAATTCTCTATCTAGACACCTAGGTAGGAAAGGAAATCTTTTAAAACTTGACTGGTACAAAAAACGAAAATTATTTTTTTCGAAGCCTCCTCGTAGAATAATACTAAACACGGCCAGCAACTTTAGCAGACGAGTATTGGATAAAAACGACGCTGTTTTTCATTTTAGAAATTTTACACACATTAAATAAATATTGACGTGAAACAATTTTCCCATTGCATGAATAAAAGACATTGTACACCAACATAGCGCGCCTAGTTTATTATATACCTATTTTATAATATCTTATATGGAGGCGTGATACCGTCCATTTTCCAGTAGATATCATTTCATCCGACGTAATTTACATATACCTCTGGACCGAAATTGAACCGGACTGGTTCGGTTCGGCTCGGTTCTTCTTCTTATGTTGGCTGCTACTGCTACTGTGTTGGCATTAGAAAGATCGCAGAGACACTCAACATCTCTTATGGATCGACTCAACACATTTTGGTTGATGTTTTGCGTATGAAACGCGTCGATGCCAAACTTGTACCAGACATCCTGCATTTTTTGGACATTCCAGCTTGATTGTGACGGAGTTTCGCTACAAGCATTTTGATGGCTTTTACATATAAAGATAAAAATTGCTCGGTACCAAATCAGACCAATATGGAGAGTGGTTGAGGGTGAAATTGCGATTTGTAGTCAAGCAATCGGCACAATCCACTTGTGCCGAACAAACCGTGCACAAATAACTGTTATACCCTGTAACACTTCCGAAGCGCTCAAGACGAATCTAGTGATAACTCATATGTCAAAATCCATGAAGCCGTTTAGGCTACAGAGCGTGCCAAACAATATACAGACAAAAACTTTACTTCTGTAATGATTTAGTTTGTTAATTTGGGGTTCCATGGAAAATTCTTTATAAGGAAAAGTCATGTTACATGTTACATTGCAATATTATAAAAACAAGTTTGAAAGCATCAACAACCGTCAAAAATGCAAAATAGTACATGTATAAATAAGTTTTATAATAAGATAATTATAAGAATAACGAAAGTAGAGTTTGATGATAATCAAATGGAATATCAGAAACCCAATTACGCTTCGAGCTAATAAAGTATAACGCTATTGCCATGTGGGGCTTGGGACATTGCAATTGAAAATTGTGCCATCTGCCGTAATCTTATTACTGAGCATCGAAAGACAGACTAATAAATCAATGGTTTAATAAAATAAACAACAACAACAAAAAAATAACAACAAAAGAAAAAGGTATTATTATTATTAAAGTAAAACGTACTCGAACTTAGCTGATGTATTGCATAAACAGTTTACGAATTAAAAATTTAATTGGAGAATGAATTTTAATGCAAAGATTTTAAAGAGTTTGGAAAGGTGTTACTTTATAAATTTGTTATAGACTTCAAGTAAATGGGTCAAATGTTTTCCAATCCTCAAAGCACTAGCTATTGGTCATAGCCATATACCCATGTTTCGTCACCATTTATGACCCTTTTGAGCAAATCTGAATCGTTGTTGACGTCGTTCAATAGCTCCTGAGCTCGATAGGAGAAAATCGACGAGCACGCAAAAGCCTTCTAACCGTTATGCCTCTCACAAACAAACTAAACATGCTACATAGCTGAAACTGTAAACATATGTTCGTGACGAGTGTACCAACACAACAAAACAAAAAAATTGACACGAGGTACGTTGCCCTCGAAATTTGAAAAGTCACCTTACTTTTTGTACACACCTCGTATAAGTAAATTTATACAAATGTATCATAGAGCGAGTGTTACAAACAGTTAATTGCATAGACGCTGTACAAACACAACGCCTCTTTGTATTGTGTTCACAATTTGATACATAGTGAAGGGGACTATTGGAGACTTCACAAAGTAAACATAAATGTATATGAATGTATGTAGCTATTTACACATATACGAGGGCTGCTATTTTTATTTCGGGAACTGACTACACTAATGTCAAAAGCTAAAATCTGGCAACACTATAATAAAGTTTGACATTTTTTGGCATAAACGTACTCACAAAGTTTTGATGTACAATTGCTATTTGTTTTGTTTACAGTGAGTTAAGAAAAGCAATTTGGTCAAAAAATGGAAATTTCAAGAGAAGCTTTTCGTTGGATTATTTTTAACAACTTTCGTGGATTATCTCAACAAGAATGTGTCAATGAACTCAGTTCTTTATATGGCGATAAAGCACCATCAAAAACCACAGCATATCGCTGGTATAGTGAATTCAATCGTGGTCGTAGTTCGGTCGCCGACGAAATCCGTGAAGGTCTTCCAAAATCGGTTGTTATGCCCAAAAACATCGATGCAGTGCGTGAAGTGATAATGCAAGATCGTCATGTGACATATTGAGAGATAGAGGCATCCTTGCACATTAGTTCCACTTCAATACATACGATTTTGCATGAACACTTTGCTGTAAAAAAAATTTTCTGTCGTTGGATACCCCATAATTTATCACTCGATCAAACCATTTGTTTGCCAGATGTCTTCGGAGAAATTCGTAAAACCAACCGCCAAAGACGAATCATTCTCCATCATGACAATGCGAGCTCTCACACATCTCGTCAAACAAGTGCATTTTTGAGCAGTCAAAACATCGAATTAATGACTCATCCTCCGTACAGTTCTGATTTGGCACCCAATGACTTTTTCTTGTTCCCGAGTATCAAAGGTAAACTGCGTGATCAACGATTTACGAGCGCCGAAGAAGCAGTTGAAGCGTTCAAAAACCATGTTTTGGAGGCGTCTCAAGAGGAATGGAAGAACAAATGGTTTGAACGAATGCAAAAGTGTATTGTTCATCAAGGGGAATATTTTGAAAAACAATAAAGCCATTTTCATTTAAAAATGTGTGTTATTATTTGCTATTCCCGAAATATAAATAGTACCCCTTGTACCATTCACACGAAATTTTAAATAGTATTGTAGTAACATAAAAGTGGGGCTTTAAATAGGGGCTACCCCCAAAAGTGGGCGGTTCACGCCCACTAGTAGATGTGTATGAAACGATGTAATAGATATGTAGATGCCGCCATATCGAGTTTTGAGGGAGTTCCACTTTTTGAGGGACTACCTCAAAAAGTGGGACATGACTATATGTATATGAAGCGGTTGTCTACTACAATCCACCAAATCAAACTTCAAGCTAATATTGATTTAAATGAAACATTTTTTCATAAAAAAACACAAAATTGCACGGTTGGTTTGTATGGGCCTATCCCAAAAACTTGGCGCTCCGCGACCATTAGTCTATGTATGTTAAGCGGCTGTATATAAAAAGGCACCACATCGCATTTCGACCTAATATTGACTTTAATAAAGAAGTTTTTCATACAAAAAGTCAAAAGTGGGCAATATGTTTGCATGGGGGCTACCCCAAAAAGTGGGCGTGGCGGGTCAATCTTGATAATATTGGGTATAAAATAGATGATTCGGGAGCACCCTGAAAGCTATTAAAAAAATCAGCTTTGAATAAAGTTTCGAAGATTGGTAGAAGCGTTGCAATAGGCATATTGCATCTAATTGAAATTACTTCCAAGGAGACCAAATACATATTAAAAGATAATGAAAGCGTTTTCCTTTTATGAACAATTTCCTGGTGGTTTTTGATCAGAAGCTATATTGACTTGACATTTGTTACTGATCAAGAATATGTGTTTGTAGGGGTCTGACACGCATTCTATTTGGTGCTACATACAGATGCACATATTTAACATACCTCTTTGCCCAGCGTACACGGTTTCCCAGGTCTGTCTTTAACTTTATTGTAGTTAGTGGAACATTTATTCGAAAGTGTTTATCCTATCTACATTTTCTATGCGCCATTTACCGGCTTTCACTCAGAAGTCAATTAATTATTTGGCAACCATTTTGTAGTATCGTTTTCAAGGCAATCTCTGCAATTGGCAACGTAATTGGAATTGTATCTAGAGAATAATTTCCAAGGCGTTTTTTCGCTGTTAATTGTACTAAGTACAAAAGAAGAAACCCGGTAAGATTAGAGTCAGCAATAAAAACGAATGCAAACGAACAGTAGCAACTTTGTATACTGTTTGTATGAGGAATGAGTTGCCATTGCAACCGCTGCCCACCATTGAGGGAGAACAACGTTTTCACAACCAATAATCAAAACGAAAGACTTAAGCAGCAAACTTCTTTTTTGTTTTTTTTTTTTTAAAGCAATCAAAAATGCATGAACGAAGCAATTTTAATGAAGTTTAGCACGCTGGGCCCCAAGATGACGTTGTAGTAGTAGTCTAATTGGCAGCCTCCAACCAACGTTCGACGTGCAATATTCAACAGTCAGCGGGGAAGTCAAACCGATTGGGAAGGGTGTGGACTGCGGGTTGCTACTACTGCCCCCACAGTTAAACGCTGCGTTCCGAAAAAACTGTGGAATAATGAGATAAATGCGAAAAATTAGCGAATTGATTTGAGGCGTTCTCAGTTGTGTGAAGTGTGTATGTGCATAAAAAAGTATCTATGTATCTGTGTATCTGTATAGAATATAGGTCGATGTATTTGTATCTGTACATCTATTGTATCTGCATTGCATGTTAACTGATATTTGTTGTTGTTGTTGTTGTTGCTGCTGCTGCTGTTGATATTTTTGCACTGTCTTCTTTTCTAGATTTAATCCAACCACGCAGCTGCATTTACTTAAAAAATAACAAATTGTTACTAAGACTTCTGATCGAGCAAATTTGTAGTTTGCTGTTGCTTTGTTTCATTTTATCGAGCGTTAATTATGTTACATACATAAACACATATACAGATAGATTATTGGTGTTGTAGTTGTTGTTGTTTAAATATAATTTTGCATACACAGAAACAGATACATTTACACACACACACATACACAATCAAATATACTCGGTGCGCGGCATGCGGCAAATGGCTGCGTGCTACTTCAAACTCGAAATAATAATGACGATCTCAAGTATGGAGATGGCCTCCATCAAAACACATCTCCTCGATTTGCCAATCAACTCCTCTCGTAAACGAAAACGTTTTTAGGCTTTTTATAAAACCACTGTTTCTTGTATACGTTAATGAACACTGCCAGCAATTTAATGCATTTTTGATTACAAATCGAAGTTGGAAGAGGCGTTCAGGGAATTTTACAAAAATTATTATGTGGTGAAAGGAATTATACTGCAATGCAAGGATAACACATATGAATTTAGAAGGCTAGAGAAATATGAGAATTGAGAAATATGAGCATATTGAAACTTCTTTATTTAAAATTTGGAACTTTGTTATTTTTTTTTTCAAAGGTGGCCTTCATAAAATTTTAAATTATTAGCTTAAAACTCCAAAGTTTATACGTATAACTTCTTCATGTTAAGAGATATAATAAATGCTTAATTATATATCTTTTATAGCTTTCTAACAATATCATAGCTTTAGTTGAGTCAAAAATATTACCACCCAAATGGTTACTTTCTTTTTCATGACTTACAAACGTTGTGCGAATAGTATTTAAATTTAGTCATGCATTGTGTAATGCATTCAAGAAAGTATCTCAGAACCCATAAAGTATATATATTCCTTTCAATATGTATTCAATCTAGGAGTGTCCATCTGCCTGTCGGTCTGTCTGTCTGTATATATATATATTTAATTAAACTATAAAGCTGCTAAAATAAACGTTAAATGCAATTCACACGAAGTCGCAATAAATGGCATTCAAACTTCGATTTCTTCATGAAACTTTCGATGACATTTTGACGAAGATGTGGCTCTATCTCACCGATGACGCATTGGATTACGGCCTTGAACTCAGGAATTGTTTGTGGTTTATTCACATACACCAAATATTTCACAAAACCTCAATCTTTCGGGAGATGATTCGGTCTGGAGATTGTTGCTCCAATAAATCGATTGTTTCTTGCGCAGTTTGGCAGCTGGCGCCGTCCTGCTGAAACCATATGTCGTCCAGTTGAGGACACTAGAACTCAAGGAATCCAATAATAGCTCGCTGTTGATGCATTTGTTTTGCATGGACCACGTGCGAATTTTCTGAACCGCAAATCCGACATTCAGATGAAAATTCGAGTCGTCGGTGAAGATGATTTGTTTTGAAAAATTGGTATAGTAACTTCATCATTTTTTCAATGAGTTTTCACAATGATAACACGTTGCACAATTGTTTCGTTGGAACAAGCATAGATGCCAGCTGTCAAATTTCAGAGTTGTCACTTACACAGAAAAAAAAAACAAGAAAAACTTTAACTTCGGTTGAATTCGGCTCGACCATTCAAATTTTAAGTCGTATTGTAGAACATAAACGTGGAAGGTTTAATTAGGGGCTTTCATTGCAGTTTTCATTTTTGGCAAGATAAAATAATCCCACGGTGATAGATCAGGCGAATACTGTTTTTTCATCAAAAATTCATTGACTTTTTTGGTCTTGTGAGGTAGTGCATTATCATGCAATAAAAACAGCTGCTTTCAATCATTACACCATTACACTCCTAGTCACTAAACTAGATGGACAGAATAAACAGTCTTAAGATAACATCCTGGAACGCAAACGGCCTAACCCGCCATGACCTAGAGCTCAAAGCCTTCTTAATAGAGTTGTAATGTCTATACGCTATATGGGGATCACGACTCACAAATATGACAGGCAAAAATTTACTAGACGCCATCAGAAAAAACAAAGCAAAGTGCTTATCCACTGGAGAACCAACCAACATTGAGCAGACAAGACGAAACTCAACGGAGCTACTAAGGAACTGAAAAATATGCTAAAAGATAACAAATTACAGATTTATCTATGCCGACTGGACCCCACAGAGTCAACTATGTACTCTTTATCGAAAGCGGCAAAAAAGATAAATCAAGCATTAGTTCACCAGGCACCTATAAGAACTTTAGATGGTAAATGGGCTAGAACTAATACTGACAAGGCGACAACATTGGCAAATCATTTTAAAAATACTTTTACAAACCCAATGGACCAACAGAATTTCACTCTGCCACATGTTCCACACATTATTAACGGGTTAATTAAAAATATTACAATTATTGAGCTGCACAATAAAATAGCAAACACCAAACATAGCAAAACACCGGGCTACGAATTGCCAGTCAAAGGTCTAATATACCTAAGGAATGTAATGAGTAATTGCAATCAAATTATATACTTTCCTCTAGTCCTCTGGAAAGTAGCTCAAATTATTGCTATTCCAAAATTTAATAAGGATGCAACAGTGTCAACTTCTAACATTCCGACAAGTTTACTCCATCATCTTTCTAAAATATACAAAAGACTGATAGCAGATCGACTTATCAAAATTATTAATCGAGAAGGAGCAATACCGAGCCACCAATTCGGGCTTAGAAAATAATATTCTACAGTGCAACAGGCTCATAGAATTGACATCGACAATAAAAAAGTGTGAGCGGCCGCTTTTCATGATGTTGCAAAAGCTTTTGACGGAGTATGGCATACAGGTCTACTGCACAAACTTAAAAATATATTGCGCTTAAATTACGATGGACTTTTTTATTAAATACTAGCTGGTACCCGCATTTCTGCCTCTCCACCTGCATCTCCTTCCCTCTACCATTTCTTCCCCTGTCACTTCTTCCCCCTGTCCTCATGTTCCCTTACCCTACCCATTCCCCAACCCTTCTTCTCCTTGTCCACTTCCCCTACCTCCCTTTTTTCTCGGACCCTTTTTCACTGCCTCTTTACCCCTGCCCCTCTTCGCCCTTCCACATTTTTCTAGTCCGGCTCTTTCCCTTTCACCTCTTCCCCAACACTCCCCTTTCCATTCCCTCTTCGATCCCATATACAATTCAGTCACGTACACACGTACAGAAGATTTTTATATATAAAGATAAAGATCAATGTTCGGACATAAAGCCAATGAATGCTGGGGTCCCACACAAGCTAGCGTCGTAGGTCCTTTGCTCTACCTACTTTTTACGGCTGATATACCATTCGTATCACTAAATAATAGCATGATTGGGAGCTTTGCAGATGGCACAGTTATCTTAGCATCAAATAAAGTTGCTAAATCAGCCACAATTAATAACGAAAAGAAAATATTTGTTATCTACTCCAATAAACGACAAGTCAATACGCTGACAATTAATGGTACACAAATCAGCCCTTCAAACTACGCGAAGTAGTTGGGATTTAATATAGACGTGAAATTAATCTGGAAAGCCCACATTATCAAAAAAAAAAAAACAAAGAAATCAAATGTAATTTAAATTTGCAAAACTCTACTGGCTCTTGCGTAGACAATCGAACTTATCATTTTATAATTAAATATTAATATACATACATATGATCATTCCAATATACAAGTACGGTGCAGAAATTTGGGACACTGCCAGCAAAACAAACATCCTAATTATACAAAGAATGCAAAATAAAATTTTAAGAACAATTACAAATGCACCATGGTACATTCCTAACGAAATTATGTCAGTATAGACACAGCAGCAAAGACGATATGACTCGACCTTCCACCCACGAAAGCTATGAACTAAAACGTATTTCGTTAGAAGAAGGACAACGAAGAGTAGAAGACTAAAACGCGTTACCATTGCTGATCTCTGTAGACGTTCCTAATATAATAAGAAAATAATTTGATGTACTCAATGTACTTGATGACACTGGTCATACCAATTTTATGAGACAATAATTACTCAATGTCTAAATGACAGATGTAACGTACAAGGGAATGATGAACAAAAAAAAAAAAAATGATTCATCATCAGCTATGATCGAATCAAGAAAATCTGTATAGTATTCAGCTATTGAATTGATGTCTTTGCAATGCTCTACACGAGCGATTTGCTGATCTGCATTTAACTGATGTGGAACAAAACGTGCACACATCTTTCTTTTACAAAAATGTTCAGCTAATATTTTGTAGTTTGTACAGTAAGGTGAATTTAATTCTTCTGCCAGCATTCTCACAGTGAAATTTGCATCGATAGCGATTATTTCACTTACTTTTTCCACCAACTCAGCATGATTAGATGCTTCGGGTCGTTCAGGTCTTGTATCATCATTTCAATCATCACGACCATTTTTAAATCGTGTAAACCACGTGTAAACTTGAGTACAACTCATACAATCATCATCATTAACCTCGTTTTTAACAATTCGTAAGTCTCAGCAAATTTTTTACCGTGTCATTTTAAACGATTAGCCTGAACTTAGCTGCTTTCGAAAGAAGAAAAATGTAACTTTCTAACACTGCCAACATTTAATAGATGGCGCTACGTGTTCTATGATTTAAATTAAAAGTTCTGTTAGTTTTAGATCATACCTTGTACTATATGAAGCGTCCGTTCACTACAAACTACCATATCAATTACAAATAAAAAAGTTTTTCATATAAAAAGTCAAAAGTGGGCGGTGTGGTGTGTTTGTAGCGACTAACCCAAGAAGATACTCTATTATTCCAATTTTCAACTGGATAGCATAAAAAGTCTATGCTCAAAAAACATCCAGACAGACGGACATGGCTAGATTGACTCGTCTAGCCACACTATGTGTGAATGGTATCAATATAAAAATGGCGCAAATTTAAAACGTACATTCTTGTTGGAACATGCTGTATAAAAAATTATACTGATTAATATCAGTTTGATTGTGTAATTTGAAATAGAATACTAACTTAAAGTAAATTATATTGACACCCTCTATTATATAGAATTTCAATAATACATTAACTGCAACAACTTTCATAGTGATATATGTCCAAATCTGAGTGACTAGTTTGCGCAATAGTCTTAAGATTTAGAGGCGAACAGATGGGCATAAACTATCAAAATTTCTACCTAGATATTAAGTCTCTGTCCAGCTAATGGTAAAAGGCGAATGTATGATAGAAAGAGTGTTGTTGCTACAGCGAGAGGGGCGGAGTGAGAGGGTATAAAGTAGTTTCGAAACAGCACCAAAACGCTACACAAATGTCAATTAATAAAAGAAGACTGAAAGATTTAAAAATCATAACACTTCCGTCTTAAAAATGAAAATATTGTACAAGCGATATATAGAGATACCCTAGAGCTGAATGAGTTCGCTGCGTAAGCGTAATACAGTCAACAACTTACCTACCGGCTACCTCTACTGCCAGTCTCGTCTCTTCTTGAGCAATTCAAGAAATTCGTTCACAATTCGATCAATGAACCAGAGCTCTCAAGCGCGATATTGATTGATTTCAAGTACGCTACGAAAATGCTCGAAACAAAAAATAACTAACGAGGTGTTATAATTATAAACATAAAAGCAGTAGCGGCGCAGTTGCAGATACGAGATACGAGATACTTGCCAAGTACTCGACTCTACAAAATCTTCGTTCCGACCGCAAACAGCAATGAAAATGAAAATGTTGAACAAAAGATGGTCGAGACTCGTTTTTATATATATATATATATATATATATATATATATATATATATATATATATATATATATATATATATATATATATATATATATATTTTTTTTTTTTTGATATTTGGATTTTAAATGTGACGAGTTAATCTGCACAATGATGAATGAACGAGCTATCGATCAATGGGGTTCGATCGAGCAAACCATCGAGTGAGAAAAGTGCGTCTGTCATTAGAATATATTGTTCACCCAGTGTAGTGTAATCGTGGGGACAATAAAACCGTTTGGATGAATTGTTGAATGAACACACGGACGAACGGACGGACGGACGGACGGATAGAAAACGTTAATCAGTTCGTCAATCATTGCTTCATTCAGATGCTCATTTGTTGATATTAAGTATTGGCGTTTATGATACACATCTTCATTTCTCCGTTCGGCTTCATGTATAAATATTGTCGTGAATGAGTGGCTAAAATGGTATGGATTGTGACAACATAGAAACCACGAGAATTTAAATTGTATTTGTGAATATTCATTGAATCTGTGCAAATATTAATATACAATACTTCTATATATGTTTATAACATTTATAAGTCACAGTGTATGCCAGTTCACGCAAGTTACAATAGCCGACCTCAGTCGATCCACTGTTCACTCTCCGAAATGTAAGAGTTGAAAATATCTATTTTGTACTTTTTGTTGGCGAGCGAGTCGAACTAGACAACAGGCTGTGGGGTAACCTGAGATGCGAAAACAGAGGCAACCAATTAGCTGTTTATATTCTGTCCACCAGCGCCAACATTCTGGCTACTGGAGCTCCTACCAGATACCCCTACCGTGCCAACAACCAGCCAGAATGCCTTGATTTTGGGGTAGACGAAGGAATCATCACTGGAAACTAAATATTTGGTAGGACCGTATGGACCTGACTTTACCCCACATACCTCACATTAACACGAAAGTATACAAGAAAGTATACGAAGCAGCAGATAAATCTCATCGCTAACCTCCAAAGCAGGACCGTTGTATGTACACACTTACTCCTGATTTACGTGCTCTCCTAATTAGGATGTGTCGATTAAGGAGGGTATATTTACACACGCACCACACCATACACAAGGGAGAATGGCTGAGGGCTGCTTTTGAACATAAAGAAGATTATGTACATAGAAAAGACAAGAACACAGCATTCTCTTAAACCTTGCTGCAGCATATGACGTCCAATATAAAATAAAATTTACTGTGTTATTGGGGAATTTAAAATTTTTTAATTATTTAGAAATAATGCTTTAGAAATAATACACTTGACTCGAGCTACAACCCAGGTGCTCTAGGTTGCTCTAAAAATATTGTATAGAATCTCTTGTCAATAGATTTCGTATTAAAATCATAGCATTAACCAGAGATATTCAAGGTTGATCAAACCATTGAGCAAAATTAAAACAAGAACGAGGACGTCCTGGAATATGTCAACTTTTACTTTTACTTTCTACGTTTCTACGCCTTATAGAAGGATTGGCTTTATGCTAGCGTTAAATATGCGGAGTCTTGTCTTCATTGAGAGCTCACAAAAACGCCAGATTTTTGACATTCTGTGGAAAGTTTTTGGGGCATTATTAATTCTGGCTGTTACGTCTGAAGTTGCTCCAACCTCTTTGGAGATTATGCAGCCAGTATAACAAAAATCTTCGACATCCTCAACGAGAACGTGCTGTCTGTCAATCGAAACTGTGAGCAGAGTGTTGTTTGATTCGGATTCGTTCGCTATGTTATATGCCTAAAAGTGTTTCTTCCGCTTTGCTGATATCTTTTTGCGACGATTTGAAGAATTGCACTCATTGAGGATTTGGCTGTGCCTGTAGTTGTTGTTTACATGTAGCAGTTGAGGTTTTAAAACGCTTCTGCGCACGATAAGTTCCCATGTTGTTTGGCTTAATAATATTAATAATGTTAGATCTTCATAAACCCTGCAGACGGGAGCAACTGGAGCTGTTAAATAATGCTATTGAAAGGAACGTATTATAAGACATAAACAAAAAGAGAAGCGTCTGACCGAAAGTTTAAAGCCCGGAGTTTCTTTCTGTATGGAAAAAATGGAAGCCTTTTTACAAATGCACAGAAATCACTGAGACTATGTAGAAGTCACTTTTCTAACATACTACTTGGAGCCAATGAAAGGAACAATGCTGCCGATAGAGAATTATTTCTCGAACCACTAATTGTTTATGGTTTTCTTATAGAGCCACACGACTATAACGAAATCGACATAGATGAGCTGCCAGCTGAATTATTCACGTTCGGTGGCGAAGAGTTGGTAAGGCGTATGCACCAACTCTTATGCAAAATATGTTACGATGAATGCATGACCAACGATTGGAATCTCAGTGTTCTTTTTTCCTATCTTCAAGAATGGAGACCCAGCTGCCTGCACGAACTACCTGGAATAAGTCTCCTTTCAATTGTTCAATTCAATTTCGTATGCACTGATAGGACAGTATCAGTGTGGCATCAGACCAAAGAGATCGACCAGTAACCAAATTTTCATTCTACGACGAATTCTGAAGAGAGCCCGCGAGGACAACAAAATGACACACTCCAACTAGTTTTTGATTATAAGGCCACTTTTGCTATGACAATAAGAACGAAATTATTGAATGCCCTATCTGAACTTGGTTTACCCTCTAAGACACTCAAAGCGTCATCAGAGAAGGAGAGAACATCGCCGGAGAGAACATACCTTTCAGACAAGGTACTGCTTTATCGTGCGACTTTTTCTTATCTCCTGTTGGAGTAAATTCTATGTCGATGTACTTTGTGTCCACTAGCAAACCATCGTCGCTTCTTGGACGGTCTCTGAGTATGGAGAATTTCACCTTTAACAAGCACCAACAACGTCAATTTAAAGATCATTTTTCAATGCTACTCAACAAGCAAATTATAAGTAAAGCCATCTCTCGAAGTACGAAAGCAAAAATCTATGAGATGCACATAATTCCAGACCTTCGACCTGTAAAGCGCAGAAGCATGGACCCTAACAATTACGGATACAGCGTCTTTGGTACTATTTATTCGATACTATTTCTTTTAAATCTTTGCTCGGAATACATATTTCAAAATATCCGCAACATTAAAAGCGATTTAAATGCATAATTCATGTTTTCAATATTTGACAAGTGCGCTCACCTATGACAACTACAATACAACAATGAATGAAGCAACAATGGCCAAAACAGTCAAAAGAACAAAATATTATAATCGCACTATAAAAAGTAAATAGAACATGAAAATGTTTCACTTTTTATTTTTATATACATATATCTGGATTCTATATTGTCGTTCAGATATATCTTTTTTATTAGCATTCGGTAGCTTTACAATGTAATGGTTCCATCAAAGCTCGAGCGGTCAGTACTGCTGACAATGATGACAATGTTGATGAGATACTTGCAACACGCTGCATGACATTCAAATGATAGATAGTGTAACTGGGCTAAATGGAGTAGTGGTGGAGGTGGCGGTGGCGGTTGCGGTGACGGTGAAAGATTTTAATGGGGAAGCATGTTCAATTCGCTCGAATCGTCATCCGTATACGCGTCATCATTATGTCAATTACCACACACGTTTGTGTTGCCACAGAGTAATTGCGTCGAAAGTGCTGACAGACGAAATTCTGAATCTCGGAATACATGTATCTACAATAGAAGACAATGTGGTGAAGGGGGTGAAGTGAAGATGGAATGTGGAAAATAAGCAGGAACTCTTCTTGTATTTAACAAAATAGCAGCGAACCGAGCCGTATGAATCAATGGACAGACTAAGTGCTGGCGATGATGATGACAACGATTACAATGATGACAGGCATCCCAGTCGAACCGAGAACTAAATGCATTTTAGTTTATATTTTAACAGTTGGTTAACTCTTGCTTTAATGATTTAAATAATTGCTATAAACAGCGAAGAAGAAAACAAAAACATTAATATAAATATAAAATTAGAGACAACATTAATTTGAATGAATTTAATTTTTGTATACTCGTGCAAACTTTTTGAAAAGTTATTATAATGTTTTAGTTTATTTAGTAAGCATTTTAAATGGCTCGATCAGTGACAAAATAAGATAGCGTATGGGAATGATAGATGTTTATGAAATTGATCGTGACATTTTTTGTTTCGTATCCTTATCTGCTGGACTATTAAATTTTACTAGAGTTCTCGCAGTGGTCGAATTTCAACATTTTGTCTTAAAAATACACAATAATAAAAATAGTAATTATATGTCACGGAAAACGCCATCTCCTCTAAATCGAAGCTGTCCGCCCGAAAAGGGAGCGTCAATGAGTGAGCAATTTATTTGCAATAATTAAAGAGCAGTTATGCAATTAGTTAATGCGCAGTTATAAAAGAGTTTTGTTGGTGTATCAATTCTCTACCTTCTTTTAAAATTTTACCAACAAAAATACTATAAAAAACACAATCAACTGATGCTCGCCAACATGTTGGCAAATGCGAACACACCAGTTTCGGGTCTAACGATGCTCGATCGATATGCTCTACAATATGAATCGAACTTTAGTATACAACAGCAACTGAATGCAAAAGAACCGAAAGAAAACAAAAAAGAGAGCAGCCATGCGGAATACGCCACATTGTATTATTCTACCTTGAGCTAAAATTTAAAGCGCATAGAAAGATGTAAATAAGGAAATGAACAAATCAAATTCCTCTTTTTTCATTGTGTGTATACAGCAGCGCCAAACTAAAGCAACACATTTTCGTTTGTTGTTTATTCCAATGGCGGCACACATTTTGACTTTTTTGTTGCTATTTTTTAGAAAATTGAGAGAGTTGAGATAGAAAAAGAGCTCAGGCTTTATGTTTGACCAAGGGCGATACAAGGTTTCTACCTACCTTAGAAAAAATCTTACCAAATGGTTTTGTTTACTAGTAGCAGCATGGTCAGCTTTACTCGTATATTACGAGGGCAATTTAATAAGTCTTTTTTGACTTTATGAATAAAAGATGTATTTTTTGGCCCATAATGCCTCCAGAAGTAGCTATATAGAGTTCATAGATCGAATACTACTAATAACACAGTAAACACGATTACAAACCCTACCCCAGACAGGGTTTCTGACGCTATGAAATGCTAAGCGGTTAACCCTACGATCTTAAAAGTGTATTCCTCAGCTGTTCCAGAACTTATTTAGCGAGATGGTTCTTCCTTGGCTTGTTTGGTTCGCGGTAGGGATTTCGTTTCCTTGCTACCATGCCATATCTGTAAGGCACACGATATATGCCAACTGTGACGCACCCTTTGGGAATTCAGGTTCCCCACCAAGGGGTTTGTTTGTTTAATTAAAAATACTAAAACAAAAAGTATTTGGCTATTTGGATGCTTAAAGAACTGCGTCACTGAAATTTTTTCGCTTGCAATTAACATAATGAATGCTGCACAATTAAATTAGCTGCCACTCAAAAGTCAAAATTGAATTAACTTTAAAAATAAAATTTAAAACAGCAACATTTCGCTATCTGGCATCGCTTATCTGCAAACGAAGAGAATTTCGTGCCATGAATTAATTTGAGTTCTCGTATTTTTGGACAAATACTATTGTAGATACATTACTTCAACGAATTGATGGTGAGGCAGGGACCAGAAGTAAACGGCATTAGTATCTATAAAGCCGAAAGCAATTTTAATTTTCGCGCGACAGCAAACAATTAAATATGCTTCAGAGCGTGACAACTGCTCTTTACAAATACTACTATAAGTTAATGTATCTACTTGTATATAGTACGTAAATGTATCTCAAAATGTTCATTTTACAGCAGCGAATAAAAGCGAAACTGTGCTGCCGGGCAGTGTGAGGTGGACAGTGTCCGGTAGTTCATTGGAAAACCTTTTTGTATGTAAATACGTTTTTCTAAAGTCAAATTATTTCATTTATCAACTGCGCAGGCGCACAACATGGAAATGAAACGCAATGAAACCTGAGGGAAGTTTCTTTTTTTTTTTTTTGGTTTTGTTTTTGTTTTATTTTGGTTCTTAAATTTTGAATTGAATTGAATGTTCAGTGCTGTTGCCGAGTTGTAGTCGGTGTTTCCTGTCCTGTTTTGAGCTTGAAATGAAATTTAAATATTATAATCGGTTTGTTTAATAGTAGCAAAATCAACCAACGTTCGCTTAATTGCATACACTAAGAAAAAATAATGGAATGTCAACAACTTAAATACTGATACACGTATGTATATGTATGTATATGCATATTAGCTTATTAATAGGCAAGTGTATTCTTCTGGTCAGTTTAAAGTTTACAAGATTCTTGTAAAAAGTTTGCCATTTGAATGGAGAAGATTTGCAGAACATCTGTTTGATATTTTGCGGGAAAAAAAGAAGCAATAATGAATTTTTACAAAGAGAAAACAAAATACACTTAAACAAAATCTAATGTTACGTTCCAAAAGTTAAGATTATTCAATTATAATACTAAAATTTGACTTTTTTTGCTGTTTTGAATTTTCATCTCATGCAAAGCGTATCTCCATATTGTTTTTCAATGCAATTTATTGAATAAGAAGGATTTGGACTTGGCAAAACCAACGAAGAATGATCTACAAGTGATGCATCTGTGCAATGATAAATGAGCAATGAGAAATTTCACCAGGAAATGAAGCCCATACAGCGTACCCATTACTGCGGTTTGTGCCTTGTATTAACAGTATTTAACAACACCATGTATGTACATAGAAGAGAAAATTGATCAACAGCAAGAAAATCGAGTTTTAATACAAATTAGTTCGGTCTGTTTTCAAAAGACGGATGCACCACGATTTATCAGTTAATTTCTATCGTAGGAATCTAAAATTGGCTCCTAAAGACCAGATATTTTTTCGAGATGGAATTGGAAAATTCGAATTAAATTCTTGGGTTCTCTTTTGCAAGAAAGGAGACACAATATGAACCGCGATAGAGAGGAAGAAGACATTGAGTAGTCTTCACATTTCGATGCTTAGAATGTCACATTCCTTCATCACATAAAGTGTATTAGGTGAATATATCAACCACACTATAATGGGTAGTGCAAACACAGACTTGCAATTTTTTATATCTGTTTATAACGCATTAAAGGAGGTATAGTAGACCCCATAAAGTATATATATTCTTGAGCCCACTTTTGTGTTTTTGTATGAAAAACTTATTTATTAAAGTCAATGTTAGGTTGGAATGCAATGTGGACAGCTCCGCCCAGTTTTTATGGTAGCCCTCAAGTTTTCTTCTTGTTTTTTTGTTTAATATTTTCAACTGGGATAATTTGTTTCGTAGATATATTTTAAATTTCGGTTATGCTTCAAGAAGATTGATTATTCTACACAGAAGAAAGAGTATGTTTTGAATGCTTTGTACCACTTGAAAACAATCTTTAGAATAGCACATCATCTTCCTCTCATGCAGCGATTATACTGCCATATTTCAACCGATTTTACTTTCAGAACTTTCGAGTCTTTTGGTGTACATACTCACCTGACGATTCTGTGAAGGAAATTTAATAAAATACATATTAAACCTATTCAAAATTTCGTTTTATCATCTTATCGTATGAAAATTACATAACTTAATTCAGCTGTTGAAATCAGCTGTTTAGTTGAAAGAATTTTAAAATCCTTATAATACACAAAGAGCTATAAAAATGTTTAATATTTAAGACACATCTATGTAATCTAACTCAATAAACCACAAAAATACCACAATTTCTACCAGAGCTGTTGGACAAAGCTCAATCTTTACAATATTTTTTTTTTCAGTTTTTTCCAATATAACCATATATAACGTTTTCTTACGGCTCTGACTCTCTCAATACTCGTTATGGTGCGGTGAGTAATCTGAACTTCACCGAAAAGTTTCACAAAAATCTTGTAGATTTCATTCATAATTCTGAAAAGCTATGAATGAAATTTGAAATCATCCCCTATTTTACTCTGATTGAAAATGGTCAAAAATGCATAAACATTCTTTATTGCTTACCTAAAGTATCATGCAACTTTATAAGCCCAAATTAAGAAACCATTGGTTACCGATAGAAACTGTCATCCCAATCATGTTTTGTTTTCGCAATAAAAAGTAGCATTTGTGCTTCTCCAAGGTTCCATCTATATCTACACGTATACCAAAATGCATAAAAATTGGTTCAGCGGTTTGACGTGAAATGGTAACAGACCGTCAGGCGTAACTTTCTCATTTATAATATTAAGTATAGATGTTGGATAAAAAGGCAACTTTGATGTTATTTAAAAAAAAAAAATATGTGAACTGTCATTCTTACTTTATATACTTCATAAATCTTTTTTATATAGGCAAGTTAAACAATTAGAATGAAGGTTCTAAATAGTAAAATCCAAAGATGTATTTAGACAGAGAATACATTTAACATTCCCATAAATATGGTTTTCGCTTATGACTTGAAGATGTTACATGCAAGAGGCTGGTGATTTTGAACGGACTCCCGAGTAACTCGTACCGATTTGACTTAGCTCTGAATTAGGGTGAAAGAAGTTTCTGTGACACTTCAGATATTGAAAATATATTTTGTTAATGCATTTTTATTTTAACATTTCTTATGAAATGAGTGGAGTTCTCCAAAAATAATAAACTTCGTTTCATATGTCCAATTTTTATTGGACTCGCTAAAATTGTTAACTTGCTGCTTGTTGCCTGTTTTTCTCAGTGTATGAATTCAGTTTGGATTTACGCGTTACCACCACAAGGGCAGCGCCGGTGACGGTGACGGTGACAGTGACAGTGACGGTGACGGTGTCGGTGCTGGTGTTGTTGCTGATAAGCATCGCTTCCGGTTTGCGGCTCAACATTCTTCTGAACCAGTTCACTTAGATCAGTTCAGATCGAATCACTTGGTGGCTGCATGTGGTTTACGACTCATACGAATAGTGTTTAAATAGTAAGTATCTACTTATTCGCAGTAGTTATTTTGAGGGTTAGTCGTGTGTATCAAATGGGGTCTATGGCACCTTTTACGAAACGCGCGCTGCTCTTGGTACTTACTATTACTTCTACCCTCTGTTGTCGCTCAACCCATTTCGATCATTCTAATAGTAACTAGTTAGTCAGTTGAGAAAAATGTGTTACTAATTTCGGTTTTTTCCATTTTTTATTATTTTTTCATTTAAACATTTTCGTTGCTCACTTAATGAAAATCTGTAAATTTGTTTTTATTGTCACTCATTTATGGACGTGCATCTACCACTCTCTAACTGTTCGTCCGTCAGTCCGTCAGTCCGTCCTTCCTTCCGCTGGTTACTTTTACCGCTCGCTGATGCTATCGTTTAGCACCTGACATTCACCGGCAATTAGGCAGTCAGCCGTGTGCTGAGTGAGTGAAGTGGCAAAGGCCCCGTTGCTTTACATGCCATATAAAAGTAAATATATCGTTTGCCAAGCGGCACAACATGAGTTTTCTCGTCTCACCTGAAGTCAACGAACCGAAAGCGAGTATAGCTGTTTGTGTGCGCTGGACTTTTGCTCCATATACATATGCATCTGTATATTCTATATATACAGGGTGCCGCCCAAAGGACAGTATAAGGTTTGAATTTGTTATAACTTTTGTCATTTAAATTTAAAAAAATTTTGTAAATAAGACTTGGGAAATTAAAATGAACCATTATACAAAGGAACAACGAACAAAAATCATTGAAATACATTATGAAAATCAGCGGTCAATTGTTTTGACGATTTCATTCACAATTTGATAGTGAGTGAAGCAGCGCATTTCCAATTAATTGGCTTCAGCGACAATTACAACCACTTAAGTGCAGTGTTTAGTGCAGCGTATTGACCGATATTAACATTTGTCCATATTTCTTTCCAACAGGTTGCAACCATAGCGCACACATCAAGGTATACAATGGGTTTGTTACGGAAAAACTTCGAAGAGCGCATTATTGGCCGTCGTATTTAATGGTTCCCAACTGTTTTCTTTGGGCTTATTTGAAAGAAATGTACCATCGGGCGATCTCCAACTGAAAACCAATATTCTTAATGAAATTCGTGCTATAGTAACTGAAATTTTACGAAAGTTCATGCAAAATGTGTTGGAAATTTGTGCACGAATTCGGGAAACACAAAATATTCATCATTTGAGAGACGTTATCATTCATGTTTATGTCAGTCAAATTCACCATTTGCATATTATACTTAAAACAAACAAAAAGTATTGAAAAACGAGTATAATTTGATCTAAAATAAAAAAGTTTTAACGATTTCAAATCATAACGCTCTTTTTGCGCCACCCTGTATTTGTAGACACATATGACATTTCGATTGGGCTTTTCATATTCAAGCAAAACATTTTTCGATGAAGCTTGAAAAATATATATGGATATGAAAGAAAAAAACAAATAGAAATATTAAAAAAATTGGTATGTCATGTTTGTTAAGGATAAAAAATAGTAAATAAAACGAGACTAGAGTAACGAAAATTATGCGTTACGAAAACAATTTAACGCTGACGCATACGTGGAGTACAACAACAACAAAAACAACACTGAAAATCGCAGTTGGGAAAACTTGCAACATCATGCGGCAGCCGTCATTCGGTCATGCAGCAACAGCTGCAATAGCGAAAAACTGCATTAAACTGCATTTTCCTGTTGTGATATTTCAGAAGTTCAAAGTTTAGTGATGGGGATGAACAGTGTAAACGGTTAAAGATATTTGAATTCATTGGTAATCCATAGACCAATTGCTGTTTAAAAGTTTTTGTTTAAAATTTCGACTTTTTGTAAATCGGACTCTATTTGAAATGTTTTCATTTATATACAACTAGCAAACCCAGCGAACCACTTTTGATTTAAGATTGTTGCGCTGCCAATTTTTCCCAAAATATATCTTATTTTTCACCGTGTACCAAAGCTCATCCACCTGCGACAGAGATTTGTTGTAACAAACGTTTATTTTTGTCCAATATTTTATTTTAGATAGGTATAGTACAGCGAAGGTTAGCATGAAAGGTATGCAAAAGACCTTTACAACGAGCATTTACACGTTGAAAACTATTAAGCCGTTTGGGCACAGTAACCAATTGAAATTTTAGTCTTTTTTTTAGCTCTTTTCGTAAAAATCCGCCGTTTTGAAAAAAAAAAGTTGTAGAACAGAAGTTTCATAGTTTCTGTGTGTGTACTTAAATCGTGTATCAACAAAATTTAGATAATCTAGAGGATTCAAACGAACAAACAAGCAATTTCTCGTAAAAAATTTCAAAATATCATAGCTTTTGAACCGATTTTCCTGACCTTGGGCTCGTTGGACTTGGCGTCAAGAATATATAAAAAATAAGTTTGAGGTAGTAGCAACCGCCCACAAGCCCCCATACCGCTAAGGGCGGCTAATTGTCAACTCATTATATTTCGAACTGAGGTGATCCGATATTTTTAAAACTTTTTAATAGTACATAACACGTTGCGATCGGACTAAAACTTCGATAGTGCACCCACTGGGGTGGGCTTTCGTCACTTACGTGGACTACCATCCACACGGATATTATATGCCAATCACAGCACGATCAAACTACTGAAATCCGTGACGTAGATGCGCAGAACGAAAAACAAAAAAAAACGTTCACCCATCTTTGCGTTACCGTGTATTCTTTCCATTATACATAAAATTGTATTTGGTTTTTTGTGATTGTATGGCAGCCCAAACAATTAAACTAGTTGGGAGTTATAAATTTTAATTTAAAGTTTAAAAGCGTTTCTAATTCGCAAAGAGGTGTACTTCGCTAAGTTTGATTTTGTGTTTTTTTATTATAACATTAATTTTGTGGATTTTTGTTTATATATTGTTCTAAGGTATATCTGCCCGGAATAAGTTAGAGGATATACATTCACATAGTTTTTTGTAATGTCCATATAAAGTTTATCATTATGAAGATTTTCATAATGTTGACACAAATAAAAGTTCAATGTAGTTTAAAGTAAACAAAACAAAAAAAAAAAAAAATGTATAGACAGAGACACAGAGAAAGTATAGTCAGAGAAATTTATTAAATAAATATGTGTTATTTAAAATTGCAACTATGTAGATATATAAAACAGCCGCCTAATATGAAAATTTTAAGTTTATACATTAACTAAACTAACTTAAAACTAGAATAAGGAAATTGTGGACACTCAGACCCGTTGGAGGAACTCACAAAGTGGTCAGTGGTCCAAGCGGGCGCAATTACAAAAATAAAGAAATTGAAAGTTGCTAAATGAAGTTTACAAATTTATTGAATAGTGATTTGTCAGTACAGAGTTTTTTACAAAGTGTAAGGAAGAGTTATAAGAAAAATGGGGAGAAATCTTACTGAAGATACTACAAAGAGCTCGGAGTGAGTATAAGAATTTTATGAAGAAACGCAACAGAGAGCATAGAACGGCGTGATAAGAGTGTTGGGAGATCAATTAATTTTAACCTGTAATGATATGGCGGAAGATTTATTTCGGGATCCCAATTGAGACTCCTAAGAGCAATGAGAAGAAACTGTTGTTGAACTGACTCAATACGATCCTCGTGAATAGCATAATATGGCTTTTAAATTAAATTATTAAATCGGACGAACAAGAGAAGTATGGAGGAGTTTAGTGGTATAAGGGTCCTTAAACCGACGCTTAACAAAGCCAAGAACACCTTTTGGTTCATTCACTAAAGAACAAATGTGATTATTATAAATAAGTTTAGATTCCATAAGGATACCTAGGTCATTAAAACAAAACTCTCTACCCAGGGTAATGTTATTTAAAAATATGTCACTATAAATGGTTTTCTGCGATGAAACGACAAACATTTGCATTTTGAGAAATGTTGATTAAGAAAATGTAGACGACACCAATCATATAGTGAGTTTAAATCAGTCTGCAATAAACTTTGTTGCGAAACATCAGAATATGAGAAACATAATTTAACATCATCTGCATACATTAGTGTATGGGCATGATTAACAGACAAAGGAAGATCATTAATAAGAATGTTGAAAAATATTGGATTTAGGTGACTCTCTTGACTCTCTACGTGACACCAGAAGAAACAAGAATAGTTTTAGACAAACAATTTTTAAATAAAACTTTTTGTGTTCTACCTGATAAGTATGACTCAATCCAAGTAACAAGAGACGAAGGAAACCCTATTGCCCTTAATTTGAATAAAAGCTGCTTGTGACGCAGACTATCAAAAGCTTTACTGAATTCTTTAGAAATGACATCAGTTTGGCAGCCCGACTCAAAGCCATTATTTACAACAGTGGAAAATTCTAAAAGATTAGTAGTAATGGATTTTCCTCTGACGAAACCATGTTGGGAAGAACTAACAACAGACTGTAACGACTGTTGCAATTGGTCACGAATGATTTTTTCAAGTAGCTTCGGAATAGCACTCAGCTTAGAAATACCTCTATAATGCGATATATCAGACTTGCTGGCATTTTTATGTAACGGGATAGTAAAAGACTCCTTCCAAAGTGATGGAAATTTACATAACTTTTTGGATAGATTGAAAATACTTGATAAAGGAAAACACAAATGGAGCTAGAACATTGTTTTAGTATGCAACTGAGAATACTAATAGGGCCAGATAGGACAGAGAATTTAATGGATTAAAGCCATGTAAACATATTTTGCATGACAATGGCAGGAGGAGATATAAAGTCATATGATGTGATGCTGTAAGGATATGCAAAGCTAGGATTAACAGAGCTACTGGAATACTTACTTTGGAAAAAATCGCCAAACAAATCTGATATGGGCAAAGCAGAAGATGCAACTGTACCAGCAAGAAATAATTGCGAAGGATACGCTGAAGTACTACCTTTCGCATTAACGAAATTGAAAAACGATTTTGGATTGCGACGCTTTTTTTGTTTAACTTTTATGAAATGGTCAGCATAACATTTTCTATTTAATGCATTCAAATCAGAACGCGAGACACAATATTTACTAAAATTAGTGTTTGAGCCACTGCGTTTATATTTTTTAAATAAACGCGACTTAATATTTTTTAATCAGTAAAGGCTACGAGAAAACCAAGGCTGTCTTTTTTCCTGAGATTGGGACTGTAGTGTATGGAATGCAACTATCAAAATAATCAAAAAATGGTGCACTAAAAAATATTCATTACCAATTCAATATCTGAACAGCGTTCGAGAGCAGATCAATCGGTATTGAAAAGAAAGTGATTTAACTTGACGTCAGTCAAGTCAGTTTTTCTAAAACATCGGACATGTCGAAGAGTTTTTATTTTTTTGACATGTGAACGACAAATGCCATGTCAAGTTGAAAAGAGACTTCCAAAGTTGGATGGTGATTATCCTCAGGCATTGTAGTAGGAGGAATCCTAGCCAATATCAACAAAAAAAAAAAAAAACAAAATCATGAGCAGTTACAATTGTTGTTGTTGTTAATTTTTATACGAGGGGTACTATTTTTATTTCGGGAATAGCAAATAATAACAAACATTTTTAAATAAAAATGGATTTTTTTTTTCAAAATATTCCACTTGATGATCAATAACAACACTTTTGCATTCGTCCAAACCATTTGTCATAGTAGTTTTTCCATTCCTCTTGAGACACCTCCAAAACATGATTTTTGAACGCTTCAACTGCTTCAACGGCGCTCGTAAGTCGTTGACCATGCAGTTTACGTTTGATACTCGGGAACAAGAAGAAGTCATTGGGTGCCAAATCAAGACCGTACGGAGGATGAGTCATTAATTCGATGTTTTGACTGCTCAAAACTACATTTGTTTGATGAGATGTGTGAGAGCTCGCATTGTTATGATGGAGAATGATTCGTCTTTGGCGGTTGGTTTTACGAATTTCTCCAAAAACAAATGGTCGGGTACCACTAAGAATTGACCGTCCTACGTTCCTCAAGCAGAACAGTGGCGCATGCGTAAATATATTAAATTGCTTATTTAATAGACACTCAAAAATACTTGCTGCGCACACAAACACGTATACGAGCCGAACATTAAGAGCGTGAGAGCGAGAGAGTTGTTGAGTAGGAGCTCACTAATGTAAATGCAAGCGTGAGGGGGCGAGATACAGCGTTTAAATATGCACGACTAATATTTATTTGTAGTTGTATTTAATTGAAAAATTAATTTTTTTTTGTGTTTGATGCCGGCAACGCCAAACTATATAGAAACGCGTCTTATCTCTTTCTCTCGCAGCATACATTTATTGTAGTAAGGACAGGGGGTAGGAGTGGCAAGGGGAGGGGCAAAACGACGTCTGCCAGGGTACAGCTAGGCAGACATCAACAGGCACGAAGTCAAAACGAACATCCGAAATAATAGAATCAATACGAAGCACGAAGGCAGCAGCTTATTTTTGAACCTAGTCTATTGTAATCAGTTTTCATCAAAGTTTTCTTATGACGTTATCACGTAAAATTATCGTCCGTAAACCGACTTTACAGACAACCATTTTTTATTTAAGTCAATTTCAGCTTGTCGTTCGATATGGAGCGTCACATACATGTGCAAATGGGCGTGTTCCACTCACTTTTTTTATTTTTTTTTCCTTTTGTTTTACTATAAGATATGAAATTTCGTGCGAATGGCATTAGAGCTTCGGTTCAACAGAAGTTAACGTTTTTTTGTTAGTGTTTTTATCCTCACCTGTATTAGCCTATATTATTACTATATTATTAACCGATCGAAATTTAAATACTTCAGTTTTTGGCACTGCTGGAAGAGAAGATCCCATTTTCTATCAACATTTATTTTGATTTTTTGAACATTCAGGAGTTTATACAGGAGTGTTTCAGGAACTAAAATTTTTAGTTGACTTGCTGTCCAATTAACTTACTCTCCAGCAATTTTATGAGCTTTAGGATTTGTATTTTTATTAACGGGGAGGAGGATTAACTGGTTTATTAGCAAATTCTTCTTTAGATATTATTTTACATGACATATATTACATTGTAGCTAATTTTTATTATGTTTTATACTATTATATGGTTGAATTAATCATATCCAACATATATTTGCTCATTTAGTTCCTCACGGTACCCCTGCTATTTTAATGTAATTTATAGTGTGTATTACAACTAATAGAAATATTATTCGTTCAAGAACTTTAGCTGTTCGATTAACTTCAAATATCATTGACAGGAGCAACCGTTTAAGGAATAGTAAAATGATTCCAACAATATGCTGTATCTTTACTTATTTTAGGTAATACTATTACATCTTTCACTGTATATCAATGATGACGAGATATTTCACGAGTAGATACTTATCAAGGATTATATACTTCTGCTGTAAATCTTGCATGATGTACCTTTTTATGAGCTCTTTCTCACAGAAGGTTATCCCCAACTATTGAATTAGGAGCATCTTGACCACAAATAGGAATTGTGCCATTTAACTCTTTCCAAATTTCATTACTAAATACAGCAATTTGATTTTCATCTGGAGTTACTGTTACTTGAGCTCATCAAAGCTTAGCAAAAAATAATCATTCTCAAATTACTCAAGGATTACTTTTCACAATGTTATTAGGAGTTTAGTTTACTATCTTACACGTTTATGAATATATTGAAGCGCCATTTACAATTGCAGTTTCATTTTATGGATCTACGTTTTATATAGTAACAGGATTTCATGTCATTCATGTTTTAATTGGAACAACCTTTTAATTAATTTGTTTATTACGACAATATTTAGTAAAATACAACATCAACTTGTTTATTTTTGTTTTTTTTTTTGAGAAAAAGATATACGAAACTCATGCTTGCCGGTCTCTATCACGTCAAACACCCGTACCGTTCTGCAGGTCAGCTGATATTTATTGTTTACTAACTGTTCAAAAAATACAAAGAAACTTTACACACTTGTTCTAAAAATGGTGTTTATCGAAATCGTTATCCATCATTAGCTACAACAATTTTCCATCTTTTTGGCAGCATATGGATTCCGCGTCTTGTGAGGCAATCCACGCATCGACTCATTTCTTGGTATCCTCGTAAGAAGTAAAGCGCAGTCATCGATCTGAAAAATTGGTAGTCTTGGCTATAAGCGGAGGTGGGGTGGGGGATGTGTCTTGAAAAACCACCTTGTCGTGCCTTTTGGCATAGTCCGGCCGTTTTTGCTTCAATGCTCAGCTCAATTGCATCAATTGTTATTGGTAACGTTCACCAGTGATGGTTTGGTTAGGTTGCAGCAGCTCATAGTACCCAACACCCTTCTGATCCCACCAAATCCAGAGCCTGAGCTTGGCACCATGAAAGTACGGCTTGGCCGTCGATGTTGATGCATGGCCGGGTGGTCCCCATGATTTGTTTCGCTTTGGGTTGTCGTAATGAATCCACTTTTCATCGCCAATAACAATACGATGCAAAAAACTTTTCCGATTACGGCGTTGAAGCAGCTGTTCACAAGTGAAAAATCTCCTTTCGACGTCTCTTGGCTTCAATTCGTACGGCACCCAATTTCCTTGGTTTTGAATCATTCCCATGGCTTTGAGGCATTTGTAAACTGTTGACAAGTAAACTCCCAACGATTCTGACAATTCTTGAAGGGTTTGACACTGATCTTCGTCGAGTAATGCTTCAAATTCTTAATCTTCAAACTTTTTGGGCTGGCCCGGACTTTCTTCGTCCTCCGTATCAAAATCACCACTTTTTTAAACAGACGAAACCAGTACTCACAAGTTAAATCGATGGAGCATAGTTCCCGTAAGCCTCACAAAGCGTAAAATGGGCTTCAGCTGCTTTTTTCTTCAAATGTAAGCACAAAAGCAAAACTTCCCGCAAATTGCATTTTGTTGGAACAGAAGTCGACATGTTCACAGAGCAAAAAAAAATATGTTGCTTATACTTCAGTGGTATGACACATACTGAAAATTGAAGCTTATGAAGTAGGCTTTCACATGAATATATAGTCACTGGTTTATCCGATGCGATTTAGTGCTAGTTACGCCATCTCTTATGCATCTCTATCGGTTGTTGAGGATAAAGGTATATTTCATGTTTTATATACTTTGGTACTTTGTTTAAGTTTTCGGGAACTCATTAAAGAATGTGTTCCACTGTACGTGCTGCCACCACGATATCACCTCACTACGGATATACTGACAAACAAATATCTCGAAATCTCTCAATAAGTAAAAGATTTAATAAAAAATGTGGATTCCGTAACTATTGCAACCGATACATGAACGTCAAATGGGACAGAATCCCATATTGCAGTTACGGCGCATTTTATTACAAAAATAGTGGGAAATTAAAACGGTACTATTAAACTGCTCACGGTTCGAAGGATCTCACACAGGCAAAGACATTAAAATATCAATAATGTATAGTATATGTAAGGAGTGGGGCATTTAAGATAAAATGTATGCGGTTGCCAGATACAATGCCAAAAATATGCTTAATTCTAGGTTGGTCACATTGATCCTGCTTTGCACATACTCTGAGTCTACTCGTCCAAGATGCAGTGCGTTCTTTTAAAAATGTAAGATGTAAGATAGAGTAAGATTGTGTTGTATTGTGTTGAAACAGCATTAGAGCAGATAACATTTTTATCGATATTCAGCATGGATAACCATTAGATGGGCAAAAATCATTATTGATGTATCTAATGATGCATAGTATGACTCAATTATGAAGAATGATGCGAATTAGAACGAGCCTGAGTAGCCCTAATTTATTCAAAGCAAAACTCTTGAAAATTCTAGGGTTACGTTACAAAGAAATAAAAGAACAAGTAAAACCATTAATTCCTGTTGAACCGAAGCTCTAATACCGTACACACGAAATTAAGAATCGTATTGTAAAACGTAGTCGTGGAGTGGGTATAAGATACATATGTGCCCTATTAAACATTTAAGTGAGCAGTGGACACTTCAAGATTAGATGACACGGCATACCGACCGAGATATTTAAAACATTTGCCGATCCTAGATAATCTAAATACAGACTTTAAGAACGGTATATGTACGTATTTTTTCAAAGCTGATAGACGCTTAGTGGCAATAGTACATCTCAAACCGAGTATACGACCAGCAGACTAGTCTCATCGTGCCGATAAAGAGTAAATGGTTTTATCGACGCCCTTTTCTGTATAATTCAAACTTTGTGACAAAAATCAAATCGGTACCTACTATTTCCGCTATGTGAGAAGAGTTAAGAATATTTTGTAAGGAAAGAGTAAAAATTCGACACTTGTGCCATATTTTAAAATTTAGAACAGTCAATCATAATTGTATGTGAACCTATTCTTTCGCGAGCCTAAATCTGAAATTAATTGTTCGGTATTTTCAATCAAAATGAATTGAAAATACAAATGCAACCATTTTTCAAGTGATTTCGTAGTGCGCAGCTAATTTTGTATATAAACATGCATACTCAATACACAAAAGTGCAAAACGTGATGTTGCATGTTAGTCATGAGTCATAAAACAAAGTTGCATGCTAGTTAGCCTGTCTGCCTACCTCAAACAGCAGAAACAACAACAATTAAAGCACACTGTGCAATAGGAAATTATTTAAAATGTAGAATAATCATAGATGCGCAGGGCAAACAAAAATAAAATATATATGTACGAAGGTAACACCAAAAGTTATTGCAGTCGATGATCGAGCGATTGATGGTCATCGATCTTAGAGAAGATGTCGATGTTGATGTGCGCAATACAATTGGCAAGTTAGCTATAAGAACAATCGAGAGATGCCGACAACATAAGAGTCGGACTTACTCAATATTGTATGGATATTATGTAGTAAACCCAAGTTCAAAACTTAAGTATCGTAACACTTGTTGCTTCAAAATGATTTAAATGGGCTTCGAATTAAGCCTAAAGTACCGCGATAGGCCCATTGATTTGTCTATAATAGGACGATACAAACAGGTACAATTTATTTTTTTTTTTTGTATGTATTTCGAATGATTTAAATTTACGTATTCATTCGATGAATTGAATCGAAATGTTACAGTTGTCTTAGAAGTACGAGTATCTATAAAATATTGATAGTTTTACAGATAGTTTATTTGTCGGCAGTCGAAATCAAATTAAAGATTATTAAAGACAATAGAAATTGAAACTTTTAAATATGTTGCGGAGGTCGCCCAAGACTTGGGCTTTCCAATGCATGCTCGGTCAGACGTTTTCTCAGGGTCGTCATGAAAATGGAATCGTATCCGAGGCTTTCACTATGTCTTCACTGGTAAAAAGTTGTCTTGCGGTGGCGGGAAACAAAACCAGCCTCTAATTAAGGGACTTACCTACTAACAATATGCCCACGCAGGAAGACGTGACCAACGGACATCTGAGAGCTGCTTGTGTCGTTTGCAATAGAATTGTTTTTATACATTAAATGGCCCACTAATATGAACTCCCGGAAACGATCGCATTCCTCACAGTAAAATATAGCCAAATATATGGTATAAATAAAGAGCCTTGGTCTAAGTATACAAAGGAAGCTCTTTCGAAGTCACAAACTCACGACTGAAGCATTCTCACTTGTTTCTCTTAGATCTTCAAACAAAAATATTAGGGTTACCCTCAACTCCATATGGTAAATGAAAACGAAAATTGGTTAAACTACTCGCGATAAGCTGTTCTGTTTCAAACCGTATGCCCTACCCCTTGCCCTCCACATGCAACTGTTTGCTACACGCAAAGTTTTTGCTTTATAAACTTTTGTTTTTTTTTTTTACTTTTCGAGTTTACGATTACATTTACGATTACATAAGAATATAACATCGCAATTAATCGCGTTTAACGCAAAAATTTTTCTCTTTGAAAGCATTTTAATGCACTTCACGGTTAGTGCGAATAGTATATATTTATGTACGAATTTTTATATTGTTACAAAGTATGTAACATCCTCGGAGGTCCCAGCACAGTAGACGGCCGTAGTCAAAAGCTTATCTCAGCGTGTTGACTTTGAACCGTCAACCGGAGATCTAATGCCGTTTACATGAAATTTCGAAGAAAAAAGTATTTTTTGTGGAAGCTGAATTTCTAATATGGTAGGTTTGTTTGACAGTTATCCCTGAAATTTATAGATGAACGCATATTCATGGTATTTTTTGACCAATTTTGCTCAAATTACGCTTGAAATGTTTTCAATGAACAATTCGGCCGAGTTCCCTTCGATCCAGTTCAGATCGCTGGGGGAAAGTCAGCTTACGATCGAAAAGAATTGGCAATGTTATCATATCAGTACAATGCATTACCCTCCATACAGGCAATACGTGTACCAATTAACATAATGTTATCTCAAAGGCTTTCGAACATACAGCGTGTCTTAAAAGAAACTTCACATTTGATTTGTTGATTGCGTGAACGTAACTTTTTGTAAAACTCACGTACGCACAACACACGGTCCGCTCCCGAGAACCGCTCCATAGCGACTAAATTCCCAAAAGCTAGACTACCGATTGACATACCCCCCACGCCCACCGGAATAGTTGCGTTCACGCAATCAGTAAATCAAATGTGAACTTTCTTTTGAGACACCCTGCATAACAAACAAAACTACAACAACAACAACAACAACAACAACAACAAAATATACGATGCTTTAAGCCCAAAACTAAGATCGATGAAAGTTTTTGATGCTATGTCAAACAAACGAAAAAAAAAACAGTGTTCCCAAATCAACATGAAATGCGAAAATCAGATATTTATTAGATGAAAACTCCATACATATTTATTTTTCTTTGTGGTTTTGTGACGGAAATGCAAAAGGTCACACTCTTTGCCATCTGTTTTTTGAGCATATAAAGTATTTTCGATAGCAAACATTTTTGTTATCTGAGTACTCGATGAAAAAAGGTTCGTGCCGAAATTTTTTGTTTGTTGTTTGACAATGTTAAATCCTAAAGATGCGGCAGGTGAATAGAGAAAGTCATTCAAGACTTCAATTGGTGAATGGACGATTCGGCGGATTTTGAGGGAAGCATATTTCAAGACTTAACTAGCAAGACAGATTCCGTGCATACCAAAGCAAAACAAATCTTTCGCTAAAACGCATGTCCACAAGTTAGTACAGTTTTGGAGACACATTGGTCTTTCGACCGATAAATGCTCATTTGAATACAATGCTTGTAAACAGAAGATTTATGTAAGGCTTCCACAAACTCGATGTCAAAAAAAATTGTCAGTTTGTCAAAAAGTGAGCTAAGGTGGAGAATCTGTTAAGTTCTGGGGATGCATTGCCTACAATGGCTTAGGTGAATTTTTGAAAATCAATGGTTTCATAAACCAAAATCAAAATTTGCACATTTTAAATGATTACTCTTACTACTCAGTAGAAAAACTAATGTGGGAATCATTTATTCTGGTTTTGAAAACGTGTGAGCATATATACTATAAAACGAAAGTAATGCGCGTCATCAAGTAAAACTGGAGAAGAAACCATTTTCGAAGTGACTTCCATTTGGAAAGAGATTCGACTGTAGATCTTGGATCATTGGTGGATTAGAAATGGTGGCGTAGAAATAGTAGTAGTAATAGTAGTAATTGTAGTAGTAGTAGTAAAAGTAGTAGTAGTGGTAGTAGTAGTAGTGGTAGTAGTAGTAGTAGTAGTAGCAGTAGTAGCAGTAGTAGCAGTAGTAGCAGTAGTAGCAGTAGTAGCAGTAGTAGCAGTAGTAGCAGTAGTAGCAGTAGTAGCAGTAGTAGCAGTAGTAGCAGTAGTAGCAGTAGTAGCAGTAGTAGCAGTAGTAGCAGTAGTAGCAGTAGTAGCAGTAGTAGCAGTAGTAGCAGTAGTAGCAGTAGTAGCAGTAGTAGCAGTAGTAGCAGTAGTAGCAGTAGTAGCAGTAGTAGTACTACTACTACAAGTAGTAGAAATAGTAGTACTACTAGTAGAAATAGTAGTAGTAATAGTAATAACAGTAGTAACAATGACGTAGTAACAGTAGTAACAGTAGTAGTAATAGTAGTAACAGTAGTAGTAATAGTAGTAACAGTAGTAGTAACAGTAGTAGTAACAGTAGTAGTAACAGTAGTAGTAACAGTAGTAGTAACAGTAGTAGTAACAGTAGTAGTAACAGTAGTAGTAACAGTAGTAGTAACAGTAGTAGTAACAGTAGTAGTAACAGTAGTAGTAATAATAGTAAGTGCGCTTATAATAATAGTGGGTGTCTCTTTTTTAGCAGGTAAGTTTTTTAATGCAGCAACACTCAAAAAGTTTACCGTTTAGAAAAACAAAAAAAGCAACCGTACCACGACGCCTTCAAAAGGTGATTCAAGCAAAGGAGGGCTGGCTTTACTTTCTATTAAGTAAACTTAAATTTTATTAAAGTTTACAAAATTATTGTTTTTTAATGCCGTGCTTTTTCAGTATTTTCATTTATCAAAACAATTGTGATGTCAGAGTTTCTACAGAGTATATCTGCACATTCGTGATCAGCTCGACGAAACGAGTCGATCTGTTGTCATGGCTTTCTTTCCATTCGTGTTTGTTACTTTTACTCGATTTGTGGTTTTCAGAAACATATTTTTTTTTTTGTTTTCATTTCTTATTTTTTTTATATATATTTATTTTCTCACTCACTTAAAGCTTATCGCTTGTTCACATCTAATCTACGAGTAATATGTATGAACAAGAACCACAATAGCAACAACAATAGGCAACTGCCAGACTAATTATAATTAGACCAAATTTTGAAACCATTTAAAACGCATTAAACGCAACCACCGCCACTGCCACCGCCACCTCCACCAACAACAATAGCAACATCTACCAAAAGTAGTATCTAAGCTAGCCTAAAAGTATCTACGCATTTATATTTCATTCGTCTATTTTGCTTTTTTTTCGATTTTGCGTTACAAAATTATTGTCGGTGAGTGTAGTTGGTGGAAGTTGTTGTGGCGGTGGTGGCCAATTATTTATACGCTACTTATTAAACGAAAAAGTGGCTGAAAATACCTTTAATGGATGAAAATAATTCATAGTTGAATGTTATTAACACGCTCAAATCATGTCGTTTCTCATTTTCATTGTATTTATTGTTAGGTTGGTTGTTGGCTCATTTATTTAACAAGTTGGTCAAGAAATTGTATTAATATGTATTTTTTTTTTTTTCGTTTTTTACAATACAAGTATTATGTGTAAGTGTGCTAGTCATAGAAATTGTAGTTTGCGTGTCTTCGTTGCTCAGATACTTATTTTTTTTTATTTTTCGTTCGTTCATTTTGGCTTTTCATTGGTAAAAAACTAAATAAATGTAGTTTAACATTTTTGTTTTAGGTGAATGTACACTTTTTTGTACAAAGATTGTGTGTAAATCATTGGTACAATTACCTTTAAAATAATCTGTATGTATATATTAATAGGCAAGACGATTTTTTGTGACGTCTCACACACTCTTCACAGTATGCAAGAAAGTATACAATTTCAAAGGTTTTCACTTGCAGATGTGCACAATCTATATTTCATCAAAAATCGGTTGCATATTTTGCGTGTAAAGTGCTTAAACAATCGTCATTCACGCAACGAATCAAACATACATGGGCTGAACATTAAATACAAACGCACACATACAAATATTAAACGATGATTAAATAAAAGCTGTTATGCTGACTATTTAATAAAAGTTAAACAAAAAAAGCGTCGCAATCCAAAATGATTTTTCAATTTCGTTAATGCGAAACGTAGTACTTCAGCGTATCCTTCGCAATTATTTCTTGCTGGCGTCCATATCAGATTTGTTTGGCGATTTTTTTCAACGTACGTATTCTAGTAGCTCTGTTAATCCTAGTTTTGCATTTCCTTACAGCATCACATCATATGACTTTATATCTCCACCTGCCATTGTCATGCAAAATATGTTTACATGGCTTTAATCCATTAAATTCTCTGTATTATCTGGCCCTATTAGTATTCTCAGTTGCATACTAAAACAATGTTCTAGCTCCATTTGTGTTTTCCTTTATCAAGTCTTTTCAATCTATTCACAAAGTTATGTATATGTCCATCACTTTGGAAGGAGTCTTTTACTATCCCGTTACATAAAAATGCCAGCAAGTCTGATATATCGCATTATAGAGGTATTTCTAAGCTGAGTGCTATTCCGAAGCTACTTGAAAAAATCATTCGTGACCAATTGCAACAGTCGTTACAGTCTGTTGTTAGTTCTTCCCAACATGGTTTCGTCAGAGGAAAATCCATTACTACCAATCTTTTAGAATTTTCCACTGTTGTAAATAATGGCTTTGAGTCGGGCTGCCAAACTGATGTCATTTCTAAAGAATTCTGTAAAGCTTTTGATAGTCTGCGTCACAAGCAGCTTTTATTCAAATTAAGGGCAATAGGGTTTCCTTCGTCTCTTGTTACTTGGATTGAGTCATACTTATCAGATAGAACACAAAAAGTTTTATTTAAAAATTGTTTGTCTAAAACTATTCTTGTTTCTTCTGGTGTCACGTAGAGAGTCAAGAGAGTCACCTAAATCCAATATTTTTCAACATTTTTATTAATGATCTTCCTTTGTCTGTTAATCATGCCCATACACTAATGTATGCAGATGATGTTAAATTATGTTTCTCATATTCAAAATTTCTCAAAATGCAACTGTTTGTCGTTTCATCACAGAAAACCATTTATAGTGACATACTTTTTAAATAACATTACCCTGGGTAGAGAGTTTTGTTTTAATGACCTAGGTATCCTTATGGAACCTAAACTTATTTATAATAATCACATTTGTTCTTTAGTGAATAAAACAAAAGGTGTTCTTGGCTTTGTTAAGCGTCGGTCTAAGGACCCTTATACCACTAAACTCCTCCATACTTCTCTTGTTCGTCCGATTTTAGAATTTGTATTTGGAAGCCATATTATGCTATTCACGAGGATCGTATTGAGTCAGTTCAAAAACAGTTTCTTCTCTTTGTTCTTAGGAGTCTCAATTGGTATCCCGAAATAAATCTTCCGTATCATAACAGATTAAAATTAATTAATCTCCCAACCGTCTTACCACGCCGTTCTACGCTCTCTTTTGCTTTTCTTCATAAAATTCTTATTGGGGAGATTGATGCTCCCAACTTATTTCAGTCCATATTACTAAATGTCCCCATTCGACCAACACGCCACTTCGTGACAATAATATTACCTTTTTGTACGGCAAATTATGCGCTCAATAACTTACTCCGAGCTCTTTGTTGTATCTTCAGTAAGATTTCTCCCCATTTTTCTTATAACTCTTCATTAAACTATGTAAAAAACTCTGTACTGACAAATCACTATTCAATAAATTTGTAAACTTCATTTAACAACTTTCAAAAACTTTATTTTTGTAATTGTGCCAGCTTGGACCACTGACCAGGTTGTAAGTAGGGATACAGTTGGTCAACCTGGCGGCCAAACAAAGTTTCCTCCAATGGGTCTGTCCGCAACTTCCTTCTTCTAGTTTTAAGTTAGTTTAGTTAATCTATAAACTTAAAACTTTTATATTAAGCGTCGGTTTTATACTATATGTAGTTGGAATTTTAAATAAATAATGTTACATGCTGATAAGACTCTCGAAACGCATAAGATAAGAAAATCCAATTTTTATTTTGTATGCGCTTCGCTATTATTTTGGTGACTATCTCTCTTCGTGTATTTTCTTGGCGCATGATAAAAAAAAAAACAATTACAACAAATATATAAACACAATAATAGACAAAACTATTCCTAGATTTCGGTCCATTCAGTCGACCGCTGGCCTTACATACTAGTAGCTATGAATGCCTTCCTAGATCTATGTATATTATAATTAAAGTTCTATAGCATTAAAATACTTATACCGCATCACACAAACTTTCTAAAATTTTACTAATGTTCGATAAATTTTATGAATATTTTTTTGAATGATGACAACACTTCAAAAATATGTGAACTTTTTATCAAGGATCACATGTCAAACATTGAAATTCTATTGCTCCGAAATCAAGTAAGTAATCGGCTTTCATTATAATAAAGAATGTATTAATTTCTTTTCTTTTGTTTAGGCAACACTTTTTTCAATCGAAATGTCAAATGGCTTGAAACAACCATCAGTTTGGCGATGGAAATCGAAGACACATTCAACCCTTTTTGTAAGTGCACTCAAATTCCGAAATGAAATTAAATTTTTGTCCACCTAAGTGATAAAGGTAATTGAAATCACAGAAAACTTATCGCAAAAAATAAAAATGTACGCTTTTATTGTTGTTGTAATTTTTAGTCATTTGAAATATGCATCAGTGGCTTTGTTGAGCCATTTTTTTATAACGTGCTTTTGGTCTTGCTTGAAGAAGCCGTAGAGAGGTACAGGCGACCAACAAAATGGATTGTGGCACCTTTCTGGGCTTCTACATCAGCTTTCACATTGCCTGCCAATCCTCTGTTGAGGTTCTCGTGGCATTCGAGCGTGGACTTATTTCTAACTTCATAGCCTTTTAGGGCTTTTAAGGCTGCTTGGTTATCTGAGAAAATATTTACTCTGATGCTAGTTGCCCCCTTGGCCTAACAGAGTTTGTGATGTAGCATTTGTAGCAAAAAGCTCGGCATAGTCTGTGCATAGTGGTAGGTACAGTCGGCAGCGTGGGCCACTATCTTCTGTTTTGGAACCGTCCGTATATCAACATTGGGCATCGGTCCTTAGCCTGTTTGGCTTCGCAGTTTTGTGGTGGAATCTACAATGTTTGTTTGCTGGATGGAAGTGGCCATATGTTTTGCTAGTTCCATATTATTCAGTACATCATGATGTGCTTTGTGATTTCCTTTAATGAAATTGTAAAGCTTGTGGAGGGTTAGAGCAACCCTTGCCACTTCACTTTGAATTATCAAATGCAAGAGTTTTAGGTTAAGTAATGCTTCCATACCTAATGTTGGTGTTGCCCCAATTGTACATAAGTAGCCACGCCTTTGAAGTTTGGCTAGTGATTTTTGAGCAATTGTTTGCTTCCATATGCTGCCATATGTTATAATAGGACAAATCGTTTGTTTACATACCCAGTATGTCATCTTGGGGTTTAGATCCCAGGATCTGCGGAGGGCCTGTCTTATTGTCCATAGGGCTTTAGTCGCCTTTAATATAATATGCCACATTTAGCTGTACCAGTTGAGTCGTTTGTCTAGCAAGATACCTAGCCTCAATGCTTTATCCTGGATTTGTATAACAAAGGTGTTTATATGTATATGTATGAGGTAGTATTAATTTATGTTTCATAGTGTATGTAGATCCGCATCACATCTCTATGGGCTCAAGTAAGCACCGTAGAACTAAATGTAGCTACTGGTAGCTTTAAAATAGCGGCTGCGTACTTTCCTCCTCGGTATCAAGTCAATCAAAGCATTTTTCAAACTATATTTGATTCACTGGCAAACGGATTTGTCATTGGTGGTGATCTAAACGTGAAGTATCACTGGTGGGGAGCTAGAACCGACAACCCGAAAGGATTCGAACTACTGAAGTGCATTCATTCAAATAATTATTCAGTATTAACTTCAGGAAGTCCAACATACTGGCCGACTGACAAAATCGTCACCCTGATATACTAGATATCGCCATCTGCCGTGGAATTGATATACGAAGGATAACAATTAAAGACTTCCACAAGTTATTTTCCGACCACTCTGCAATTGTCATCGAAATCAATGTTCCAGTCGATCTTGATACTGTCAGAAGAAATCTTCTTAGCAAGAACTCAGACTTGTCTCTATTCCGATGCTGGTTAGATGGTCAAGTATACCCTAATATAGAAATGAATTCCGTAAGAGATGTTGCCGATACGGTCGAATGGTTAAGCCGGAAAATTCATGAAGCAGCAGACATCGCAACTCCTTTAAAAATATCAAACAACCCATCTTCATACCGCAACTACTCGATATATTCTAGAGAAATTCGTGAACTTGTTAATGAGAAACAAATGCTTCGACGTATCTTGCAACAATTTCACTACCCGGCAGACAAGAAGGCATTAAACAGAGTTTCAGAAAAATTAAAAAAGAGACTGATTGACTTGAAAAACGATGCGATTGAAGACTTCCTGATTAATGCCTAATGGACCTGAATGCGATTTATGTAGAGCTACAAAATATTTAAAACGTCCAGCTCGACGTTTAATTCCCAATCAAGAAAAAGCTGACTCATTCGCTGCATATCTTCAGGAACAATTTACACCATTCGCGATTTGCAAATAAAAAGATAATAAAAATAAAAAAAATATATATATATTGGAGGTCGTGTTAATTTATGTTTCCTAGTGAAAAGAACAATTTATTTCCTTTCACTAGGAATTTTTGTCGAGTTAAGTAATATAAGCAACTTTCTGTTTAGAAGGAGTGTTAAGCTACGCCAGCTAAAAATTCACAAAATTTCATAATATAGAACGCAAAATTAAATGTTTTTTAACAATGCAGGTCGTCAATGAAGGGCTAATCATAATTCAAAGACACTGATTTTAATGGCGTTCATTGCTTTTTAAAGTCAGCCTCCAGAGCCTTGAGATATTAGTACTTAAAATTTTTAGATTAGAATCCAAAAATTCTTACCTCTAACTTCTTCGTTTTAAAAAATATCTTTGAAGTAAAGATTACATTTATACCATGACCAAGGTCTTGTAAGGGGTAATGCAGCAACCAAATACAGATGAAATACATAGAAAATAAAACAAGCATGTTAAGTCTTACGTTTCAAAGCTAATATTTATTCAAAATACGATCCATTTAATCCTTTCAATACAACGTTTGGAACGCTCCACACTCTCGCTTTTCGGATGTTCTTTAGCAACTGTGTCACGGCTGCTTGTATGGCCTTCTCTGAGTAGCATGATATATGTAGAAAAATTTGTAATATCCGTCCAGCGGACTGATGAGAACTCGTCAGCTGAGTTTGAAACGCGTGTCTCCGTAATTTTATATTCATTGTAAAAAATTTGTTGTTGTTAATATTTTCTCTTACCATTGAAAAATAAGTAAATACATATTTGATAATGCAAAAATTGACCTTGAGCCAGCTAAAAATTTGTATAGTAATACAAAATTTTTAAAACTAAAATTGGGCGGAACAGACCGCTTCACATTTCTGTGAAACGTCCGTTCGTAAGAAACCATCATGCCACATTTCAAGTTAGCTGCTGGTTTGTATGAGGGGCAACTGCAAAAAGTTGGAGGATCTATTTGACTGCTATAAAAATTGATCCCCAAAAAATGTGCAACAACTACTAGACAGACTGATATGCGGATATGAGGGCATAAAAACGGTCACTTCTAAATCGACTCGGCTTGTCGTGCCTATCACGGATATACAGGATGTCTCAAAAGAAAGTTCACATTTAAAAAATCGATAAAAAAAAGTAAGTAGTTTATTGAAAAAAATTTTATTTCATATTAAAATACACACTTTGGGAATTTATTTCTTAAAAATGATATTGTCCAAATGTAAACCGTTGCGCTCACGGCATTCATTTAATCGAACACTAAAATTTCCTATGACGGCTCGGCAGTTATTCTCCGTGTTGGCTGCCACTTCGTGACGGATATTTTCTTTTAATTGTGCCAGGGAAGTTGGTTTGTTGCCGTAAACTTTAGATTTGACGTAACCCACAGGAAAAAGTCCATAGGAGTTAAATCGGGACTTCGTGGAGGCCAATTTATGTTACCTATCCTGGGGATCAATTTGCCAGGAAAAATTTTATGAACTCGTGGTAGAGACCTGTTGGACGTGTGTGAAGTTGCTAAAAATGCGGAACAATGATGATCTATGCACGTTTAAAGCAACAGCACGCTTCCGAATCGAAAGGCCCGGGTTGTCACGAACAGACTGAGTAACACTGTCTACGTTTTCGAACGTTCTCGAAGACCTTGGACGCCCTGATTTTGATTTTTCCAGCGTTGAACCGGTCTCGTCAAACGTCGAGTGCTTGGCGCATCATTTAAATGACGAACATGTCGAATACTGCAGAATTTTTTACGCGCTACAGTCGCTGAATTACCGTTTTTGTAAAACTCACGTACGCACAACGCACGGTCCGCTCCCGAGAAACGCTCCATAGCGACTAAATTCCCAAAGGCTAGGCTACCGATTGACATACCCCCCGTGCACCTCGTAATAGTTGCGTTCATGCAATCAGCAAATCAAATGTGAACTTTCTTTTGAGACACCCTGTATATATCTCAATAGTGAACGAGATAAAAGCGAAAATATGCATTTTCTCCACACCACCATGACGCATTTTTGAATGAATTAACGCTCAAAAGGACGAAACAAACAGCACATGAGTGCCTATTAGAGAAGATGCAATGTTTGCTTACTAGAATAGATATACGAGCTATTATAAGAAGAAGAAAGTAAGAAGAAGATACATTAGATGAAATGAATTAGAGAAAATTATTACAAGAACTGCAACTGCTGTTGTTGTCACAGTAATTACAATAATTGGGAACAATGCCATCTAACCTTAAGAAGCAGCAAACAAAGATAGAAGGGGTAGAATTCGCGCAACTATCTGTACTGTCTGCATGTATCTATCTAACTACGTATGTACATAGGTATGCATGCATATGTACCTTTTTATGTATCTATTAGACGCACACTCATTTGTGCAATATTCTTGCGCTGAATGGTTCAATTACTAACACTCCATCGCATTTTATGCGTTTTTTATGCAAATTTTACTAATCGTTGCAACTGAATCCTTCTTCTCTTCTCTTCTCTTCTCTCCTTTTTTTTATTAATTTGTACATCATGTGCGGCATAAATGTCATTTGACTGCTTTTTGAATTTATATAATTTAATTGTCGTTTTGCACACGGAAATGCAGCAGACAGATACTACAGTGAGACAGATACAGATACACAATTAAATAGCAAAACCGAAAAAAAAGAAAAAACTGAATAATGAAATGTGAAATGTGAAATCAAATGATAAATTATCACATCATAAATGCGTTTGATGCCAGTACTCGTGTTAATGATTATAATAATTATTGCATTTACAGTTCTAGTTGATGTATGTATCTACATACATACTTGTAGATACATAGGCGTATCTGTCTGCGTTTGTCATTGTTAACCAAGCGTGAAATTTATTTAAATTCATTTTTAAGTGTACCACTCGCATTAATATTGTGAACAATTAACATAAACTGTCAGACAGTCGACGCGACATCGAGTTGGAAGTAGTTGGAGTGTCCAAGTGTGCGAGTGGGAAAGCTAACTAAAGTACTTCTACTTTAAAAACTTTAATTGAGCGCTTTACTCAAACAACTTTTTCAAAGTACTTGAAAGCAATTACCATAAAAAAATATGCGCACCTTACAACTGTCTTCCGCATTGTAGGCCTGTGAAGTTAATGATAACAAACTTCATGCAATACATATGAAATAGGACCTTCCAACATTCTGCACATTCTCAATATTCTTTCTGAACATTCTCGACGAATGTTGCCATTCGCCCCGCACGAATTGGATGTTCTCAAAAGGGGCTACCTTTGCCGAGCTGTTTTATGGGGTTTACGATGTCTCCTTTAATGCATTACAAACTTTCAGAAAAACTGATAATACCATTTCACACTATGTGTGAATGGTATAAAATTAAACGAATTTTTCGATCAAGCGGTGCTTGAATCCAAGTTGTCTGGATGTTAGACTGCACGGTAGGTTGAGCTATCGATGCCTCATATATTTGTTGGTATGTGTATACAGTTTATACAATATCTGCTATTATTAATTGAATACGTTCCAATCATTTCATTCATTTGTCATCCACAATCGTCAACACACATCTGAATTAATTTTATTATATTAAAAATTATTAAATCTAAGCGTCCTTTCAAAAACTTAAAAAATGAAGTTAACTCCAGCGTTGCCGAGCACAATACATAAATAGGTTATGTTATTTCGGAAAATTCAGAATTCAAATGAAATAGTTTCACAAAATCCATATTTCAGTCAAGGCTAAGATGTTAAGTTGAAATATTTGCCGAACGCAAATAGCCACCATAGCGACTTTTTGTACGATTCGTGGAAAATAGCACATGACTCGATCGATTTGATCAAAAATATATGTGTAAAAAGCAACATACATTCATATACATTTATGTTTACATTGTGGGGTGTCCAATAGTCCCCTTCGTTATGTATCAAATTGTGAACGCAGTACAAATAGGTGTTGTGTTTGTACAGCCTCTATGCATTTAACTGTTTATAGCACACACTCTATGAAATATTTGTATAAATTTACTTACAATCTTGGAAGTATTTAGCAACATTTGACCCATTAACTTAAAATCTATAACAAATTTATAAAATAATGCCTTTCCAAACGCTTTAAAATCTTTGCATTAAAATTCATTCTCCAATTAAATTTTTAATTCGTAAACTGTTTATGCAATACATCAGCTAAGTTCGAGTACGTTTTGCTTTAATAATAATACCTTTTTCTTTTGTTGCTGTTTTTTTTGTTGTTGTTGTTTATTTTATTAAACCATTGATTTATTAGTCTGTCTTTCGATGCTCAGCTCAGTAATTTGATTGCGGCAGATTGCACTGTTTTCAATGGCAATGTCCCAAGCCCCCACTTATAATTATCTTATTATAAAACATATTTATGCATGTACTATTTTGCATTTTTGACGATTGGTGACAGCGCATAAAAATAATAGAGAATAATATTAAAAATTAAGCGAATTATGCATCGAGCGGGATGTTATTAGGCGGCTGCACGCATGGTAGAGCTATAGATGCGTCATACATAAAATTCGATTTATAGCTTCCCTGTAAAACTTTCCTGTGGTCATCATCGTGTCCGCCAAACTTTTTAACCCTATAAGAATGAAAGGCATCTGCCGATACAGAAGATGATTAGACAGTCGGAGAAGCGAATAGGCTAGACTAAACATATTTGTCCTATAGAGCTGATAGCGAATATAATGAATTTATGGAATCTCTAGAGCAGTATATTGTCTATCAGGTCTGTTCAGGTTCTCATTTTCGGAAAGATTTTGTGACAGTGAATTCGATAAAATGGTACATTTTTCATATGTGAGACAATGTTGCGATTTGAATTCTTATTACTCATTGTATGTGAACTCAAAACCTAAAAGTATTTCTTATGTGAAAAATTGATCATTCTATAGAAATCACTTTCGCAACAATGACAATATACCCTACACTATTTAATACGATTGTTTGTAGGGTACAAACAGAGTGAAAACAAAAATACAACAGCGACACCGACATGAAACAACAACGACCTTTTATCACTAATTAGTTGCATTTAAGCAACAGAAAAGAAAAAAAAATGCGCTTCCAAAATATGCACTAGTAGCTGTACCCGGTTTTGACTGTTGTAGATTTTTGCATATATGTAATACAAATCGATTTTAAAGACGATATTTCGCCCCGTTTCCCTTTTTTAGGATAAAATGTACAACAATCGTCGAAAATATTTGTTGTTTAAAGTATACAAACCAAGAATGATTCGATTTAGATCCGATAAGATATACTTTTAACATTTTTCCCCGTTCGGTATGGAATTTCTCAAAACTCCGCCTTTTCACCATACAAGGAAACTACTATTCAGATCACTACTTTCATAGCTGATGAACTTAATAAGCCGAGGCCATGCGAACGTACAGTGATGGTGGCTCTAGACTTGAACAAGGCATTTGACACAGTTGAGCATGCAATCTTGTTTCAAGACCTGGACTCCACCTCACTACCCGATAAAACGAAACGCTGGCTATTGAACTATCTTAATTGTAGAAGGGCATACGTTGAGTTCATTGGTGTGAGGTCGGGTTATCGTAAGTTAAAGATAGGTGTTCCACAGGGCGGGGTTCTCCTCTTCTGTTCAACCTTTATTTGGCAAAGATGCCCCTTCCCCCTTCCCATATAAAACTGGTGACCTATGCACATGATTGTTCTGTTTTAGATGTAGATGATATCTGTGCGAGAATTAATATTTATTTGGATAATTTATTAAATTTTATAAATGCTCGCAACGATAGGCTTTCAACTCATAAGTCATCTGCTTCCATTTTCACTTCCTGGATTAAGGAGGTGAGAATGGAACTAGATGTCTTTGTTGGAGGTCTAAGGGTTCCTAGTGTCCAGTACCCGATGATATTGAGAACTACATTTGACCCATTGCTTAGATTCTCGGCTGATGCCACCAAGACAAATAACCGTCTTAAGTCGAGAAACAAAGTGTTGAAAGCGCTTGCCGGATCTTCTTGGGGTAAGGACAAGGAGACTATATTAACAACTTATAAAGCTATTGGACGTTCTGTCCTAAATTATGCTGCTCCTGTATGGACTCCTTTCCTGAGTAAGACTCAATGGCAAAGCCTGCAAAGAAGTCAGAATAGTGCGCTGAAGACTGCCACTGGTTGTTTGCAAATGACCCATGAGGATCATTTGCACAATGAAGCGATGATACTTCCTGTTCATCAACATAATGAGCTGCTTTCGAAGCAGTTCTTGTTGGGTGCGTATAGAGGTGATCATCCGAACCATGGCACCCTCACTACATCAGCGCCTACCCGAATAAGATCGGATAGCATAAATCGCTTTATCACTGATAGCAATATAGAGGAGTATGAGTATACTTGTGCATAAAGATGCAACTGAACATGCCATTCACTTGTTTAGGGACAATATTATTTTAGGTGGAAGACCTCCGCCTATTAATGAGATCGAAAAACATCTCCCTCGTAGCACCAGGACGAAACTTGCACAGTTAAGATCCGGATGGAGCGTTATGCTCGAGTGCTACACGGAAAGAATTGGGATAAGCAATACTAATTGCTGCCCTGATTGCGGTCAATCACCGCATGATACTATTCATTTGTTCAATTGCCCGACCCATCCGACACAATTGAGCCCTTTAGACCTCTGGTTACGACCAGTGGATGTTGCTTTTTTCCTAGATCTTGACACCTGAGGTTGCATTTCGGTCTGTCTTTCTCTTACTTTCACAAATATTGCTTTGCACTACTACATTCATTTCATATATATAATAAATTGTGTATATATAATTTCCTGATACAGCTCACACGAAGCTGTTACAACAACAACAACTATTCAGATATTAGCTCTCTTCTAGCAATAGCGGCTTAGGTTGTGCGTTGATGAAGAATTAATGAATGAGTTAGGCCAAGCATTCATATATATAGTATATAGTATAGATGTACTACATTTTTATGTATGTATGTTTATACGTATGTGTAGGTATACGTATATAGTTGGATGACGATATTTATAGCGTGAGTGATTAAACATGAAGTGAGGTGCACAATTCTTGCAAATTCAACTATAATAACAACAAAAGCAAAACCCGTGCACAAGATAATTTTATAAGCCAAACCAGAAGACCTTCGAATGGGCGTGGCCGAACGAGACCGGACAAAATTCAAACTAAATATTTGGAATTTAATTTATTTTATTGGTTTTTTTTATAACTTTCAATTCAAACAAAATATACTCGAACGTGTAGTAAAGAAAAAAAACTTTTATTTGCGAAAGATGGCATTGGATATTAAACTAGATTTCGGTATTGACCCTATGTACAGTGGTTGATTATAAGAGTAGACACACGGTAAACGGTTCAGTAGTTATGGGACAAGGCAAAAGTGCTGCAATCATGGAATAGAACCGAAATGTATTTCGGTTTTGTTTCTTTACCGGTTCCAATTTCTTTCGGTATTCGATTTCGGTGCGTTTCTTGGATTTTAGATCCTATGTACGGTACCGCTACCAGTGGTCAATGTTAAAATTCTTGAAGAGAAAATAATTACTATTACACACGTTCCAGATACCATATATCAATTATTTGAAATTAACTATTCTTTATTCAAAAGTAAGTAAATACAAGCATATTGTACTAAATAATTTAATTATTTCAGGAAGTTTGTAAAGCAGTAAACGAATCATCGGAGAGCCCATAAGTTACATACATTGTTGATCAGCTCGACGAGACGAATAGAATTAGCCATGTCCGTGTGTCTGTCTGAATCAATACTATTGTACTCCCTCAGTTTCTAAGATATCCATCGGGTATGGATACATCCTATGTTTTTAGGTTATGTTACAACTGCCACGCTCACTTTTAGCGGTAGTAAGCACACAAACTCACCCCCTATTTTCGAATTTTGTATGAAATGTTGTTGCGTTCAGCCGATTTCTAAGCAGTTTCATAATAAACTTGACGTCTGAAAACAAAGGCTCTAAGCTTACTTACGTAGCTGGAACTGCATCAAAAACTTTTGACAATTCGAATAGCTCTGGGATATTTGTGGAATTTTCTAAACATATACTATGTGAACAGCTGTTTTTTGTTTTTCTTTGAACCTTATGCGAAAGTAAATATTTTTCTAAGAAAAAAACGAAAATAAATAAATCTGCTAAATGAAACTATATCGGTGCAAATGTTTTGGTTCCGTTACGGTTCTTTCATTTTATTTTATTTCGGTAAAGGTTTCTGGTTTCGGTTCTCAATTTGAATCGGTTAATTTCGATTAACGGTTCCAGTTTTCTATCCTACTTATGAGTCAACAGTCTTTTAAGCAAATCTGCAGGATATGTCCAAGTCGTGAAATCACTGCTGCTTTCTTATTTGTTTTTATAATATTGCCAATATTTAACCTGACTATTCCTTATAAACATATTATCCATAGAAACAAATTAATAAACTAAATCATTACAGAAGCAAAGTTTTTGTCTGTATATTGTTTGGCACGCTCTGTAGCCTAAACGGCTTCATGGATTTTGACATATGAGTTATCGTTAGATTCGTCTTGAGTGCTTCGGAAGTGTTACAGGGTATAATAGTTTTTTGTGCACAAGTGGACCGACGATCAAAAAAAAATTGACATTTGTGACCGATTGCTTGACTACAAATCGCAATTTCTCACTCAACCACTCTCCATATTGGTCTGATTTGGTACCGAGAAAATTTTTATCTTTATTTTTATACGTAAAATCCATCAAAATGCTTGTACCGACACTATGAATAGTCTGTCATTTCAGATGCAATAACCCCTCTTCCAGTGGATCAAATGTCGTGTAGTCAAAAATCAAGGAGAACTATGGTCACTTAGAGATGCCGCCACTATAGTCTGTTCGTCCTTCGTATATATCAACTGCTGTATCTCAGAGAATATAAAAGATAGAACCACAAAACTTGTATGTTTTGACTCGCTGATCCATGCATTGATCAAAATTATATGTTTTATACTACTTTGTTCAATACACAAACTAAAACCAACTGCAGTAATTTTAGACCTTTGAAGCATTAAGCTTTAGCTATTTTGTTATGTGGAGGCCTTGAGGAGTTAAATACGGTCTTAATATAATCAATAAAGTCAGTCAAGGATAACCAAACCCGGAAACCTCCGAATTGACTTAAAAATTTTTGTATGTATGCCCATCTAATAAACTTTTTTATTAGAAATAAAAAAAAGTGAAACAAGATAGAACGCTGCAGTCGACTGTGCTCGACTTCGAGATACTCTTTACCTTATTTGATGCACATTATATGAACCATAGATTAAATTGTTTAGTGAACCGATGCAGACTTACGCGGTATATTTTATTAGAATTAATGAAAAATTGGAATTGATTATGGAATATATTGTAAAGATTGATGTAAGATACGCCAAATTTGACATTTATAGCTCATTGAAGAAAATGCAAGTAACAATGGAATAGTCGTGTGTTCACCCTGCACCCTTGCCAATGTAGATCTATGCAGTATTTAACATATGGAAAACTTATTTAATACAGTGGATATCAACTAGATATACCATGATATGGTGAATTTTTAGGAATATATTCTACAATTTTAGGTACGTTCCACCTAAAATTGCATGCAAGCATGCATTCCTAAAAATCCACCATATCAAACATCAAGTTGAAATCCATTATTATAAATAATTGGGCGGTGGGATTGTAAGGGGCTAGCACTAAAAGTGGGCGTGACACATCGATATGAATACTCAATCTGCTAAGAACAAAAATAAGCTTGTATACCGGATTTCAGCTCAAAAATTGATACGACTCGTCTCGTCTAGCTGATCATACATATACTATATGGGGTCTACGATACCTCCTGTAATGCGTTACGCACTTTCTGACAAACTAATAATAACATTTCACTCTATGTGTGAAATGGTATAAAAATTACATGCAAAATATTAAAAATGGGTTCAAGTTTGTATGGGAGCTACCCCTTATAACGGTTCGATCTGAAACTATGCGGTATATATTATTAAGATATATAGATATATATATATTACTAGATACATCAAAGTGGACGTTTTTAGCGGACATACGGACGGACGAAAATATATATCGACTCGTGTTCCAATGCTGATCAAGCATATATACATTTTATGTGGTCTGTCACGCCTTCTTATGACTGTTAGATACATTTGCACAAACTTAATACACAATTTAATCATATGGGCATATAGGATATAAATAAACAACAAACCTTTTTCGGCTATGCACTTGAAAAGTGTGGGCTTGCTGGGTGTGGCATCTACAATATTGAGAATGAAACGTCTGTGTATGGTCAAGAAAAATTTAACTGTCTAAGTGTGAAGTTTCTAGCTCTTATAGTTCCTGAAACCTGTTGTCTCATACATCTGATGGACTGATGGACAGACGTACATAGCTAAATCGACTCAGTATCCGATGCTGATCTATAACGCATCTCGCTGCCTATTACATTCAATCGTACAAACTTATTACACCCTTATTTCTTTGGGTACAGGGTATAAATGTCTGACCACAGTAAAAAATTTAAATATGAGTTTTTTTTTTTTTTTTGGCTTTTCCGCCATTTAGAAAAAAATTGCATAAGAAAAACTTCTGGGTTTTTTGTGTTCTAAAATCATATACTGGATCACTCACGTGCTTCAAAACTCCTTGGTGGTGGGAACTTCTTTATAATATATAAAGAAAATATATTTTTAAAAAAAATATTTACTAAAATTTGAGAAATGATCAAGCAAAATAATACATCTATACGTATATAACTAGTTCAGCATGCTTTAACACACACACACACACACACACACACACTAGCACATACATCGATGAATTCAATAGATGAAAAATATCAACTTAATTGACTATATTCGAATACATCTTTTTCTACTAATCCAAAGCCAGATCACATTGCTTCACGCTTGGCAAACGCGTCGAAATTCAACACTTTCAATTAGCAGCAATTTTCTTTTTACGAGCTTACAGCGAAGCAATGACCAAGAAGAGCAATGGTGAAGAAGAGAAGTGTTTGAAAGATTAGCACATAAGATGCAAAGATTTATGGCTTCAAATTATGGACTACGCACGCTTGATGATAACATTTCCGTTTGCCACAAAAGCAAAAAAACAGAAACAAAAAAAAAAACAGAATAAAAATATATGAGAAACCCTAACAAAATTCTACATAATAATAATAAAAACCGCTAATTAATCTTATCCAAAATGCTATAGAGAGCGACTTAATGTTGTTTTAAAACACCAATTGTAGCTCCGAAATGAAATAATGTCTTGTATAATAAAAAAAAAATTTTAACTAAATTCATCTCAAAACGAAATAAAATGCTCATAAAAGCAAAATGTATTCTCACACCCAATTTTTATAGCACATTTTCCACTTGTGCTACGAAACACCTTTCCTAGATAAAGATACATGCCTAACCACAACACATACTTGTATATACTTTTGTATGAACACTGTTGTTTTAGTTGAGCAGTTGGAACGGACGGAGCAGGGAAATGGCGGAGCAAACTGCTTAATTCCTCATTAATTTGCATAAATTTTTTCGAAAACAAAATAATCGCCAAAGTCAAGTCAGCCCAAGACGAATCAAGTTAAGACGAAACGAGTCGAATGAGTGAGCATTAATTTCTATTTTCTATTTGTGAATTATAGACTGCAAAATAAATCGCCTGTCAGCATTCCCGAGCGCCGTTCTAGGCGTTCACTATCTTTTTCTATATATTGTATGTATCTTACATATGTATATGTATGTCTAACCACAATATTCGCTCCTACTTAAGATTAGATTATAAATATATACTCGAAAATCATTGAAGCATATGCAAGATTTTAACTCAAGCTCAACATAAAATTTGAATCTGTATCCAAAGTCGATTTTGTATACAGTATTCAGTGCCGCCAGAGACCGGGTTCATCGTCATCGTTGTCTTCGACGTCGTCATCGTCATCGTCATCGTCGTCGTCGTGGTCAGGGGACTAACTGCGCAAGTGTGAACATAACTCTTAACCCAAATTACTATAAATCATTCAAAAATTCCACTTTTCACCTTTGCTTTGTTAATTTCTTTGCTCATCTGACTGAGTGCGTCCGATCTGCGCCCTCGACCGCCTTCAAACAGAAGAAAGAAAATTTAAATAATGTGGTAATAATAGACGCGCCTCAGTTAATAATGGCCAACAGTTTTACCACCGCCACCGACATCGGCATCGGCATCGGCATCGAGTGTGCTGTGTGTGAGTCTCAGCTGCGTCTTAGTTCTCGGATTGCACTTGTACACGTAGCAACGACTTTGCATAGTATTACCTTACCATTTACTTACTTACATATGTAGATAGTGCAAACGATTCAGCGTTCCAGCGATCTCAGTTCATGTCGATCCCCTAATTCAGTCGCGCTGCTCGTTTGTACTTTAATAAATTAGTTTTAAAATCATCATTAAATTAAATACACACAAACACACACACACACACACACACACAGATCCAACAACGGAGAACAGGTGATTCTTTGTGGCCTTAAAAGTGGAGGTGCGCTGATGGTTAGTTTGTTGGTCAATTCAGTTGGTCAATTCAGTCGGTCATTCAGTTAGTGAGTCAGTTGCTCTTTTGTTCATTCATTTAGTCAGTTTTATAAGTCTGGTTTTAAGTTTTGTTGTAGCAACCTCAATGGTGGAGGGTGCGAAATGCGTCTGTGGAATTAGTGGAATTTTAATTTGCTTTCTTACATTTTTTCTGCTTGAGCAAATTTTAATTTATCGTAATTAATCAAATTTTTTTTAAAAACTAAATATACAAAAAATGAAGAAAAAAAATAAAAACAACACACAATTTTTCGTGTGATTAAATATGTATCATATGCGCGTATAAATCCATATACGAGGGCTGCTATTTATATTTCGGGAACTGGCAACACTAATATCAACAAGAATGTGTCAATGAACTCAGTCCTTAGTATGGCGATAAAGCACCATCAAAAACCACAGCATATCGCTGGTATAGTGAATTCAATCGTGGACGTAGTTCGGTCGCCGACGCATTCCGTGAAGGTCGTCCAAAATCGGTTGTTGTGCCCAAAACCATCGATGCAGTGCGTGAACTGATGATGCAAGATCGTCATGTGACATATCGTGAGATAGAGGCATCCTTGCACATTAGTTCCACTTCAAAGCATTCGATTTTGCATGAACACTTAGCTGTAAAAAATATTTGCTCTCGTTGGATACCCCATAATTTATCAATCGCTCAAAAAAGGTTCGCGTCGATTGGTGTAAGGAAATGATTAAAAAGTTCGACCGTGGTGCTTCGAAGCATGGATATATGCGTATGAGCGTATGAGGAAACAAAACAGCAATCGACCGTGTTGGTATTCCAAGACGAGCCAAATCCAACAAAAGTTGTTCATGGAAGAAGCACAGCGAAGCAAATGATTGCCTGTTTCTTCTGCCGAATGGGTCATGTGGCCACTGTTCCGCTTGAGCAACATAGGACAGTCAATTCTGAGTGGTACACGACCATTTTTTGCCAGAAGTCTTCGGAGAAATTCGTAAAACCAACCGCCAAAGACGAATCATACTCCATCATGACAATGCGTGCTCTCACACATCTCGTCAAACAAGTGCATTTTTGAGCAGTCAAAACATCGAATTAATGACTCATCCTCCGTACAGTTCTGATTTGGCACCCAATGACTTCTTCTTGTTCCCGAGTATCAAAGGTAAACTGCGTGATCAACGATTTACGAGCGCCGAAGAAGCAGTTGAAGCGTTCAAAAACCATGTTTTGGAGGCGTCTCAAGAGGAATGGAAGAACAAATGGTTTGAACGAATGCAAAAGTGTATTGATCATCAAGGGGAATATTTTGAAAAACAATAGAGCCATTTTCATTTAAAAATGTTTGTTATCATTTGCTATTCCCGAAATATAAATAGTACCCCTCGTAAAATGCATAACATTTTTTTTTTTTTTTTTAACCAGTCCGGGTCAATTTTGAAGCTATATACTTAATGGTTTCTTTTTCTTTTCCAAAATTAACCTCGACTAATTTTAAATTCGTAGGGTATAGAATTTTTCTAACTTCGTGTTCAGCGTTATAAAACCTACAACAATTTCTCACTGCGATATTAATAAGTTTATTTGATGTTTAGTGTTTTTATGCAAATATTTTTGTGTTTAAGTAGTATCAACACAGAACTTAGTACGCATTACAAACTGTGTACAAAAATTAATATACTCGAACAATTTACTATTCACTATAAAAATGAGAAGCATAACAACAAAAGCAAAAGCAAAAACAAGAACTTACCTTAAACTAACGGAACAAATATAGCATGAGATTATTAAAAATATGTTTGGAGAGTATGAGAACAAAATCATTGTGTAGAGTTTACACTGTAGACTCTCATTGCTCCATACAGCTTCACTCTTTTTTTTTGTTTTATTATATTCTTTTTTCAACGCACACCTTGAAAAGACTTAAAACACGAAATTTCGCGACGAACGCATTTTTTAATTACGCAATAATTTTTTTTATATCACATTTTAGCTGCATACATATATACACATGTGTCTTTAATTGCATTCTAATAACTTTGTACATATTATTTGTACTATTTAAACTTTACACACACAAATGCAGAAGTATATTTTGCACAAAAAAAAAAAGAAAAAACAAACAAATTAAACAAATGCATTTTTATCACTTTTTTACGCTGCAAACACACGCGCGACGCACTCTACGGCAGATCGATAGTAACTGATAATTTGTTCTGCACTTAAAGTGAGTAAAAGTAAAAAAGAGGCTGGAAGAATGGTGACGCTAAGAGAGAATAGAGCGCCGATAACGGTCAAGCACCAAAAAAAAAAAAAAAAAAAAAAAAAACTATGCAAATGCAATAAATGGAGAAATGAAAAATGGGAGAAAGTGATTGCAACTGTGAGAGTGTGAGTAAGCAAACAGGCAATAGAAATGCAAAAGATTCTGAGATTATGCAAAACAAAAAAAAAAAATTATGGTATTACCATGAAAATTTGTAACAATTTGTCAGACCTCGCTGAAACACGGCACAAATACGTATTTTTATTGCTGTTAAATGGAGTATCTTACTAAGGACCATATTGGTCTATGTGTGACCTCTATGAAGGGGTCAGCCGGCGTAACATAAATAGAGTAGCCATTTTACAATATTAAAATGCTTTAACGATATACATATGTAGGTAGACATATAATAAAAGTATTTTTGTTTGTTTTGATTTATCAAATAATGTCAATGAAGGGTTTTTAATTGAGCCCAAAGATGTTTTCTCAATTTGTTAATGAATCATATATGTGTGTGTATGTGTATGTAAAGAATTGCCTTCAATTAAGCTAGGCCATTTGTGCGTAGGGTGAATACAGTCTTTAGTTGCGACGTCGATAGTATATCATGGTCATGTAGGACATCAATAGGTTGCAGATGATAATGATGATGAGTACGGCCAAAGCCTGTCCAATATTGGCCTCTTCGTGGGTTAGCTGCATTGTTGACAGCTTACGCTCGTGCTCCCAGTCCACTGGTAGTATATCTTTGTAGAGCAAGAACATTTTATGCAATGGGCAGGCAGTGCCACAGTTAGGTATTTCGATTGGTTTTGGCTCAGCGGTAGTGTTTTTATAGAATATGGAATCGTAGGGATTATTTGTGGCATCGATGCGTAGCTCAAGCATGATACACACTGTATAGGGTGGACTGTGTAGTTCGAACAGATTTAGAGTATTGAGCATATTGGCAATTGTTGTATCGTGAGCACTGTAAATCCAAATGGAGCGATTAGGACTCAATTTGCCTTGTTCTTTGTCAATAAAACGATGTAGTATCTCATTTATCAGCGCAGTCAGTCTTCAGACGTGCCAATTGACGCGTATACGTTTTAATGGCAAAAGCAAAATTTGATACGTAGGTCATATCGGCGCTGAGATACACTTTCTTTGTTCAGTCGGGCAGTGTTTTGTTATAGAGACTTTCAATGAAAAAAGTATTATTAATGCGCTGTATGCCCTCCAAAGATTCAATGATGCGTCCCGTATAATGCGTTAGATAATCAAGCAAGTATTTGAAACGCTCGTTAATTTTTTTAAAAATCCGGAGTGTTTTTTTTGCAGTTCCGAGAATGCGTAATCGTAATCGTAGGCAGGACAAGGCGCCTTACCAGATAGCGTTACATCTAATTGCTCCGGTACAGTGTGCACCGGAATGGGTTGCCATTTCATGTCCTTCAGCCAAATATTCGTGCCAACCGGTTTATACAGTCCTGTCAGATTCGAAAGCGCGCTCATTTAGGCGTGCTGGTACGATAAGGTGCCACTAAACTGGTCAAAGCGTTCACAAAAATGCATCGATATCAATGGCGAATATACAAATAGAAACATAGACGAGTGCTCAAGCTTTCTAAAGGTTTAGCATTCATTGAGAAATTTTGTTTCACGGATAAGATTTTTGGTCGAGGCGAAAAAGGCAGACATGTTTTGCAACGAACAATCCGAATCGCGAATCAAAAAGTAGGCTTGATTAATCACACTATATGTTCATATACATGAAAATCACAGCAACTAAAACATCAACGACGACAATAAATGCCATATTGTAAAACAAATATGTTAGTTGTAACATTTACATTGAATGCATCTATGTATGTACCCTATGCTCTAAGCCTCAACAAATGCCAGCTAAGTCGTTTTAATAATGCAACGAAGTTATTTGTTGTTGTTGTTGTTGTTGTGTTCTTGGCCGACGCTGCAAAAGTATCTCATAGATAAACTGGTGTAAAATGTTATGCAAACAATTTACAAACAAAAGATAGAAACGTATCGCATGCAATACAACACTTAATGAAGCACTGGGCGACGCGGCATGACACGATGGAGTGCTATCCAGAGTAACTGGGCGCTGAATGATGGAAGAGCATAAGTAAATATTGAAGATGCGAGCTTGTGAGAGCTATAGATAGAGAGCGAGCGAGCGAACACTATAACAAGTATTTGTAACTGTGTAAGTGTGCGAGTATCTGTGTGTGTACGTGTGTGTGGGAGCGTGTGGAAAAACCGCAAGTTAAAATTAACTACAGTTTAAATTAAGGGTTTTTAATGAGTGGGTTAATTAGTTACAATAGATTAAATTTCAAAGATTTGAAACAATTGTATTAAAGACAGCTAGGGAAGTCTATGCAATGCGAACAGTGTTGCCAACTGTACGCATTATGTAATCCGAACTGAGTGGAAAAAATGAGTTGATGAAGTTCAAATCTGGACTGAAGTGTAATCGATGCCATGTGAAGCGTTACTAATGCATACCGATAGTTGAGATGAACTGGCGCTGAACTGGTGCGTGGTATGCGTTCTTATTTGCGACAACATAGTGGTAGAAGGTCTTTAAATAACCTCGTGATTTCTATAATCTAATATTCGATTGTTGCACACGTGTTTAGCGCTATGATTTGGTGGTCAAACTGCTGCTGAATGCTACATTGAAAGGCAGCCTAGTCGGCGGCAATGTACTCGTCGACCGTTTGTAATGGCACAAAAGTATTTGGACGCCGTCACCATCGCAGCTCTCAATTTTATTTGCCATCTGTGACTAACTAACATGCTACGGACCAGTAAAAATACAGACGCCACCAACTCCAACGTTGCCGCAACCGTATCCATTGCCGCCGTCGCCACCGTTGCTAATGTTGGCTTTGAAATGCGCCAGACGAGCTGCGCGCGCACACAACTATTTAAGTGCAATATACAACAGTCCGCTTGACTCCGTGTGCTATGCTCCCCTCACGTCGTCTTCCATGACGTTGTCTTCCAGTTTCCGCGACGTTGGACTTGAGTTGATTTAATTGTGGCGTCAGTTCATTACAGGTGGTTGACTTTTTATGCTAAAAGTGTAAACAACACTGAGCGAAAAAATTGGGTAAAGTTGTCGTAAGAAGAACTACGTATACGAATAGAACATATTCTAGCTGCATCCGAATGATTCGATTGAATTTATTTAAATCAAGCATTAACTTTGACAGACCTTAAGGTCCACATTCATAAGAGTCCAGTTCCAGGAATATAGCCCATATAAAAATGTTTGGTTTATAAATAAAAAAAACCTTAGACACAAGGTACACTCAACTGCAGCGTTATTTCAGGTTTTTTTTTTTAGATTTTATTAAAAAAAAACTAGATTTTTCAAAAATTGTGGTTAGAATATCTCAAAATCATGGTGTGATACAGCAATTCGGCGCTCGTTTTGGGTTTCATATTAGCTAGTAATCGAATTGGCAGCATAATGATTGTTTAACAGAGGCTAACAAATTTCGAGGAGAAAAATTGGAGGCATTACTCGAAGAAACTCCAAGTCAAACGCAAGACGAGCTTGCAGAATCATTGGTAGTGAGTGACTCAACAAACAGCTTCTGTACGATAGAAATCCTTAGGAATGATACAAAAGCAAAGCAATTGGATGGCTTATGATTTGAAACTGAGAGACGTTGAAAGGTGATTTTTCACTTGCGAGCAGCTGGTTCAAATGTAACAAAGCCAGCGTATTTAACATCGAATTTTGACTGCGGATGTGAAATGGAAATTCTATGATAACCCCAAGAAGAAACAATACTACACTATGCCCGGTAAATCGTTGCCATCGCCCTCAACATCAAAATCAAAGCCGAATATTCATGGTTCGCTGATGTATCTGGTGGCATCAAAAGGGTGTTGTGCGCTGCTACAACCCGGCGATTCCATTACGGGCGATCGGTATATGCTACAATTGATTCATTTGAGCCGTGTATTATAAGAATAACAGCCGGAATACCATCAAAGACATTACAAAGTTATTCTTCTGCATGACAACACTCGGCCGCATGTCGCAAAAGTTGCGAAAAAAATATTTAGAAACGCTGAAGTGGCATATTTTACCGCACTCGCTGTATTCTCCGTACATTGCTCCTTCTAATTACTGATTTTCCCGTTGGATGCAGTACAATTTGGAAGCTCATTTGTTCATTTCTTTCACAGTAATCGAAAATTGGATTGTCTAATTTGGATTGGCTCTGAAGACGAAACAATTTCATTAGATTCAATACGAAAATTGTCTGAGATGTGATAAAAATTAGTTACCAGCGATGAAAAATACTTTGTTTAATCTTTTTTATTCATTTTGTTCTGAAATAAATCCATTTTTGACCATAAAAAATGCAACTAATTTGTACTCCCAATAACAACAAAATAAATTTTCAAGCAAAATGTTAGAAACTGCCATACATTATGTATTTGGCTGTGCTCTCTAGTGATCCGTTCTGGATATATGTGAAATATTTTATTACAATTGACGTAAGATATTCAAAACTGGCATTCCTAGTTTTATTAACAACAAAATCCGTTTCAGACAAAACTCTAAAAAGTGCAGTGTTTCTATGGGGCTACCTCTTTGACGTCTTCATTCAATACACTTTATCTGAGTAGAAAATAGGAGCATCTAAATATCCAAACTGAAAGCCTCTCTCTTATAGACTACATTGGTCTCGTTGTTCAATCAGACAGTCGGACATATCTATATCGACTCGACTTTTGATGCTGCTCAAGAATATATATAATTAATGGAGTTTGCCTGTTTTGTGGTGATCCTTCTATAGGTTGCCTCAGTCTCTCAATATGTCACATGACGATCTTGCATTACCATTTCAACCTCAATTGGAAGACATTCACGTTATTCGTTTTTAAGCGAAAAGCATCCGCGAATAAACTAGTTATACCAGCGATTCATAGTTGCAAATGATGGGGCTTCATCGCCAAATGTGGAAGTAAGTTTTTCGATGTACTATTCAATTCCAACACAAATTTCAAGTCTCTGTAAGAAACACAAATCGCGCTTATTTAACAAAACGTTCTAAATAAGATTATGATTAAGATTATGGCCAGTTGATACCTAACAACACTGAATGTTGCTAAGGCTTGCACTATAAATAGTAAGCCTCGTACTTGTACAGTGGTCTGAGAACTCAAAAAAAGTAAGCCTATTAAAAATGCGTACTATTTCAAAGCGGCACAAAACTTATCAGAACAAGCCAAAACCTTTTTGAAAGATGAAGAAAATCACTTTTTAATTAGCTGATCAGAATATATGTTTCATGTAGGAGTTATTATGTGGGGTTCAGTGTAAAGAAATTTGTTTGCGGCCAATTGTTCTTACAATATTTTTTGTCGATGATTGTCTTACTAATTTACAAAGATTCCTCAATTTCATACTATATCAGCACAACAGCACGCGTTTCGATAACCATCATGAAATTTCAACTTGAGCGAAAGAACCATCTGAGATTGAATTCCAACTAACACCGAGATACGCTGGTAATTGATGGTGCTGCTACGCTCACAGTATACAATCAATTTTAACAAAAAAAAAAAAAAAAAATACACCATTTAAATAGTATTCATTTGCAGGTGTGCGCAGTCTATATTTTTAGCAAAACCGTTTGAGAATTTTGGGCGCAAAAGGCTTAAACAATCATCACTCACACAAGGCACCAAAAAAATTAGACGCATAAATTTTACATGAAATATAAAAGCACACACATAAATATTAAACTACTCGCTCTCCCTCTCTCTCCATCTCCATCTCTCTCGCTCTCTCTCTCTCTCTCTTCCTTCTCTTTCGAAACACTCAACGAACGATATCTACTTGGTATACTCTTGGCATAATAATAGAAAACGATAGCATGCGTGCAGCAATTTACTTGTTGATAAGACTGTGTGAGCGCAAAAGAGACAGCAGATTGTGTGTTTTACTTTGTATGAGCTTCGTTATTATTTTTATTGTTGTTTCACTGTTTGCAGTTGTGTTGTGTTTCGCGCGCAGTTAAAAAGCAATAACTAGAAACGAATAAGCGCAAGAATTAACAATATTAACCCTATATTTAGTCGACCACTAGCCGCACTTATTAGTATAAAGTTTTATGTTCATCATTGCACTATTGTTCAGATAAACCATATCAAAAAGTGCTTTTTCAGTATTTTTATTCTAAAAACTGCCAAACTTTACGACGCTGCTGTCTGCTTTGTGTTTACTTTGTGGTTCTAAAATTTCGCAATCTAAATATAAAAATCTCTATCAGTTTAATAAATTGATTTAATACATTACTATCATAAACAAGCAAGAGTGCTTTCCAGTACTGTTTGTATCTATTACATTACTCGTAGTTTATAAATTTCAATTTTAAATCGAAAGTGGTTTAAGTAAAATCACGCATCGAAAACACAAATGTACCGTTATCTAGTTGAATGTTCCATATGAAAAGCAGTCAGTATGTTTTTCGTGTTCAGCGCATCGAAATTACTCTACAAAAGTGTAACAGAAAGTTGCTATTTTTTGCCAGTAAACTAGTGTTAGCAGTTGAATTCCCAGAATTGGGAGCCAAATATTCAGAAAACTTATGCTAAGCGACAAAACTGATTCTGTGTTGAGATTTGACTTAGACTGAGTGCACTGGGTGTTCATTTGGTGCATGGTAGCGTAAATTATATGGCTTATTTGAAGCATCTTATTTCCATTATTATATAACAATTTACTTTTGGTTGGACTTAATCCGCTTATATATTAACAGGTTAGCCGATTTTCTGTGGTTTTTGTATTCATTTCATCAAACTCATTTGATCAAAATTGGTTGAATATTTTGGGCGTCCAAGTGTTAAAAAAATCATCACTCGCACAAGCAAACAAACACACATAGGCTTTACAAGAAATGCAAACGCACATATACAAATATAATAAACGATATTATGCAAGCAGCTATGTTGATAAGACTCACGAGCGCGTTTAATTACGTACAATACTTTGTATGCGCTTCGCTAATATTTTTGTATCTGTCTTTCTGTTCGGGATTGGCGTGCGCTGAAATAGCAACTACGCATAGACGCACTAGTAGTATACTAAATTTTTCTTAGATTGCGGTCGGTTAGAGTCCACCGCGTAGTATAAATTTATTTCACTGCAGTTCATTATTTTTCTTTTCTGTGTACCTGTAAACTCTCAAGTTTTGCTTAAGAGCAAAATAATAGCACAAAATTGTCTGCCGTGTTGAGCTAAACGAAAAAGTGGTGAAAAAAAAGGAGAATGTTGTGAAGGTTTTTTTTACGTTTAGCATACTTGATGCTCATTTGCTTTGCCTGGAGTTGTTTTTTTTTTTCTTATTATTATTTTTTTTTTGTTTTCTTTGTACAATATAAAATTTACGAAGCGTTAACGAAGCATTAAAGCGCGCATTTAACAAATTTACTTAAAACTGCATAAATTTTAAGAAGGCACAATCTTGAAGTGCGAGCACAGAACCAAAGTGAACCAAATGGGAGACTCGTAAAGCGTATCTGGAGCGCTACTTTTTGCCATTCACAGGTGATAGCGACGTTGTCGGCGACGGCGGAGTTGACGTTTAAATATGTATAATTTTTAAATTAATACTAGATACAACAAATGTGGAAGCGGAAGAAGTTTCAGTGGAAAAACGAGAAAATGCTGCACAGCTTCAGGCATGAGTAAACACAAGCGGTTGTATTTGTCATCATGTTCAACATCATCATCAGCATGATCATGATCATAATCATAATCATAATCATAATCATAATCATAATCATGATCATGATCATGATCATCATCATAGTCATCATCAGTATGGCTTAGTACTGCTGCTGCTGCTCGTTCGTACGTTATAAACTGATTAAATTCTGACACTATCTACTTAGACAATTTAAATTTACCAATTGATTTTATCGCCTTAATAATTGAGCGCTGCAGCATTAACACTTGCTCGATGGTTTGCTGCTGCTGCGAATTCAATTGCATCGAACTTGGCCGGGACAGGAGCCAGAGCCAGAGCCAGAGCCAGAGACCAATGGAATGAATTCAATCGATCGATGGATGGATGAATCGATCAATTGAGAGTTCGTCGCATTCACTCCAGCGTAACGAGATCAGCAACAAGTTCAAAGCTTGAAGCTGCTGCGCTCAGCATAAGCCGCTTGCAACAGATTGCAATTTGATGTGCCTGCTTCGTTTGTTGGCTGGACTCGCTTACTTAGCAGGAAGATCAGACTCATGTCTGTCTGTCTGTCTATCTGTCTGTCTGTCTGTCTGTCTGTTTGTCTGTCTGTCCAACCGTGCGTGCCGGCAGCAGTATCCGTACTCACTTCAAATGGCAACTTTTAGGCGTGCTGTCAATATGCGTTAAGCCATTTCATATGTCATTCCGCTGCTAAAGTGTCAAGCCTGACAACATCGGGACATTTGCTTAATGATGTTGCTCCGCGTTGACATTTTCGCCGTTGCCGTTGTCGTTGACCGTTTTCTTTCCTTTTCTTAACTTATGGCATTGTGACACTGGAGAAAAAATAAAATAATTATCCTTGTTGAAGAAAGTCCTGAACCGTTTGTGTTACTTTCATCATTGATCAGATGCATTCAAGTTAAATAAGATCGACAATAAGATAGCATTGCTAAAAATAGTTAATGATTGGTTAAGCAATTTTACTGGAAAACTGTAGTCAAAAGATCTCGTACTATATTATATCCTGAACAACGATGCGTAGAGTGTTGGAATTAATTGTTCACATTTTGGAGACAATCAATTCAATTTTTAAGCAGACCAAAAACGATACTGTTTACGTTTAGTTGATTGGATGCCGAAGAGATCCGGGTTCGATTCCCGGTCCGAGCTATCTGATTTATTTTGTTTTCGGTTCATCTATACTTCCATTTTGATGGTTTTCTATTTTTCGGCTTTTTGGTTTCTAAACTTTCTGTTCTAAAATAAACTAATTAATTAACTAGTTTATTTATTTATAAATGGCCAACAAACGAATCTTGATATTCCATCTTCCTTGATTTCGATTCTCCCTTTCACTTATGTCTTCATGAAATCATTGAAAGCCCTATCGCTTGTATCTGTAACGAAAGCACCGCCAGGTGGTGACGGCGGGCAACAGCACCGTTTGGCAGAGTCCCTGGGTTAACGGCGTGATGCCATCATGGCAGGCACAAGCAATAAGTGTTTTAAAATGCAGGGCTTCGGAAGCCCAGTATCGGCGTCTGGATAACTTGGATAACTTGGCTTCAGTGGAGTGCAATGTTACAAGAAGTTACGCCCACATATGTAATAATAGCCCACATATGTTTTGTTATTAAGTACATTCTACGTACACATTCTACATACTTACATAAAATTTTGAAATTACAAGGTTTGAACTAAAAATAACCGAAGTTTTAATTTAAATCATAGAAAACGTACTCCCAAAAAGAGAGTTTCAAAAGTCTATGGATAAATTGTTTGAGCGCTTCAAACGTTGTATTGAGTTAAATGGATCGTATTTTGAATAAATATTAGCTTTGAAACATAATAACATGCTTGTTTAACATTCACCCATAAAATTTCGTTTCACAGGTTTGACATCTATATATATATTATATATATATATATATATATATATATATATATATATATATATATATATATATATATATATATATATATATATATATATATATATATATATATATATAATTATATGTATATAATAAGTATAAAACAACCAAGCGAGTTTTTGAATGCGACGTCGTCTCTATCTGTGTATAACTTTCGAAGATTATTGATTATAAACAAAAATTGATGAAAACTGATTATAATAGACTAGGTTCAAAAATAAGCTGCTGCCTTCGTGCTTCGTATTGATTCTATTATTTCGGTTGTTCGTTTTGACTTCGTGCCTGTTGATGTCTGTCTAGCTGTATCCTGACAGACGTCGTTCTGCCCTTCCCCATGCCACTCCGTTCCCTGCCACTACATACCCATGTCCATACTACTATAAATGTTTGCTGCGAGAGAAAGAGATAAAACGCATTTCTATATAGTTTGGCGTTGCCGGCATCAAACACAAAAATTTTAAATTATAATATATTTCAATTAAATACAACTACAAATAAATATAACTCGTGCACATTTAATCGTTGTATCTCGCCCCCTCACGCTTGCATTTACAGTAGTGAGCTCCTACTCAAACATTCTCTCGCTCTTACGCTCTTAATGTTCGGCTCGTATACGTGTTTGTGTGTTTGTGTGCGCAGCAAGTATTTTTTTATTTCTGCTTTGTGTTGCTTATATTGGTTCCTAGTTCTTTAACTCTGTAATAGGTTTTTGGCGTTGCTTGCTAAAGTGCGGCTCCGGTAATTCGTATAGCAGTAAGCAGTTTTCGAAGTTGTGAGTTCAAACCTCGGACGAACTCAGAAAAAAGATTTTATTGAAACAAACTTATTATACGCTTACAATGTTATTTTCATATATTCTACCATGTGCATGCCGCTCCCCACTGCGCGCTAGATAACACAAATACGCAAACACACACATACACACACACACACACATAACTATAGCTTTCGCAAGCCAATGCAAGCAGAACGATTAGGGCGGTCGTGCCTGTCTATCGCTTGTTTAGGTGGACGTCAGATCCGCCGTAAATCGATTTAATTTTAAATAACTCGTGTAGATACAAGATTTTCAAATTTTCATAATATAATTTTTGCAAGTGCATTAAAACCGAGGCATATCTATAATTTATGCATAAAAGTGAAAAAATTAGTAAATAAATCATAAAAACAAAATCAAGTTTACATTTTTCAATTAACACCGATTTTTCACCAAGTTCGATTTGTCTTTATTTATTTTATTTTGTTTTGTTTTGATTTGTTTTTTTTTTCGCTCAAGTACGTTTCTTTTATTTATGTATGTAAAGCGTTGTATTTGTTTATCTCCCTGGTGAGATTTCGATTCGATTCATTTCTTAATAAACTTGTTTTTAATGCTGCGGAACAAATTATAAATCGATTCTGACATTTCAATTGACAGACGCCAATGAGCGAGTTAATTTCCAAACACGAACAGAAAAAAAAAAAAAAAAAAAATTCAAAAAAGATATTTCAACTTGAAGAATAAATGAATTAAAATGAAATGAAACTCAACTAAACTAAAATTGAGTTGTGCGCGCATGCGTTAAATTGAAGTGCGCAAAGAAAAACATTTGGATTGCCTGCCGATCGATCTCGATCTTGAACTGGCTACTGGCTACTGGTATTTCACAGATACTGCATAGATGTACTTGTACGCGGAACGCGGACGGTTAGACGGTAGTACGGTTGCTGGAGAGGTGGCAAAGCGGGAAAGCGGCTTAAGCGAAACAATTTCGGACACGTTCAAGGCAAATGTGATTAATTTCGTGCATATTAGAAATCATTTTTCAATTACTTAAGATCTCTCTCTCTCTCTCTCGCTGCCTCTGTCTCTCTCGCAGCTTCTCACTCTTGCTCAACTGATTACTGCCAGAAATTTAACGTTCAATTTTGGTTTCTTTGGACGATTTGACGGATTTTGAAACATTTTTGACAACATATCAGAAAATCGTTGAAATTCGAAATCATCATATCAGAATCTAAAGCGATATCAATAAAGCGATCTTGAAACGAGCAATGTAAGCTGTTAAGTGAAAGCCAGTCAGTTGAACAGGCCAATCCGTCCGTCCGTCCGCCCGTCCGCCCGTCCGTCCGCCCGTCCGTCATTCAGTCAGTCAGTCGATGAAGAAAGAAATAAATAAAGAAAGAATCAATCGTATCAAAGTATTTGATGGTTAAGAAATGGTCTCAAAAAAAAAAATAAATAAATAAAAGAAAACATTGTAGTAAATGCTTTCAAATAAAATCAGCCCCTCGCTTTGTTTTGTATCTGAAGGCTGCTACGGCTGCATTTCGAGGATAGTCGTAGAAGCCAGTTACCGATGCGTCTGTCAGTCTGCCGGTATGTCCATTTGTTCCAGAGTCTTGAAGACGCAACGCGTTCTGTAAGCTGCTTAGGGGATTAGTGTTTTGAGACATTTGACACGTTAACGTGTCGCATAGTCCACTCATCCATTCAGTCAGTCAGTCAGTCAGTCAGTCAGTCAGTCATTCACCAAGCGAAAATAAATAAACAAACAAACGACTCAGAGTGCCAGCGGAAGCAAGTAGTTGTCGTCTTGTATCGCTAAATATATTGTATATACTTATATGTTAATAGTTTGTATATATTTGGTTGCATCCTCTGCATGCAGTAGCTGCGTTCTAATAGATGCGCTTACTGCTGGCGCTATTATTTCAAGGAAGTAGCGACTGAGGTACGGAGTGTGCGCGCGTAATTCAATATGTATGTATCTAAGTATATACGAGTAGAATAGTGCGTATGCAGGCAATGCAGGCAATGCAGCGCAGCAGGTGCACGTTGACCACTTTAAACCGCAATATGTTGCAACACAACGACTTCGTTTCCCATATGCTGTCTTTACATCTATACATATGTAAATGGGAGCACTTTTTTTTTCGTTGTACCAATATCTCTGCATATATGACTCTTTATACCGTGACATAGTTCATGCGAAGAAATAAATGATGAGGAAAATATTGGAGAGTCGAAATCCGTGATCACCACATATTACATCAAAACTGTACATGAATTCATCAAAGATTAGCGAAAATCTTTATTGAAATTCATGGAATTCCAGCAATTTGAAGCACCAATTTAATGCTTTTTTATATGTGTACACAGAAGGAAGTTGCCGTTTGTTTGTGTGATGGTGTGCTCATCGACAGATACGCGTGACCCATTTTTCTTTTTTACTAAAAAATGCTATTTTTAACATCAACCACTGCCTGTGTTTGCCGGATTTGGCATCTTCTCAGAAAAACCCATTTGTGGCCAGAAAAAGCATTTTGTGGACGTCAGAAGCCACTCAGAAGGCTTGCATTGAAGAAACATACTGAAAAACATACCCATCGACTAAAGTAACTCCGCTTGATCATAAAATTTTAACTGGAAGTTTGGAAAGCATGCATCTTCTGAACGCAAAAAGTTCCAAAAGTTCTGTTTTCTTTCGATTAGAAGTTTTACTGCATTATATTTAGTTCGACTCGTTACTCAAGTAGAAATTTTGATACAAATAGTATTATTCCTATTCAGAAATTTACTTCGTGTTCACTCGAGTAGAGATATTTTTGTACCCTTCACCCTTAGCTTGAAAGCTAATGAAAGTGTAACATTTCCCTTCATACAATAGCATTTTTGTTTAGTATAAAAATAAGTTTTTCACATCATGAGATGCCCCTCACACAGATTGTGAATAGAGAAACCCAGTCGAACTAGCCATGTACCTGTATTTCTTTTGGGTGTGCCTTTTCCGTGAATCTGTGAAATATTGGCTTGCAAGCTGGTATGCAGTTGTATTATGTCCATAGTTAACAAAATATCCAAAATGACCGAGATTTAATAAATATAGAGAGTATATCTCCCATACAAAAACACTTTGTATTTATGTTGTATCGAACACGTTTCGTTTATGATACACTTGTGTTAGTGCTTTTCCAATTCCTATCCTCAAAGCGCTTCTGATTTGCGCTGTTTTGTACGGCCTTGAGCTCTTCCAGCGATGAGGTCTTAATCTCCACAATCGTGGCAAACGCCATATGAATGAACATAAACATCCATTAAAAAATTTAAATACGGAATTAAAACGCCAGCATTGCCGAGCAAAAAGGACAATTTTGAAGAGTATTAAAACTTCGGTTTTACGGTACTTAACATTATTTCTTCTTTTGAATTTCAATTAATATTTTCATTATTTCATACATTTCATACATTTCATACATTTCATACATTTCATACATTTCATACATTTCATACATTTCATACATTTCATACATTTCATACATTTCATACATTTCATACATTTCATACATTTCATACATTTCATACATTTCATACATTTCATACATTTCATACATTTCATACATATCATACATTTTATACATTTTACACTTTTCGTTCGTTGAATGAATTAGAACTAGTTTAAAAATTTCCACTTTAAAAATGTTCCAATTTCGTTCATTTAGGCCATTCACCTAGATAACGGTATATTTCTCCTATCTAAGCTCCTCATTGAATTAAAACCAAAAGGTAGAACTGTATTTTTATACCGAACCGAATCGAATGTTTTTTGTAGAAAGTTACAGTGGAATCATGAGCGGCAACAAAGGAGGGCAACTATTGAAATTATGATCCTTCTTTCTTTTTATAGAGATGCTCATTAAACTACGTTGATTCGTCGCTTGTCTACTTTATACAAATTGTTCACACATAGTGCCAATAGTATTTATATTAGTTTTGACAGCCAGTTTGTAACACCCTTTACTTTACGGTTTATGGTTACGGCGATTAAATTTTGTTCTGTTTGACTCGCCTTGAAAGACCAATGTTTACTTTCGGGCTCGTATGTAAAGATCCATGATTCATCAACTGTTACAATTTTATAAACATACTAGCTGGTATGGAGGCTCTCCTTCACTCTGTCACTCCTTCCCCCTGCCCCAACTTCACCTAGCCCTTTTACTCTACTTCCAATTCTCCCACCCCTCTTCTCATGTTCCTGCCGCCCTTTCACCAACCAACCCTTAGGCTCAATCATTCCTCTTCTCCTACCTCTCCTTACTTTTCTCCCTTTTCCCCTGCCCCCTTCGATCCCATTAACACGTATACAATATTTCATCCCTCTATCTTAAATGGTACCCAGCGCGTTGCTGCCATTCCCCTGCCTCTCCTACCTCCATGCCCCTTTCCCTACCACCGCTTCCCCTACCACAACGTCTCATACCACTTTTTCCCCCTACCTAACTTTCTTTGACGCAAACTTCTCCCTGCCCCCTTTCCATGTTCTCCTCGACCACATTGATATGTATATTCAATGTGGATGCCCTTTCGCGCATTTGCCGAAGCCGCGACTCCTGTTCTTGTTCCCTTTCTGTGGCTCTAGATGTAGATGTAGATGCCCATTCGCGAAGATTTTGCAAAAGTGATTCGCGTTCATCGGCATTTTCAGCTACTCTTTTTCGCTCATCTTTTTTGATTTTGTGGTTTTTTTTTTACCAATTGATGCTTTTTTTGGTGGCACTTTTTTGAATTCGAATGAATTGAAAAACAAATGAAAATAATATGCGATAATAAGTCGATCGATCGCTTACAATTTTATTTATTTACGAATGAAACACTGACAAAATAAGAAAAAGTGACTGTAAAACAAATGAAACAAATATTGTTGCTGTACTCTGTTGTCATTGGAAAAATCGAATCTATGCAATCGCCACGAAACTTCACAGGATCACCCATGGGACTATTTTGAATATTGCCACAAAATTTGATCAAAATCGGTTGAGCGGTTTCTGAGTCTATAGGGAGAATATACATATATATACATACATACATACTTTCATTTATATATATATATATATATATATATATATATATATATATATATATATATATATATATATATATATATATATATAATATATATAGATTTAGAATAGACTACTTGGAATCGATTATGTGGAATCCAAGGCGAAAAAATTTGTTGACTATTAAATGTTTTTCAATAACAGCCAGGCGAATGAATTCAGAAAACAAGCGATACACGGTGTGCCCGTGTGTTGCTTAAACTTCAAATGTCAAAGGCAGTTGGTGCCCAAACTGCAGTTGTGTTAATCCACAAGTCAAAAGACGTAGTAAATCACTGCCATCTTTAAGTTTTAGTTCCATTTTTTTTTTTTGGCAAGTCACTGTAAACAAGTCCTCGTAAGCGAAAAAAAAGTGACTCCAAAAACGCCCATTTGTCATTCACCTGCTCATGCAAACTTAAAAGTTTGATCCATTATCAGAGCTTAAAAAAATGCTTCAAATAAAAAATAATCATCGGTTCATGTGTTAAAAAACTATCGCTCAACACTCTTCAACGCTCTATCTGAACTTGTTATCCCAGCAAAGATCGTTCGTCTTTGCATGATGACGCTATCAAATACAAAAAGCGTCGTCATAATAGGAAATAGCCTCTCCGAACCCTTTGATCCCAAAAGAGGCGTCAGGCAGGGTGATGCCGTATCGTGTGACTTTTTTAATCTCATGATCATGATCAGATAGGAGAAACAGTAAAGTTTCGAAGGCCTAGTAGTGAACGAAGACAGGACTAAGTACTTTTTGTCCAATCATATTAGAATTGTTGTTTGCATTTCAAACAAATGACACAAACTTTCAAAGACGCTCACTGACAATAGGTTTTAGCGACAAGAAATTGGAAAGAATTTATGTCTCTGACAATACTTTTTTTCTGTTTGTTTACTTTAACTAGTTTAATTATTTGGGCTGCCATACAGTCACAAAACACAAATACACTCTTAAGTATGATATTGTAAAAATAATATACGCGCTGTGATTGGCGTATAATATTTGAATTACAAAAAAAAGAAAAACCAATGGTGAAAAGTACAAATAGTAAAGAAAATTGGTGACTATTCTATTCTCCAAAAGGGACGGATAGATTTTTACAGTTCATAAACAGAAAAACGGCCATTCCAAAAATATGTTTGAAATTCTTGTTTTTATCCGAAGGCGTACTTAAAAATTTTAAGTACGATTCCTACTCAATTTTCTTGAATCAAGTACAAAACGGTGTAAATATCTAGAATAAGCACGGAATTACTTAGAATAAGCATAAAAATCTTGAAATAAGTATAAAAATGTAATTCTGAGAACAAATCTGTACTCAAGTCTGAAGTGTACAACAGCCTCAGAATGTCAAAATAGTCATTTTTGACTTGTAGTTTAAATTGCTTCAATCAATCTCTGAGAGGAGAAAAATTCAATTAAACAAATCTTTTCTTAATTTAAGCTCAGTAGAGCTTGAAGATGGCTAAGTATAAGAGTTTCTGGTTTGAAACAAAAGTGCTTCAGCCTAGAATTTTGTACTCCGTTGATAAAAATCCGTACTCAACATACTATTGATACCGCTATGGATCAATTCGGAAATCCAAATTTACTGTCTACTAAATACACTGTAAATATTTATAGTGGTTTTTGAACTGAAGAGTGTTTCTTAATATGTAATATTATAATTGCATATGAAATGATACTGGCGCAATTTCATTGTTGTTTTTTGTTTTGTTCCGTTTTTTTTTTTTTTTTTTAACATGATAGCGTCTATCAAATCAATGAACGCCGCCAACTACGAAAGAGCCATGCCCCTCACGTTCCGCCTGAAGGCGGCTTGTGTGTGAAGCATTGGCTTGTGAAAGCTATAGTTATGTGTGTGTGTGTGTGTGTGTGTGTGTAAGTTTGTGTGTGTTTGCGTATTAGTGTTATCTAGCGCGCGGTGGGGTGCGGCTATACGTCATATACAATCTTGTTGTTGTTGTACTTGTGGCTGCTGTTGCTGTAGCTGTTGTTGTTATTTGTTATTGATTTACCACTCTTTTCTTGTAGATTGTTGTTGTTGTTACAAATATAAATAGCAAATAATAACAAACATTTTTAAATAAAAATGGATTTTTTGTTTTTCCAAATATTCCCCGTGATGATCAATACACTTTTGCATTCGTTCACACCACATTTGTCATAGCAGTTTTTCCATTCCTCTTGAGACACCTCCAAAACATGATTTTTGAACGCTTCAACTGCTTGTTCGGCGCTCGTCAATCGTTGACCACGCAGTTTACCTTTGATACTCGGGAACAAGAAGAAGTCATTGGGTGCCAAATCAGGACTGTACAGAGGATGAGTCATTAATTCGATGTTTTGACTGCTCAAAAATGCATTTGTTTGACGAGATGTGAGAGAGCTCGCATTATCATGATGAAGAATGATTCGTCTTTGGCTATTGGTTTTACGAATTTCTCCGAAGACTTCCGGCAAACAAATGGTCGTGTACCACTCAGAATTGACCGTCCTACGTTGCTCAAGCGGAACAGTGTCATTAGACTCCTGCAACCGGATACGGGCTCCTTACAAAGATCTTGGGAATTGAGGCGGGAACATGGTATTTTAAGTAGTCACCTGATTTGTATATTTTCCAAATGGCATATCTTCACTACAACTTTTTAGTACTAATTCCATTTGTCTTTTGATGTCATTTTATAGAGAGGATTGGATATAAAAAACGGAAGAAAATATCAGAAAGAAACATTTCAATTTCCACTCCAGTGAAAGAAACCAGCTGCTTATAGAGATAAAAACCAACGAAGCATAAATATTGAATTCAAAACAAGTGCTTAAGTAACTTCATTAAATTTTAAGTACTCGCCTGTGAACACTACCGGTATGATACAATAAATCAATTGAGCGGTAGTCAACTGCCTGTGATTCAATCACGGCGACTGAAAAGTCACTGATATCAGTTGTTACTCGATATTGTAATTAACGGCGTATCAGTAATATATCTGCATATCACACACATCAACTTGATACGTTGATACATTTTGTGCTGCTAACACTCATACGCCATGAATGACAGAAGAAACAGTAAGAAATAAATAATATAGTCAATCACTGATATTTACATTAGCGAGTAGCAACTAATATCAGTGATCTTTCAGTCACCGTGATTGAATCAGAGGTAGTTAAATATCGCTCAACTCTAGTGGAAACCCGAAAAGACTCTTCACTTGTTATCTATATACAATATATATTGGTGCTAAGCCATTTTCAAAAACAAATTTAATTGGAGAAGTTGGAAAGGTACCTCACTATGATAGAAAATCAAAACAATATGTTGAAGTTGATTATCCACAAATTATACATGAGTGATCGATTTGATTAACGGGCTTGAACTACCTGATTTCCGTGAAGAAATTTTGGCTGATCTTCTGGCATATCAACAAAAGTATTTGGGTGGAGACGTAATTTATAGAGTCGGTCGATTCGCCCATATTTAAAAAGATCTCCATAACAAACTTAGTATTTTAGAAATCGTTGAAGACATACGCAATGACATCGCTTATCACTTTCTTGCCTTGATAGACAGGGTAGATCATAAAACTTGGATTCACTGCAAAACAACCCAAACGCAATGGGTTTGCTCAAAATACAGCCTTAATTTCTACTGCTCGAATGACAAAAGTTCTATTGTTGAGTATCATAACAGAAAAAATAATGCTTTTACATTAAACACCTTTCTCCTGAGATATGAGCTGTATCTTAGAAGAAATATATATTGAAAACTCCTTACTTCAGCAAAAAATTTAGACGTCACATGTGCAAAAGAAATATGTTCCATTTAATTAGAATAGATATCGCTGCTAAGGGTTTCTAGTAGAATCTGCAGGATTCCGTTCGGTCCTAAACTTTATATACATAAGTCGAAACATTTAAGTGTCCCGCTGAGACTATCCTTTATAATTAGGTCTATGCTGATGCTTAGCGCGACTCACTTTTGTATGTGTGCATCACGCACTTGCTGCAACTGCTTCTTAAAAAATGAGTCTCGTCTAAAAGCGCCAGGCACTTCATGACTGACTGTCTGTAGACTCCGTACGATCTGTTCAGTTGGCTTGAACAAGATTATTCTTTGACCACAGCACATTGATAAATCTGACGGTATTCTTATATACTCGTACTATTCAAATTAAACTCGTAATACATTAAGAGCATTAAGAATAATTCTTGATCTACACTTAAAACGCCGGATATGCACAAGAATTACTGCAACGTAAGTCTTATATTGACAATAATTTTAAACGTTTCACATTGATGGCGTGAAACGTTTAAGACACCTTTGCACTTACGCAGCAGCCAAGCTTGAAAAAAGGAGAAACAGTCGACTTTGTCTCCAGGTAGGGTAAAGTAAAGTAAAGAAAGGCGGTCTTTTCACGCTGTTGACTACTCTGCTGGCAACTCTTATCTTAATCTGAGCAAATTTAATTTCAACTCAATACTCAATTTACTCAAAAAGCTTTTTAGATAAAGGGAGTTCGCATGAGCACCCCGATCCTGCCAAGCAGCAGCAGCAACGAGAAAATATCTTTTTGTTGAAGCTTTCGTTTGTGTTTGCATTATTTGACAAATACCAAAATGCGGATTTACTGCGCTCCATTGCAGCGACTTCTTGTATTTTTTTTTTACTTCTTTAGCTTTTAGCTTTGCGCTTAAACAGACGTCCGTCCGTCCACCCGTCCTGTCGCGACCTTCATTCGAGCTTATTTTGCACTAAAACTCACGTGACGACTGAATTTCCACTTTGTACTCGTAAAGCTACTACTGCTTTACACATCTGCATCTACTATATTCTTGTGTGTGTGTGTGTGTTTTTTTTTGTTTTGTTTATGCACAGCATTCATATACCTACCTTTTGTATCTGTGTATCTTACAGATGCATTTGATATTCTCGTTTCGCATTTGCTTTTGCACTGATCAGATTTCTGCCGCATCTTTTGCTGCTGTTCGTCTGCTTCTTCGTCATTCTCGGCTGCTCAGCTTGCTCACTTGTTGTCTTTTTGTCAATTTGAATGTTGCGTATTAAGTTAAATGTGACACTGCATTTGATGGGATTGTGGCCATCATCAACAGCACCAGCACCAGCAGCAGTACCAGCAGCAGCAGCAGCAGCAGAAACTCAAAGTGTTAAAGACCGCGTGGGAAAGGATTCGGGCGCACAACTTACGCAATCTGATGGTCAGAAGGCTGAAAGCGAGATAGAGCCATAAAAATCAGAAAACGTATACATAAAATTATCGAGAAAAAGTGGAAAATCATGTACTAGATCGAGCGAAGCCAATAAAAAAGCAATTTCCTAACAAATGGATGCAATGAAAACGATGCCGTTGACGTTGACGTTGACGTTGATGATAGCATTGACGATATGTCGAAGGGCATCATTAAATTCAAATAGAACAAGTTGCGCACGCGCAAACGTAATCATTCGAGCACAATGATTTAGTTAATTTGGTATGATGTGAATGGTCTAAGATAGCAACACATTACACCACACCACACCACACCACACCATACAAATGTGCACAGAATGATCATTTCATTAGATTGGGGCAGGTGATATGCGGAGAGATCATTGAGATCAAAAGGACAACAGCGAAGGTGTTAAACTAACCGAGTGATGCTTAAGACCGGGTCGCTAGAAGTGAAATATGCGCTGTCCCTACTGCTTGCTTTGAATTTAACTGTGCCTGAATTTTTCACATTCACCATTCTAGATATATCTCAGCCTGTGTCTTCGCTGTTACATCTTCGTTTAAGGCGGCAGGTCTCAAGTCACATTAAGATGAATCGCAAAAGATTTAATGCTTATTTGCGTAAAGTCAAAACAGATTTACAGCCATATTTAGAATATTTTACGCATTTCTACTGACGTTATACGATGCTACGAGACTAAATCAAAAGCGCTGAATGCAGCACTATGCTCACTTAATTATGATATTCAAAGGCGCAGCGAAGGTGAATTAGCATGGGATTTGCATCCAGTCTGGTTTCAGATGTTCCACACTCGAGTTATTATACTCTGCAATAGGGGTGTTCATATTAAAACGATATTTTGAGAGACAAGTATCGATATTTTGATCCTATATATCGAACATTAAAACACAATTCTTTGATCACGTTATATGATTTTTAGCTGGCTCAAGATCGGTTTTATTTAAAAAAAAAAAGAAAACAAAAGAAAAAAGAAACGACAGCAGACAAAATAGAACTTCACAGCTGGGCTTTTATGGGATTTGGGAATTAATTTCTCATGTTGGAATCTAGACACACATAAGGCCAAGGGCGGAATGTTCACCTCTGCGTCACTGAGTATGATCAAAGACTCCAAAAACTGTGTTGCACATTTTTCTAATTTTTTAGATATCCTAGACTTTTTTAGTTACAGACAGCATCTGCATGAACAGGCCACGCCCATTTTTAAGGTTAACCACTACCAACATTTAAGTTTTTATAAAAAACTGGTTTCAAATGCACGGCTAGGCTGCATATGGACCTTTGAAAGCCATTTAAATACTGATATTTTCAAAAATGTATGTAACAGACATAAGGAGTCTGATTCCATAATGAGCACATTTTTTGCCCCTTCATTGCTCTGGGATCTTAAACACGACAGAGTGCTTGCGAAAGGGATAACTTTATACATACAGCAACATTTTTCACATCGACTCGTATAGGTCACACTTGACTTTTGTTTATGTTTTTAATAAAATATAAAGAATCAATTGATAAAAGCATTTTAAAAATGCATGCATTGTGTATATTCACCATTTGCGCATGACATGGCAAAGCAATTATTGGTATTTTTTCTATTTTTATTGTACACTAGGACACTTTTTGTGTAAAGGCTGAAATAATCCAAAACACCACAAAAATATAGATAAATACACTATTTCTGCCTAACTTTTGGTACTTTGTCATTTCTGAGTCCAGAGTTGTCTCATCTTTCGCATAGATGCACATATTAATATGGTATTTTTCCTCGTTATCTTGGTTTTTGCTTCACTTTTTGATGAAATTATATTTCAACCTCTCGCACCTGTACAATTTTTGCTTTGTCTTTTTTCTGATCTGCTCTAACAGCAATGAAGGGGAAAAAATGTGCTCATTGTATTCGTGTGTATACGGCCATAATGTATACGTATACATTCTTGATCAGTATAGAAAGCTAAGTCGATAAAGCAGTGTCTGTCCATCCGTCCATCCTTACAAGGTGTGATCTAAAAGTAACAGAACTTTTAATTTAAATCATAGTACACATAGCGCCATCTATTAAATGTTGGCAGTGTTAGAAAGGTACGTTTTTCTTCTTTCGAAAGCAACTAAGTTTATGCTAATCGTTTAACAGGTTACAAAATGACACACGTTTTAATAACAGCAGTTTTTGTAGTTATGCAGTAAAAACAAAAGAAAGCTGAAGAATAACAAAAAGTTATTTTGGTTCCAAGCATATGAATTATCCATATTGACCTAAAGCGCCCACTTTTAAGATACAAACGTACCACCTACGTTTATGTTTTACAATATGAATTAAAATTTCGTGTGAATGGTAGTAGAGCTTCGGTTCAACCGAAGTAAACAGTTTTTCTTGTTTAGTTCTTATTCGTCATTATCAATTTTCCAGTTAAGATCAACGTTTTCATGTTTACTAGTATATGCACGGGTATTAAATAAAATAGAGTCGAGCTTTTTAATTGTAAAATAACATTTGCTGCATTTCTTCGTTACTTTTCTTGCTTACACATCTTTTAACATATTTAAAATTTTTGAATTGTCTTTGCTTAACAATAAATCGTAGAATTTTGAAAACCATCTTGACTTCAAAGGGACTCTTCTTGTTTAGTGTCTTCTTCCACATATACTGCGTATTTTGTCGGAAATATTTGGGAGTTATGAATAACAATACGACATATTTTGACCGAAAAACGGAAGATCACACTAAAAGTGGAAGTCCTCATATTGTCGTATCCTGGAGTTGTCCAATTGGTTAAAAAAAAGTTGTAAAACTTAAAGAAAATTTTACGACAGTTACTACTGCCTACAAATTTTTTTTTATAGTGAATTTATTCGTCATTGTTGCTTTGGTTTTCATAAAAATTACAAACAAATTATTTATGAGAATTACATTTAAATTTACTCTTTTTGATGAAATTGAAATTCAGCACTCGAAGAGTTACCAACTTAACGCTACTGTAGCCATTAAACGGCTAATGACAGCGCGCTCTTGTTTTGTCAAGCGTCAGTCTGTTATGTTGTTTACAAGGAGGCAGATCATTTTACGGCGCAGTTAAAAGAAGTCTCTGAAATGGAATTCAAACGCAACAGTGTTATTGCTTTGTATTTGACTGGAACATCGCAACAAGCCATTGTTAATGAGCTACGTCATTTACGAGTGAACAGAATGTTTGTATATCGGACCATGGCAGCATCAAAAAACTCCATCGAGGTTAACATCCAAAAACAGTAACGTCGGCAGAAATGGTTAGAAAGGTTCAGGCCAGAATTCAACGTAATCTACGACAAAGCGCAGTTCAATGGGCAAAAAAAAAACTCAATGTGTCTGCTCGTAGCATGGGGCACATATTAAAATACAAAAATTCAAGATTTTACACCTGCACAAAATCGAGTACGCCTAGCAAGAGCAAAGGTTTTAGAACAATTGCACGTTAGTGACGACCTTGAAAATGTAGTATTTTCTGATGAAAAAATTTAAATTAAATTCAAAGTGCAAAATCAAAAGACAATTTAGATCAGCGAATTGCTCTGCGAAGCAAGCGCCTGCATCAGTAAACCGCGGCAACCGCGGCAACTGCCACAGGACGCTCACCACTCGTTTTCCCTGAACAGCGCTTGAAGGTAAATCAAGAAATCTGCCGTGAACAGATTTTAAATGATGTTTTGTTAAGTTTGGCATATATAAACAATTTGGTAGAAACCATAGGATGTTTCAACAAGACTCGGCATCATCCCATAAAGTCAGAGAAACCCAACGATTTTTACAAGATAACGTTTCCAGCTTCATTTCTTCACAACAATGGCCACTATATTCCCCAGTCTTAACTTAAGACATTTCAACAAAAAAATGCATTATGTAAAACATTTTTTTACTATTTCGCACATTGGAACCGTCGGACCCTTACTTATATATGTACTTACGACTTAAGTCTTACTGTTAACATAAAAAGTTCTGAAAAAATAACGTTAGTATGCCTAAAAGAAAATCACAACTAATTACACATACATCCCAGACAAGAGAGGCTATAGAACGCCGAATGGGAGAGACTTCCTCTGAGCATGCACAGCGCCTTACGAGTGAAAGAGAATACAGATCGCAAGAGCGTACTAGAGAGTCTAGCAGCGAAAGGTCTCCGAGAGTCTCAACATAGACAGAATATGTAGAAGTACTAGAAATTGCACTTTGTTCTACTTCAAACATTTACTATAAATTTTGAATGCAACGAACCTTTTCTAGTTTTTTGCTCTATATACAAGTAACTGGTACCCGGCGCATTGCTGCCCTTCCCCTTGCATCTTCTTCCCCTGCCCCACCTTCCACATTCCCCTTTACACTACCTCCAATTCTCCTACCTCTCTTCTCCTGTCCCTTCCACCCCTTCTCCAACCAACACTTACTGCCCCCATTCAAAATTGGTTCAGTAGATCCAGAGATTACCCCCTACAACCTCACAAACTCACAAACTTTAACTCTTTATAATATTAAGTATAGTTAAGAGGATTACAGTTTTAATTCAATCTCTCCGGGTCTCTCCCTAAGTTCCATTTATAAAACAATTTTATATTCTAAAGCACAATACTGAGATCGATGAAAATTTTTGCTACCTAAAAAACTTCATATAATCAAGCGCTGTCACACAACATTCAAAAATTTTCGCCACGAACTGTTTTTCATCGAGTCCTCAGATAACAAAAATGTTTGCTACCGAAAATACTTTATATACTCAATAAACAGTTGACTAAAAGGGTGACCTTTTGCATTTCCGTAAAAAAAAAAAACCAAAGATAAATCAATATGTGTGGACTTTTCTCCTAATAAATATCTGATTTTAGTATTTCATATTGATTTGGAAACACTGTTTTTTGTTTGTTTAAAATAGCAGTAATAATTTATAATTTCGGTAGCAAAAATTTTAATCGATCTCAGTATTGGGCTTAATCAGTAACAACTTGGTTTATTTTTTTGTATATTAATATTTATATTATTATAATTATTATTTTTAATTACTACTAACTTTAATTAACAGTCTTATTAATTATATTTTAGTTGCCAAGAATTCAAAATAAATAAATGAAAACAAGAAAAATCGTAACATTCGATTGAACCGAAACTCTAATACCATTCATACGAAATTATATATTGTAATACATAAAACTAGGGGGGCTAAATAGGGGCTACTCCAAAAAATGCCCACTAGTAGATATGTATGAAAAAAACATCTATAAGATGCCACTATATCGTATTTCAAGTTGTGATATTGACTTTAATAACGAAGTTTTTCATACAAAAACACAATAGTCGTTGTATGCGGGCTACCCCAAAAAGTGGTCCCACCCATTAATGTATATGTAAAGCGTCAGTCCCCTAATATGCTGGCCGTATAAGTTATTAAGTTTATATTGACTACAATAAAAAAGTTTTTTATACAAAATGTCAAATGTTTTTGGTGGGTTTATATGATCTTGATACTCTATTAAACTGCAATAAATGGAAGTGTATAAATTTTCAACTGGATAGCATAAAAATTGGTCCCCAAAAATAGCAACATACAGAGAGACATGGCTAGATCGACTCGTGTCGTCGAGCTGATCAAGAATATACTGTATACTTAATGGGGTCTACGATGCCTCCTTTAATGCGTTACAAAACGTTCAGGCAAACTGATAATACCATTTCACACTATGTGTGAATGGTATAAAAAGTCTTGCTGTATTTCGCCAATGCGAACATTTGGATTACATAATATTTTCGGGTTTGTGATGTTACCTTCGTTTAATGAATGATGATTCAATGATGCAGAATTCTTCAAGCCTGTTAACTGCTGTTAGGTATAGCGTGAATATTGTTAAATTATTATTCATTATAAGTACTACGTTCTCCATACGTATTGTACAATAAGTATGCACCATACCCACGCTTCCTTAAAAACAATGCTACACTACAGAATAATCTCCAATGGCGCTACCGTATCGTGTGCAAATTTTGAAATTTATGCAAAGTAGAATTTAATTAAAGTTCTTAAAATTTGGCTTAATATTGTGCAGTTGTAATTTAACGCCAATTACATACGAATATTAATGTAAATGACATTCACGTGTTAACACTACAATCACTTGTATGCGATTAATTGACTTGATCAATTTAAACTTATTTTCAACATACTCTCGTACATAGTCTAACTACTTTCGCACAATTTTCAAACAGATTTATATCGTGCAGCCTCATATTAATTGCGCGACAGCAATAGACAGCAACAAAAATTGGATACTAAATATGTACAGCAAAGCAAATCCATGCACTTATCGCTAATATTTTTACACAAATACGCGCAAATTGGCATTCGAATGTTAAAAGTCATTAAATTGGACATGCGATTAACATTAATTCGTTTAATTTTCAGTTTATTTCATTTTATTCTTGTCGATTTATTTGCTGCTAAATGCTTTGAATTATGACTAGGCTGCCTAATTTCATAGACAACTAGCATTCAAGATTTGGTCGACTTCAGGCATGAGCTACCGAAACTTGAATGAAGCGCATGAAGCGCATCACCGTAACAAAAAAAAAATTATTCACTCTAACTCTACACACATTGTTATAGTGTCCAAAATATGGGCTTTTCCTACGTAAAGTTGGTTTTTCAAATCTGTTATAGTGATCATCTAAAGCGAGATTAGATCGTCAGCGCTATGATTCGCAGCCTGCCAACTTCTTTTTCAATTTACACAATTATTTAGCCATTCACTTGTTCGCTCGTTTAGCACTTGAATGCATTTATAGGTGAATATGTCACAGACATGAAAAGCTACTGCCAAATTGAATTTATTCGCAAATTGATTTCACTGGCACGGCATGGCAAACCCGCTGCTTGCATCTCCTTGCCCAGCTCAGCTCACCAGCGGAAAATCGTCATTGCTGTCTCTGATAAACGATTAACAGATTAATGATTACATAATACAAACTCGAGACATTTTAAGCATTTGCGGCCATAGTAGAAACTGAGTAAATAAATATTAGGAAAATTCAAAATCAAATTTAATAAAAAGCGAAAACGTTAGCACTTGTTAAACCGAAGGTATTACTCCCTCCCGGCACATGCTGTTCGATCAGTAGTAAAGTTAGTGCAAAGGCAAACTTAAGGTAATAGAAAAAGAGCCGAGTATATAGAAGTTTCAGATACCCTGTGCCAGTCCTAATTGTCTCTATTGGAGCCACAAAACTATATTGAAGCTATAATTTATAATGGTTCAAACTGAAGTTATGTGAAAATTGGACAGAGAGACAGATATAATACAGAGAGACGAAAACGATTATAACTACGCGAGTTTTGATGCAGATCGAATGTAAACATATACGAGGGCAATTTGATAAGTCAGTGACTTTTTATAACTTTAAAGGCAACACTTCTCGTGTCAATTATCATCATGACGTATGTGTTTGCTAGCTATTGAAAGCATATATGAAAGGCAGACAGACGAACAGAAATCTAAGGCTTGGTCACTGATGTGCTGCAATGAATTCATATTTTATCAACGCAACATCATGAAACAACGCCAAAACTTAACAATATCAAGCGGTTAACCAACGACAAACAATCTGCTATCTGTCCGTCTGTCTGACATTCATATCTGCTTTGAATGGGTTACTTTAGCGACTACCCTCATATCAATATAATTAAAAAATTCAAAAAGTTATTGACTTATCAAGTTGCGCAAGTACTTTATGGGGTCTACCACGCCTTCTTTTTGGCTGTCATATACAGGCTTTTTTTAGATTTTCCATTTTCCGACACTGATTAAATTGGTCAGATCTGGCAATGATATTATCATTTGTGCTCAGTTTGGTTTAGTATTTTATCATGAATAGAATAACGAAAGAAAATCATGTTTTCTTCAGGAATGTTAATATACGTTGGCGAAAATTTGTTTCTATAGTTTTCATCTCAGTGTGAGCAATAAGTGAACTGTTTATACTCTACACGCTACGCAGATCGTGTCATTTTTTGGGAAACTTATGGTGACTGTACTCGATCGATTAAATCGTGTGAGTTTTGGTTTATACGATTTAAATGTGTCCATTTCGATGCGGCGAACAAGCAGCGTTCAGACCCACCGAAAACGTTTGAAGATGAACAATTGGAGGCACTGCTTGACGAACATTCTACATGTGAAATTCACAAAACCATTAGGAGTTACACGCCGGACCAATTTAGATCGTTTACATTCACAGAGTATGGTGCAAATGACCGAAAGTTGGATGCCGAACGACCTCAAACCAAGAGATGCCGAAATGCGTTTCTGCAGCTGTACAACTGCTCCAACGGCAAGCAATAAAGTGTTTTCAGCATTTTAAGCTCATGCTCTATATATGGTGAGATCAGATAGGTGTGAACTGCACCAATCTAACGAAAGAATCACAATTGATACGTTTGAGCGATAATCGTCCATTTGAGAAGAGGCACTACGAGTATTATATGATTTTCTGAACGACAATGACCAACTTACTTGGAAATTCGGAATTTGGAAGTCGTACTTCTTCCACCGTATTTTCAAGGTATTGCAACTTCCGATTGCCATCTATTCCGATCGATACTCTTGGCCTAGCTGACCAGCAATTCCGAATTTACGATGAATGTAAAAAATGAGTTTTTTTCATTTATAGCATCTCAAGAAGAGTCGTTCTATCGTCATTGAATCCGTTCGCGGCCAGAAAGATTGGAAAAAGTAGTATTTATTTATATTATTTTTTTTTAACTTAATTGCGCTCATAATAAATTTCTGATGAACATTAAGACCAGACCAGAAGACCAGACTGCTGTGGCGACTTTTCGTGCTAAACTTTTCGCACATATGTACTTCTATGTATAATAAAATCACCAAGAAGCAGTCGTTAAATGCCCCACATGGACTGTGATGTACTCGACAAGAGTTGCCGTTCTAGCAATGTCCGTCTGTTTATATATACTTCCACTTTCTTGTATAACTCTTAATCTGAATGACTAGATCTTGGAAAGTGCATATATGGCTGTTGCTACTGGGAGGCAGCTTTCAAAATATCTACTACTTCAGAGGATAGTTTTTCGTTGAATAAATATGGCATTTTTGGCCTACTTGAAATTGTCCCGTCAAGCTGATCAAATATATATATATATATATATATATATATATATATATATATATATATATATATATATATTTATACTTTATAGAGTCTCCAATGCATCCTCAAGTGAGTTACAAATTCCATCACAAAATATTGCGTTTAAAAAATTCATACAAAAATTGCAAAATGGAAAAGATTTGTATTGTGCTACCCCTTACAATGGAGAGGGGAAGTCTTCATATCCAAGTTTATAGTGGGTATATTGATAAAGGTTTCAAAGAAAATTAGCTCACGTATCAAAATAAAACCAAAATTTAATTTTATGTATCGTGATCTGAAACCGGAGAATATTATGACGAACTAACAATAACAATATTTATTTTTCCTTTTTTATAATACTTAAAATATAAAAAATAAATTAAAACCGATAAAAAAATAATATTCAAACTTATCAAAAAACTGTTCAGATAGCAATAGCTTAAACCAATAGCGAATTATAAACAAATTGAGTGCATTTGTGCATTTTGTAACACTGTGAGTCTATTGATTGGCAGTAGTACTTTTTAAGGTCATGTATTTATGCCCTGTACCCATACGGTTGAAGGGTGTATTTAGTTTCTGCAAATACAGCGTGTCTCAAAGTTCACATTAAAAAAATTGATAAAAAAAGGAAGTAGTTTATTGAAAAAATGTTTATTATATATTAAAATACACACTTTGGGAACTTAATTCTTAAAAATGATATTGTCCAAATGTAAACCGTTGCGTTCACGGCATTCATTTACTCGAGCACTAAAATTTTCTATGACGGCTCGGCAGTTATTCTCCGTGTTGGCTGCCACTTCTTGGCGGATATTTTCTTTTAATTGTGCCAGGGAAGTTGGTTTGTTGCCGTAAACTTTAGATTTGACGTAACCCCACAGGAAACAGTCCATAGGAGTTAAATCGTGACTTCGTGGAGGCCAATTTCATGAACTCGTGGTAGAGACCTGTTGGACGTGTGTGAAGTTGCTAAAAATGCGGAACAATGATGATCTATGCACGTTTAAAGCAACAGCACGCTTCCGAATCGAAAGGTCCGGGTTGTCACGAACAGACTGAGTAACACTGTCTACGTTTTCGAATGTTCTCGAAGACCTTGGACGCCCGGATTTTAATTTTTCCAGCGTTGAACCGGTCTCGTCAAACTTCTCGACCCATTTGCCAATGAGTCGAGCGAGGGCTTGGCGCAACATTCAAATGACGAACATGTCGAATACTGCACAATTTTCTACGCGCTACAGTAGTCGCTGAATTTTCGTTTTTGTAAAACTCACGTACGCACAACGCACGGTCCGCTCCCGAGAAACGCTCCATAGCGACAGAATTCCCAAAAGCTAGGCTTTCGATTGACATACCCGCTTACAACACTACTATAATTGCATGGTTATAGTGGATATTGATCTCAATAAAAAAATTTTCAATGTAAAAAGTCAAAAAGAGAAGGGTGGTTTGTACAGGGGATCACACTCATTGTGAAACGTCTGTCCATAAGAAACCACCATATCTATTTTGAAGTTGATATTGACTGCAATAAACAAGTTTTTCATACAAAAGGTTCAAAGTGGATGGGGAGTTTGTATGGAGTCTACCCCAAATAACTGACTGCAATATAAACAAGTTTGAGTGACGGTAATGCGCAACAACCACCAGGCAGACAGACAGACAGACAGACAGACAGACGGTGCAACAATTTTTTGTGGTCTGTCTCGCTAGTTACATCATTTAGTACCACTCTTACCGTTTAATTTAAGAGTTCAAGAGATCATTAGCATTATCTCAAAATCCTAACATGATGGGCCAATTCTGACCGCGGTTTCTGATTCTACGCAGTAAATTACTTCGGAAATGACCCTCAGCTTTTCAACAACTGACATGACCCCGGTATTTGTAGACCTTTGCTATCGTTGTATCCAGTAGACTGAAAAGTGGTAACAAAATTCATGATCATAACTTGTTAGTTATAGATGATTTTCTTCTGTGTTAAAACTGTTGCGAAAACGAAAATTTAAAGCTAAACTTGCTATGTTGCGACACGTTCCAAGCACGTTATAGAGTTTGAGGAACATCTTTTCAGACGGAATGACACTAAATCGACTCGCTTCAACGTGCTGTTCACGAATTTATGTAAAGGTACTAGAGACCAATAAAAGTGCACATTGATCTAATGAATGTGAATTGAATGAATGATTTTATAACTATTCACATGCATTCGAATTCATTTGAAGCTAATGAATATTCCATGTTCGAATGCTTATAAACATGAATGTCATGAATGAATGAGTGAATGAGTGAATGCGATAAATTCGAATGCTCTGCATGCACTGCATCTTAGTGTGTTTCACTCTCACTGTTTGTATGCTTCTAAAAAGCATGCTTTGTTTGCTTAATAAAGCGTGTGTAGAGTATTATAATATTGTCCAGCACCTCGCGACTATAAGTTTCTCTTTTTTATCATCGGTTTGGCTGCAGAAAGGCTTCGTGTTAATATTGCCAACGATCGACAACTGAATTTTCTTCGTTATTTCAAAAGATACGAAAGAATGAATGAATGTTTCGATTAGTCGTGCATACATAGTGAAGTGAATTAACATTTCATTTATTCAATCATATTGAATGCTAGTGAAGTGGAATTCAAACTGCATTGAATACTCGTAAAATGAATATTGATAGTTAAGCATGTGTTGCATTCATGAATTGTATGTGAATTGTGCACGTATTAATGAATATTCATAAAGCAGCTTGAATAAATTAATTCATGCAGCACTCGAATAGTTACATACTAGATACTTTGTGAGGCCACTGTTGTTTTTCTTTGAATGTTACATAAATTCATAAACACCCTCTTTGCACACGTGTATATGTACATACATATATAGATAGGTAGGTAAGTATGTATGCAGGGTATACAAATTATAAAAAATATCGTGTCGAAAAATAAATAAATAAAAGGAAATGTTTAAACAAATTATTTCGCATTAAACCGCAAGTATTTATTAATGTTTTGCGCTTCGTCGAGCATGGCGATTTGCTTGCTTTTCTGCGGTCGTTGTACAATAATTTTATAATTAACAATATAAAATATATAAGTATATATTATACTATATCTGTATATATATATATATATATATATATATATATATATATATATATATATATATATATATATATATATATATATATATATATATATATATATATATATATATATATATATATATATATATATATATATATATATATATAGTATATAGCATATGTATCCGTATCTATATCTGTATCTGTCGGGTGCAAAATAACAAATACTTAATACTGTTAATCATTCTCGCATGCGATTTAGACAATTTCGCATTTGTTTCGTTGTTAATTTTTTCATTTTTCATTTTTCATTTTTGATTTCATTTCATTTGAAAGTTACTTTGTTACTCAGTTAGTTGGTTAGTGGTTAATAGAGTTTAGTTAAGTTTTATATCAATTTATAGTTGAGCGCTAGTCTAGTGCAATGCGGCGTATACTCGATTCAATTGTTTGTCTATCTATCTACCTATCTATCTATATATATATATATATCTCTCTATATATATATATATATATATATATATATATATATATATATATATATATATATATATATATATATATATATATATATATATATATATATATATATATATATATTTATATATCTATCTGCTTGCCTGACTTACTATGTATGCATTTTGTGGGTGGCTGTCTGCTGTGGTTTTAATTTCCGCAATTTGTTTGTATTTGTTTAAATATTTTTCGATTATGGCAATTAAAAGCTGCACGCGTTAACTATCCGCATATTTATTGCATTTACACGCAATGTTATTTTTAAAGCCATAAGTGAAGTATCTTTTGGATGTAGTTTAGTTTGACTTTGTTTGTTGAGTGAAGTTTTATGACTTAATCTACTTTACGTTTTCCTTCCGTTTATTTATTCGTTTATTTTTTAATATTTCATTAATTTTATTGCACACTGGCACAAAAAAAAAATGTATTTGAAGATAGAAATATTTTGAGTTTTCTTTTCCGGAAAATGCTTGTTAAATTTTGAATTATGCTTGAATTGGTTAGGGGAAGCGACTTTCTTTCACACCTTGATCAGACAGAAATATTTGTAAGCAGGTATATTATAATAGCCGAAAGCCATAAATTTAATCGGAAATACCGGTGTCCCATAAAGTACCAATATATTTTCGATAAAATCGAGGAGACGAACCGAGCCGATCTAGTCATATTCTTTTGTGCGATCATCTGTTTGACTGTCTGTCTAACTAAAAATTTGGTTCTTAGAGCCTACTTATAAGACTACAGCATACAAAACTCGCGAGCTGCCTAGACGAATGGAAGTCATACTCGGAGTGGTAGTTCTGAAAGTTAGCAAAGAGTTTAAATACTTAGGACTAACTTTAAACAGTAAACTTCTACGGAAAACGTACACAGAGGAAACTATACGAAAATGCACCAAGGCAATACTTATGTGCAGGAAGTTGGCCGGAAAACCGTGGGGATGCAACCGAAAATCATGCTCTGGCTATATAATATGGTAGTAAAGCCGATGTTACCGTATGGCACAGTCGCATGGGGAGAGAGGGCGAAACAAGTCAGAGTCACAAGGGCATTAAACTCCCTACAAAGACAAGCATGTAACTGTAAGCAATGCGCACATTCTCAACCACTGCGTAGGAAGCAATTCTAGATCTATCACCACTGCATCTAGAAATTGAGTATACAACTAAGTAAACACTCCAGAGACTTTTAGTTAAAGGAAATAAAGTTACTTCAATTTACTGTCAGAAACGTCTCTCTACATGGACACAAGCAGAAACACTAGTGCCCATGCCAAGGGGCGAGATGGTAAAGAGGAGAAGTCTTCACCATCAAATGGTCCAATAAGAAGGCTTGGACATCGGAAAAATCATATGCGTTAAAACCACATACGATCAAGTGGTATACGAATGGATCTTTGACGACAGTAGGAACTGGTCTAGGAGTCGTAGGCCTCAGATTAAACCACTTGGAGTCCTTGTGCCGATATACCAGCATATTTCAAGCTGCACTGTGCGCTATAATTAGATGTGCGCAATGTAATTTGGATAGAGAGAGGCTATAGCAATTGTGAGATTGCTATTCTATCAGACAGTCAGGCGGTGTTAAAAGCATTAAGCTCAAAGACCGTCAAGTCCAAACTAGTGCAGCAAGCACTTATAATATTGGAAACACTCGGCGAACACAACAAAGTTTACTTACTGTGGGTGCCAGGACACAATAATATAGTAGGAAATGAGCTAGCCGATAGGCTTGCCTAAAAAGAAGCCGCAAAGCCAATGCGGCCTTTTTGTGGCACTGGAACTAATCCGCTATGAAACAAATAGGGCAAAGAAGCAGCACTGGGCCATGAGAAAATATTCCTAGGGTGATTCGATCCGCGTAGAGTGAGAGGAATGCTCCAAAAAGAAAGAAACCAGTTTAAAACATTGACAGGAATACTTACAGGACACTGTCGAATCACCTGTGTGTGATGGGTGTATATAATTCCGCAGAGTGCAGATTTTGTGATCATAAGGAATAGACTCCTTTTCATATCGTTGCAGAATATGAAGCAGTAGTCTGAAGTAGATTTCGAATATTGGGCTGAAGAACAACTGAAAAAGTTAGATCCTAGGACAATACTTAGGATTATTCAACAAGTTGGACTAGAGTAGGACATTTAAGTAAGAAGGACAAAACAATAGATCTTTTTAGGTTGAATTTTAAAAATTATATCTTACAATAATAATAATAATAATAATAATATTAATATGATATGCCCTCAAATAATAGTTTGTGCATATAAAAAAATTAGAACCACTTTAAAAATTGGCGGTTGGAAGTCCCTGTAGGCTCCTTTTTCAATACAAGCATGCCAATGCCTAAGCCCGTTAGCATTCCAAATATAATACATAGGTTATCTGGGACCATATTTGCTTGCTTATTTTGGATCCGATTAGTGTAACAACATTTAGAATAGCCGGCATTTGCTGCATTAGTTGTTTCGTCATATTTTTTAGCTCTTGCATATCATCATCTTGCGCTAGATTGAATAGAACTGGATTTTGTATGGTGGACATCTTCTAACTTATGATCGACTTAATTAGAAAGATAACTTTATGTGATTAGTGTTTAAATATGATGTCCCAAACATGTGTTCCTGGTAGTTCAAGTTTCGAACGCTCTCTTTCTAGCAATGGGAGCCGTATCTCGGCAATGGTTTGCACAATGTCGGCTTTTAAGTCGTTTCGTAAGTTTCTAGTTTTTCTGCATTCTTGTAACCCCAGAGAAAATAATCGAAAGATGTTAAATCGCACAATCGCGGTGGAAAATTGATTGGTTTTTCGATTGTAATGACAGTAATTCGATTGTTTGATGCGCTGTTTGGCATGGTATATAACATATTTTCAATAAACATTCCATTCAATTGTGACACTAATCATGGTTATATAGCGCTCAAACGTTGACGTTAACGTTACGGCCAGCCTCATGTTTAAAGAAGTTACGAGCGAAGATTCCAGCGGCGCATGAAAAGCACCAAATGGAGTTTTTCTGTGAACACCTCGAAAATGTTTCGTGGATATTCTTTAATCCAATTGGGAAAATTTTGCTTATTAAGGCAAAAAAGAGTCTCCTCATGGAACAGCATATTGCGATAAAACAGTGGATTGACTTCCAATTGATTTTCAAACGCAAACGATGATCATTCGGCTTTAATTCTTGCACCAGCTGTATCTTATAAAATCGTATCTATTGGACATCGTGATCTATTGGTAAAATTTTCCATAAAGTGGATGCGCACAGCTTCAATTACTATGCGCGAAGGCGGATCGATTCAATACTACGCTCTATAGCAGCAATTGTCTCACCGATGTGCACTGAACGACGTATTTTTTGCGGTCATTTAGACAGACTATACGATCCATAGTTATTTAGTTCGTACATAGCAGGTGCGTAAAAACTTCATTATTGCGTATAGACATGATGCTGCTGCCCAACTGAATAGCTTTTGTCACTCAAATGGACGGCCGTCCACTGTGTTTTCAATGAACCAATTAATGTGATATTTTATCTCATCCCCATAAAAGACAAAAAGCAACTTCAATTTTTCATTATACTCGTATTATACATACTTGCGAAATTCTATCTTAACTCACATTAACGCAGCCAACTATCCACAAAATTCGTCGTTTTTTCCGTCGTTTGTTAACCTAATTTTGTTTTAATTCGAACAACAAAAACTAAAAAGCCAAACAACAAAGAAATATTAACCATAATTTAAACAATTATTTAACGCGTTTTGTAATGCTGAATATACATATATATATATATATATATATATATATATATATATATATATATATATATATATATATATATATATATATATATATATATATATATATATATATATATATATATATATATATATATATATATATATATATATAGTAGTATTTTATGCTCTCAAACACTCAGATACAAAATGAGTGAACAAGCGACTGACTGAATGACTGACTGAATGACTGACTTACTGACTGACTGACTGGCTGGCTGGCTGGAAGTCTTATTTATGAAGATAAAGAACTACGAAAAAAGCTTCAAATTCATCAACAACAACAAAGTCACAATGGCTAAGTATCTAACTGTCATAATTAAAGTAATTTGGTAGAAAATTTTTAGCCAATTAACAAAAACGGCGCAGACAAAGTATAAAATATATAATGAAAAAAAAAAAATGTCTAAAATATCTAAAATATCTAAACTGGAAATGTATTTACAAGGAAGAGAAACGAATGCTGAGCGGTAGAGGTTGAAAGTTAGTTTTATACTTTTAAAATGATACTTTTTTAAAGTACTTAATAATAGATACAATAACAACAACAACAACAACAATAATAGTCGAGACATTTGACATGCGACTTTTCAATGACACAAGTTGCAAAGCGATGTTGTGAAGACGCTAAGATACATTTGCCACGCTTAAAAATAAACTAACGCAAAACAAGAAGAAACAAAATCAAATCATTTTTACGCATTTTTAAGTCAAAAAAACCAAAATAATTGAGAGCTCTGTGTACGTCGTACTTACTAAAAATCAGCATGAGAGTGCGGTAAACAGTTCCGGCCTACAAAGACTGCATAGTAAGGTACTATGTACGGTAACAGGCTTTGGTAATTGTGTAAAAACTCATAAAATACACATTTCATTGAAATTGAAGCAAACAAACAACATTTTTTTTTGAAGTTGAAGTTGAAGTTGAAACAGCATAATATTGTCAATATATAAAAGTATCTACTTATAGATTTTTAAACATTTATCGAATTACTTTTGTAATTGTTTTGCGAAACTTCTTGAACACACTTCTTAATACAGTTTCATTTATGTAAAGTCTCTCGAACGTCTTCACTGCACACCAGCACACCAACTTCACGCAGCACACCAACTTCTAATTAAGAGGTTTCCTACTCACAATTTGCATACTTCGAAACGTTCGAATGTACAGAGGAGACTACGCAGCAGATACTTGTCCTAACGGACGTTTGTGAACTGCTTCTGCCGTTTGCAAAATAATCGCCGCCACTAGTACATGAAGCAATATTCGAGTTTCCAATTTCTTGTCGCTAAAACCTATTGTCAATGAGAGTCTTTGTCAGCTTGTGTCATTTGTTTGAAACGTAAACCAAATAAAGTGTTTTATTATAGTAATTAAGTATAGAGTTCTTCTTCATTACTTTAATATGAAGAAAAGTGCGGCCGAGTGTTCTCGAATCTTAGTGGAAGTTTACGGCGAACATGCTCTAACTGAACAATCGTGTCGGAGGTCAAAGATAAGGAACGGCCTGGTCATCACAAAAAGTTTGAAAACAAAGAATTAGAATCATTGCTCTAGTATGTGGACCAATGCCGAACGCTTCAGGAGTTGTCAGAATCATTGATAGTGGATGAGTCGACAGTCAGCAAACGTCTAAAAGCCATGGGATTGATTCAAAAGCATGGAAACTGGGTGACATACGAGTTGAAGCTGCGCGGCGTCGAAAGGCGATTTTTCGCTTGTGAACAGCTCCTCCTGGCCGGACAGTCATCAACATCTTTCGCAGAGCTGAATATTCATGGCATGAAGCTTATGCTCTGTATTTGGTGGGATCAGTGCGGCGTGATCTACTACGAAACTGTTCAAACCGAATAAAACAATCACGGGGAAACGCTATCGGACTCAACTTATGCGTTTGAGCCGCGAACTGAAACAAAAACGGCCGCAATACGAAGAAAGGCACGACAAAGTGATTTTGCAGCTTGACAACGCTCGGCCACATGTTGCAAAACCGGTCAATACCTACCTGAAAACGGTAAGTCCTACGCCACATGCCGTATTATCCAGGGATCGCTCCTTCCGACTACTACTTGTTCCGGTCGATGACCCATGACCTGTCCCAGCAGAAGTTCACTTCATATGAACAATGCTATCACAAAAATATGATAGTTTTACTCTTCTTTTTTTTTTTTTTTTTGTTATAGCAAAGAGCATATAGAAACCTATACTCCTTAAGAGCACCTCATTATTATACGAACTCATTCGATCACTCGCCGAATACTCGCACAGCGCACTAAATGTGATATATAGTCAAAATCGCAGTACATCGCCACTGCTGCAAAGACAAGCTTAATCCGCACTGATGGTAACAATGCTGAAACGGCTTTGATGGTATAACTTGTGAGAGGCCATTTTTCGTAGCATCTACTGCCACCCACTTCAGAGATAAGTTCCACCTACAGCCCAGGTTAGTGAATGTAGCGATTTTGAACAATTGATCTCGCATTAACGTCTCCACATCTGAATTCGGCTTTATGTGTAGCATAAAAAATGCTAACATGTTATTATCCATCATATCCGTAATCGTTGTTCTTCATTCAAACGCGCTTGGTGTTGGTTTCTCATCACACAGGCATTCACATGGTCCTCATGTTCCATTATACGACCCAGCCATTTGCATCCCACGGATTCATAGTAGCATTTGTGCAGTCTTATAATGTTTCGTTAGTTTACCGTGTACCAACCGGGCCTGATAGTAAGCCAAAGTTGTAATGATGAATTCATTTATACATGGACTTTCACATGTTATATTCTTCATTTTCGCGTTTATGAAATGCATTAATGTTTCAAGGAAAACATCAACTCGCCAAATAATGAAAGTTAACTTAAAAGACTCGAATCAATTTCGCATTTTTTGCTAGCCATTTCAAAGAGCATGAAAACAAGGGAAACGGTCATCTTAGTTACACTAGTTTACAACCAAAATGTGTGTTTTGTTCATCGAGAAGCATGAAACAGAAGACACGAAAGAATCAAAAAGAAGGAGCGAATCTGGTTCATTTTTCTCTGTCTTTTCGCTGAGCAGAGAGCATAGAAATATTTGGTTGAGCATATTTTGCGAGCTCTGCTCAGTAATTAAAAAGCTGAAGCAAACAAAACGGCAGGTTCCGATGGGCTGCCAGCTGAGTTATTCGAGACCGGTGGCGAAGAGTTGGTAAGGCGTATGCACCAACTCTTATGCAAAATATGGTCCGATGAATGCATGCCCAACGATTGGAATCTCAGTGTTCTTTGTTCTATGCTCAAGAAAGGAGACCCCGCTGTCCGCGCGAACTATCGGGAAATAAGTCTCCCTTCAATAGGATACAAAATTCTGTCCCACGTACTGTGCCAATGGCTGGAGCCATACACGAATGCACTGATAGGCCAGACCAAAGAGCGTCGACCAGTGACCAAATTTTCACGTTACGCCAAATCTTGGAAACCACCCATGAGTACAATAAAGACACACACCACCTATTTGTGGATTATAAGGCCACCTTCGACACGCCGATAAGAACGAAATTCTTCAACACCCTATCTTAACTTGGTATCCCAGCAAGGATCGTTCGTCTTTGTATGATGACACTATCACACATCCAAATCCTCGTCAGATTGGGAAAGAACCTCTCCGAACCCTTTGATACCGAGAGAGGTTTTAGGCAGGGTGATGCTTTATCGTGCGACATTTTCAATATTTTGTTGGAGTACATCCTACGCCAATGCCCATACGTAGAACGGTCAGACACGATCTTCCATAAGGAAGTGATGCTACACGCATATGCTGATGCTATTTACATCATCGGCTCCAACGAACGGCGAGTAAGCAGGGAGTTCTCGGAGATTGAGAAACAGTCACGTCTCATGAGACTAGCGATGAACGAGGATACGACGAAGTAGTTGGTGTCCATTCGAAGACCATCAGCGCGTCTTGGACAGTCTGTGAGTAGGGAGAATTTCAACTTCAATGTTGTAGAAAACTTCGTCTATCTGGGAACAACAGAAATTACCAGCGACAATAACGTTAGCCGAGAGTTCAGATGAAGAATCACGCTTGCTATTCGCTGCTACTTTTGGGCTCAGCAAGCAAATTAGGAGTAGAGCCCTCTATCGCACTACGAAGATAAATATCTATAATCCCGGTCCTGCTGTATGGCGCAGAAGCATGGACCCTGACATCATCAGATACAGCGTCTTTAGGAGTGCTCGAGATAAAGATTCTTCGTAGGATTTTTGGTCTCTTTAGAGTTGGCGTCGAGTTTAGGACCCATATGAACCATGAGCTGTATGATGAGGTTGACATAGTCCAGCGTATTAAATTACAGTGGCTGAACTGGGCTGGTCACCTCATCTGGACCCCGAACCCCGAAGCTCCAGCACTAAAGGTTTACGACGGAAACCTGAACTTGACTGGTGTACGGCGTCAGAGAGGACGTCCGAGCTTAAGATGGCAACATCAGGTCTATGTTGACTTTCTAACAAACTGAATGGTATAAAAAAATGCAACGTAACTAATTCAAATTTTAGTTTCTCTTTAGCATGCGTTCGTTCGTATGTGTGTGAAAACACGAAGTTGTTCGTGCCCATGGGAATATGGGTGGACAGCGTTGATTTAAAGACAAAATGTCCAGTTTCGACCACTGCGAGAACTCTAGTATTTTTAAAAGCACGCAAACGATACTATACTAAGTTTGCAAAATATATATTTAATTTTTGCTTTTGCCATTCTTTAATTATTTTAGCTTAACAATTGCCCACTATACGATCATATCATTTAAGCCGCATTCCATTTAATTTCATTTTGAAAACGATTTGTCGCCTAGCGTGGGATTTTTCTTTACATTTCAGCCAACAAGAATTCCGAATTGATTTCAAACAATCAAATTCAATTTGAATCGTTTCTTGTCGATTTGAGTAGCATTTTCAAATAAGAGACAAAAATGAAATGCGTAATTGTTACAAACATTTTGCCCCATTGAGAAATGCAATCTCACTCATATTGTTTATGTCCGCCCTTAGTCCGTCTGTCCGCCTGTTCGCTCTTTGACGTTCATTCCTCAAATTATCCAAAATCGCTCAGGCTCATTCATTCACAGCTGTGTTCAATGGACAAGTCCAGCGGACGACGAACGACGAAAGATGCTAGACGACAGTTCAATGAAACCTACGTAAAATTGTTTGTACATCTGTCCGTCTGTCTGTCTGTCTGTCTATTGGCCTGTCTAATATCGATCGGATTAGTTGCTACCGTTTGTTCTTTAACTTTTGACGTCTTTTGTGAACCAAAAAAAAAAAAAGCAACGAACAAGAGAAAACGTCAACTTCAATGAAACCAAAACTGTAATACTCGCACACTTCACACGCATTTTAAACTACAGTTTCAGCTTAGTAGGCTTACATGAACGCTACCTCTTTAAATGAGCGTGGTAGGCTCATTTAAAGCCTATTTACATATACGGCCTAATTTAGCTGAACCAAATAAATATATATATATATATATACCAAACATAAATATACAAAAATGAGGTTCATTTCATTCGAAATGTTTGGACAATCGAAATATCAAATCAATCAATATTAAATTGAAAATGTCGCTCTCAAATTTATTGCTAATGGATCATATTAAGATAAAAGAATTAGCACAGAAAAAAGTACAGCATTGCTAGTTGGGAGATGCATCAAATCAAAGGTCTGTAGCTCTGTCTATGCCGCGCCTACAACTACCCACTTTGAATAATTCGAGGAAGTGGCTTTATTATACCATGCACACATAGTGTGAAATGGTATTATCAGTTTGTCTGAAAGTTTGTAACGCATTAAATGAGGCATCGTAGACTCCATACAGTATATATATTTTCTTGATCAGCTCAGCTCGATGAGCCATCATTTTTAAATGAAAATGGCTTTATTGTTTTTCAAAATATTCTCCTTGATGAACAATACACTTTTGCATTCGTTCAAACCACTTGTCATAGCAGTTTTTCCATTCCTCTTGAGACACCTCCAAAACATGGTTTTTGAACGCTTCAACTGCTTCTTCGGCGCTCGTAAATCGTTGACCACGCAGTTTACGTTTGATACTCGGGACAAAGAAGAAGTCATTGGGTGCCAAATCAGGACTGTACTGAGGATGTCATTAATTTGATGTTTTGACTGCTCAGAAATGCACTATTTTGACGAGATGTATGAGAGCTCTCAAAGTCATGATGAAGAATGATACGTCTTTGGCGGTTGGTTTTACGATTTTCACAGAAGACTTCCGGCAAACAAATGGTCGTGTACCACTCAAAATTGACCGTCCTACGTTGCTCAAGCGGAACAGTGACAGAACATGACCCATTCGGCCGAAAAAACAGGCGATCATTTGCTTCGCTGTGCTTCTTCCACGAACAACTTTTGTTGGATTTAGCTCGTCTTGGAATACCCACACGGTCGATTGCTGTTTTGTTTCCGGCTCATACGCACATATCCATGATATCCATATATCCTGTCACGATTTTATACACGTTTTTTGAAGCAGCACGGTCGAACTTTTTAATCATTTCCAAACACCAATCGACGCGAGCCTTTTTTTGAGCGATTGATAAATTATGGCGTATCAAACGAGAGCAAATTTTTTTTTCAGTTAAGAGTTCATGCAAAATCGAATGTATCGAAGTGGAACTAATGTGCAAGGATGCCTCTATCTCTCAATATGTCACATGACGATCTTGCATTATCAGTTCCCGCACTGCATCGATGTTTTTGGGCACAACAACCGATTTTGGCGACCTTCACGGAATTCGTCGGCGACCGAACTACGACTTCACTATACCAACGATATGCTGTGGTTTTTGATGGTGCTTTATCGCCATACAAAGAACTGAGTTCATTGACACATTCTTGTTGAGGTAATCCATGTCGAAATTTGTTAAAAACAATCCAACGAAAAGCTTCTCTTGAAATTTCCATTTTTTGGCCAAATTGCTTTTCTTTATTCACTGTAAACAACACAAATAGCAATAGTAAATAAAAACTTTGTGAGTACGTTTATGCCAAAAAATGTCAAACTTTATTATTATGGTGTTGCCAGATTTTAGCTTTTGGCATTAATGTTGCCAGTTCGCGAAATATAAATAGCAGCCCTCTTAGTGTATATAAATTGATTAAGAACAAGGCAACCAACCTAGCTGCAAAGCTCAGATAAGGTAACTTAATTATCAAATAAGAAGTCAAATCTTTGCTGACAATAATGCTACTTGCATCAATAAGCCCTGCGAATCTAAATGAACATTCCAAAAGTTTTTAGGAAATAGAAAAATTATCAAAAAAAAAAACAACCAAAAACAGTTTATTCCAAGTTTGCAATACTACAATGCCAAAACGTTTTCTACTCGGCAGAACAAAGCCAGGATTCTTGGAGATATATTTCAGAGAAAGCATAAACTTAAAGAATTTCTTTGAAATAGCGAAACTATAAGCGCAGTAATGGCTTCCATAGTGAGCATAATAACCATCGTTCATTTGATGCACCATCTGTCTGTGCCATCAAGTGATCATATTGAGAATGTTATCCTTTAGCTTAAGACGAAGAAATCACCATGTCCGGACAATCTTTCCAATATATGCATAAAAACCCTACCACTTAGTGTCAACCGTTTTCTTGTCCTCATCTTTACACACAGTCTTCAAATTGGTTACATTCCACAATCGAGTCGAGCTTGCTTCCGCGCTATCTCAAAAGTGTTTGAAAAAATTTTGAAGGCAAGACTTAATACAATTATACCTGCAACTCAAGTTGGCTTCGGAGCGCACTTACGTTGCATAAACCTCTTCTCAAACTCAAGAACTTCATAAAACAGACAGAATATGCAAGATACGAAATCAGTTGGTTTGGTTGCTTTTGACATACTCGTATGCCATGAAGGTTTACGAACACACTCATCTACTTAACAAATATCATGTACCTGGACCCAATAACTGCACTGCACTATTTCTATCTTTGCCGTTGATGCCGCGCTAAACTGTGCAGATAAAAATTACGTAGATATACACAACATCCTACAGTGCTCATTGAATGACTTGAATTCGTACTATAAAAAATGGAGAATGTCAATAAGACTAGCGCTATTTTCTTTACAAGGAAAAGAAAAAGTATATATCTACACAATAGTGATTTGAGTATTAGCAATACTGACATGCCTTGGATAAATAGCATACGATACGTTGGAGGGATTTGCATAGCAAACTTACATTTGGTGTACAAATCGGTAAAACTATATGCATTAGGATGCATCGATTTGTATGGGCCCAAAAAAAAAAAATGATAAATGGTACCCCATATGCATAATCTACGGTCAATTCTAAGATGTTTTCACCGAGAAACCGTAGTTCTAAAATCAATTCCTGATCCGCGCTTTTTCAGTTGAAAAATTTATGTTTTTGAAATATTATTTTATTACAATAACTTTTGTGTTTATGGTCCGATCCTGACAAAACTGCATCACTTGCTTATGGAAGATCGTGCCTGACCGTTCTACGTATGCGCAGTGGCGTAGTATGTACTCCAACAAAAGATTGAAAAAGTCGCACGATAAAGCATCACCCTGCCTGAAACCTCTCTTGGTCACTGGTCACCCTCTTTGGTCTGAAGCCGCACTGATACTGGCCTATCAGTGCATTCGTGTATGGCTCCAGCCGTTTACACAGTACGCGGGACAGAATTTTGTATCCTATTGAAAGGAGACTTATTCCCCGATAGTTCGCGTAGACAGCGGGGTCTCCTTTCTTGAGCATAGAACAAAGAACACTGAGATTCCAAACGTTGGGCATGCATTCATCGGACCATATTTTGCATAAGAGTTGGTGCATACGCCTTACCAACCCTTCGCCACCGGTCATGAATAACGCAGCTGGCAACTCATCTTAGCCTGCTGCTTTGTTATTCTTCAGCTTTTTATTTACTGAGTCGACCTCGTTATAATCCGGTGGCTCTACAAGAGAGCCATCATCAATTGGTGATTCTATGTACGCTTCTCTATCGGCGGTATTATTCTCTTCTTCGCCACCAAGTAGATTAGAGAAGTGACTTCTCCATAGTCTCAGTCATTCCTGTGCATCTGTAACCAGACTTCCATTATTGTCCTTGCAGAAAGCAACTCCGGGCTTAAAACCTTCGGTCAGACGGTTGACCTTTTGATAAAACTTTCGAGATTCATTTCTTTGACATAACACCTCAACATCCTCAAGCTCACGCCTTTCTTGTTCCTTTTTTTGCGTCTGAAAATCGTGCATCATGTATCAAATAGTAAAACCGATTGACGATGTACAAAACTTTTAACAAAAATCTACCTTTAACTCAGTTTGTGATATAGATTTTCGTATTTTGGATTTGTATTGTTGGAACTAATTGTAATGTGTGCAAAAAGCAGCAAAACTTGGTTGAAACCATATTAGAAAATTAATTGGAGCTAGTGCTTTCTTCGACCAAATTTTAGTGCGTATGTACCACAATGTGCTCTCGTATTTAATGGAGCATAAATGAGTTCGCAGTGCGGGAGTCGATCGACAACTTTCTGCAACCAATTAAGCAACCCAATAAAAAAATTTTAATTAATTATGATTTTCGCAAAAACAAAAGAAATTTATTTTGAATTTCAAAGTCTAAAAATTGCCATAAAACGAAATGCTAATTTCACCACATAGCCACAAAATTCACCACGCGCATCAAGTAACGGCAAATGTCACTATTAATATACACATACACATACACACACACACACACACACACACAAGCACTGAGAGAGAACCAGTTTCAAATACATATACAATTTTTTTTTTTTTGTTCAAGGTAGGTGGTGGTTGGCGCAACTCCCAAAAAACATAAACACATACGCTTGTACACACACAGTCGTGAAGAGAGCGAAGCAGTTAAATTGGCTGCGCGGCCACCATAAGCAAACATACAAATCCATGCACACACACACACAACGAATGAGCAACTTAATAGAGAGTATAAAAATGAGTGACAAGACAGAGTGAGCGAGAGAGAAAGCTGTCGCGTTGCCTCGCGCATTGTCTCCACTAAGTTGTACGTTTAAACTCCGCCTTTTATTTTCTAATTGATTTAAAGAGTGTTAACTTCCGCTGTCGATAATTTCGGTCCAGCTGCTGTTGTCGTCATAGACGCTACTGCCATCTCGCTTGCACGCGCACAAATCATTCGCACCAATAAACAGAGACGACGTCGAAATCGCAACATGTGCCAAACGTACAAACATACATACGTATATATAAGTGATTGGATGGTTGAGTCAGACGGATGTATGAAGAGACGTAGGGACGAAGTGACGATGTTGTTGTTGTTGTTGTTGGTTAACTAAGTACAATGATGATGAAGAGTAATTCCTTCTGTTCCTTTCTTCTTTTTTTATTTTTGTACGCTTTTTTTTGTTTTGTTTTGCACAGCGCGAAACATTGCTTCTTCTCAATCTCTCTCTCTCTCACTCTCTTTCTTATGCATTCGACTCGAAGTAATTGAAGCTCGTATTTTACAGTAAATTGTTAATTAATCTTTATTTGCGGCATGTGTAGTTGTTGTTGTTGTTGTTTGTATTAGCTTATATATACATATATACATATATATATATATATATACATATATATTTTTTTTTCTTTTGCCATTTTGATATTCATTTCAATTACAGTTGTTGTTGCTTTTGCTGTTACAATCATATTTTGTTTTTGTTTTTGCTTTTGTTGTTGTTGTTTTTGCTTTTTTGCCATAAGTACCTAGCTGCAGGGTGTAATCGTTATGACGTTCATTTTCTGAATGGTTGGCAACACCACTGAAATCTAGATGAGATAAGTTTCTACGTGTGTGTGTGTGTGAGTGTGTGTGTGTGTGTGTGTGTGAGTGTGTGTTTGTGTAAGTATCTGTCTGGTTGTGTGTATTTGCTAGGTTTTGGTGGACTGTGGAGAAGTGCAGCGGTGCAAAGTGTTGTGAAGTAAATTGAGTAAGTGGGTGGGCGGGTTTGTTTTTAGGTTTTTTTTTTTCCGTTGTTCTTATTCTTGTTTTTCATCTTATTGCGAGCGGAGCGTGTGGGTGTCTGTGCCCATTTCTTTTTTTTTTTTTTTGTTGTATTTTGTACTCTGTGCTATACGAATTCCTATCTGTCGCATTTGATTGTTGGTTTGCAAATTTATATCTGTGTTTATCTGTTTATCTGCGTTCGAGTGTGTGTGTATGGTGCGTGTGTATCTATTTGTTTTATTTATAGGCTCCGTAAATAAAATATTGAAAGGACTTTCTATGTGCTTATAAGTTTGTGTTTGCTTAGGCTAAGCGCTGAACCTATTCTGGAATTAAGCAACTGTCAATTGTTCGAATCAACCATTTTTAAAAGCGCCAACTTTAGCTTAATCAACACCGCTCACTCATCTAATAAGACACTCCAGTTTGGCCGGTGCCAAGCGACCACATGGTGGATAGAATTGTATACAGTCAATGCTTTTTCAGACTACGAGTGACGCAACGCCGTGCCAGTCAAAAACAGAAGGCAACAAAGAATGCACTCGTTCTGTTTGTTTTTTTTTTTTAAATATTTTTATTTATTTACTTTTTTTTTGTCGTTAAAATTGAACTTTTTAGGTGATACCCAAAGAAATGTGTAGGACACGCCCATTAGTATATGTATATGAATGAAAAGCATCTACATCAAATTTCATGCTGATTATGACTTAAATAAAGAGGTTTTTCGTACAAAAACCAAAAGTGTGCGGTAGGTTTGTATAGGGCTACCCTCAAAAGTAAGTCAATACTGATACTCCATAAACATATGACCAAAAGAAGTTTAAATGACAACATACAGCCAGATATGTAAGAAAGTTTTTCAAAATTAAGCTTTCAAATAGGCCAATAGAGATTAAGTTATAGTATTAGGTTAAAAACCATAAATATCCACTCGATTTACTTGATTCGATTAATTTATAGAATATTAAATAAACTAAAAAAATATGTTTCAATCCACTATTGTTGCCAGCAAAGCTTAAAACCCATTCCAATCCACTCGTAGTGCAACGCCGCGCCCCTACATAGACCACTGCCTATGGCAAGCGGGTAAAACGCAATGTTGGTGGATTGCAAGGGGGTCGATCCCTGCTGCCGGTAGGCGACCCGGTGATCAATACCGTAATCGCTACTCCGAACTACAGAGGTGTTCATCTCTTCGTCCTTCATATGTATAACAATACGAAACTCTGAAAGAAACTTAAATAAGCAGTGCTGCAGTAAATTTTGTAAAAAACCCCAATCCCAAGATGTGTATACAAAGAATTGCATGAAGATTTAGTTCATCTGAGACACATTTAGAAAGCTAAGCTCGAACTCAAACTTTCTACTTTTCGTCTGTGCAATTCAGAGTTTGGAAGCGATTTTCCTAAATGCTTGCATCCCACTGTATATATTGTATTGTGTACAATGATCCTTGCTGTAGAAATGGCTGAACCTTTGTTTAGTGTTCTTTTACTTTTACTTCTGCTGATTTATTTTTTCTTGGATTTGTTTTTAGTAGAGATGAGCTAGTCTATTCTAGTGCCAACCATTGCAGATTGCATCGCCCATTCCAAAAATCCATTGGAACATATATATCCCACATAATCCTTCCCGGGATTGACCAAGTGGTATATCCTCATTATAATTACTAATTCCTTACTTCAGGAAACCGGCATCAGTTTCTGGAATATCTTCTTTTTTGTGCCATTTTCTGGAGAGGATTGGCTTAAAATGGCATTAAAAACCAGAGGAGAGTGTTGGTTATAGTCTCACGCATTAGGCTCCCGTAACAGAAGTATTACTTAACCAATTCTTGGGAATTGAGGTGGGAAGATGGTATTTCAGGAAGTCATCGATTTCATTTCCGATTCAAACAATTTACTGGTTCACCTATTTTATTCACATAGTCCTTTCCAGGATTAATCAAGTGCCATATATTCACTAAAACTTATAGGGACTAAGGCAATACTACGTGACACCGCAATTGTATGCTAAACGAGTTCGGTTTTCATGTTATTTTCTTGATAGGATTGGATATAAAAGAATCCAAGCAAATAGAAAGAAACATTTAGTTTTCCAATTCAGTGAAATAAACCAGATGCTAGTAGATATAAAAGCCAACCAAGCATAAAGATTGAATTCAAAACAAGTGCCTTAATAGCTTTATAAAATATGCCTGTAAACACTACGTGCATAATATAATATAACAGTTGAGCGATAGTCAGTGAGTCAATTTTTCAGTCGCCGTGATTGAATCACAGATAGTGAAATATCGCACAACTCTAATTTTTAGTATGCTGATGGTGTATTTGTGATCTTCAAAATGTGTTCAAGATGACACACAAATTAAATACAAGAAAAAAAATTCAAACTTTGGTGGAACTGAAGACCATTCACAAGAAGATTCAAGCAGTTAACTTAGCAGCTATAAAGAAAAAAAATATTTGTAAGATCTAACATGCTACATGTGGGTGATGAGTTTTTTGGATGGTAGTCCTAAAAGTGGATGTGACACGCCTTTTGATAAGTATGTGAAACGTTCGTTTATAAGAAGCCACCATGTCAAATGTCAAGTCAAATGGGTGGTGGGATGGTATGGGACAACGCATAAAAGGGGGATCACACCTATTTTTATAAATTTATGTTCATAAGAAACTTCTTTATCAAGTTTTAAGTTGATATTGGCTGTAATAAGAAAATTTTACATACAAAATTTCAAAACAGTTCGGTAAGTTTGTATGTGGACTACCCCAAATGGTGGGCGGGACATGTTTCTTGTTTGAAGTGTGCGAATTGTTTGTATGGGGCTATTCCAAAACATTAGGGGGAACACCGTTGATATACAGGGTGTCTTAAGAGAAAGTTCACATTTCATTTGCTATTTGCGTGAACGCAACTATTCCGAGGGGCGCGGGCGATATGTCAATCGGTAGCCCAGCTTTTGGGAATTTAGTCGCTATATAGCGTTTCTCGGGAGCGGACCGTGCGTTGTGTGCGTACGTGAGTTTTACAAAAACGGTAATTCAGCGACTACTGTAGCGCGTAGAAAATTCTGCAGTATTCGACATGTTCGTCATTTAAATGATGCGCCAAGCCCTCGCTCGACTCATTGGAAAATGTGATCTTCTGAGACACCCTGTATATATATGTATGTATGTTAATTTTTAAGGTAATATTGAGTGCAATAAAGAAAAATCTTACAAAATGTCAAAAGTGATAGGGGAGTTTGTATGGGGGCTAACTGAAAAAGTGAGAGTGGCATGTCAATATGTGTACTCTATTTAACGGCAAAATGCAGAATGTTCCAAATTTTAACGGAATATGTTAAAAACTGATTCATACTCAAAAATGAGATGGTTAAAATTTGTCAAAATATTTTCGGTTCAGAAAGATATTTCAGAAAAATAAAAATTATTTTGTACTGTACAAAACTACATACTATATAAAACTATATATGTATGTCTCCATGCCTGTCGCGCGCGTGCGTTACGTTGTGTTTTGAAGAAAACTACTAAGATACCCCTTTTAATTACGCTAATGGTTTCATTCAGTTTGGTTGCATTTCAGCTGAGAGGGATTTAGTTGGTGGGGTTTATATGACTTGGATGCCACAAATGTTGTCGTTTTTAGCTTTTACTTTTTCTTCGACATTCATACAGAAAGCTTTTGTGAGAATGTACTAATACATAAAGGTTAGGCTCAAAAGTTCTTTCAAATTGTAAGAGCTGGAACGTAGTTTCTAAATAAGTTTGTTGCTGACAAGTATTATTTTGTATAATATAACCTTAAAAATTAACATATCATAAAATTTCAGTTAGATTTTGTCATTAAGTTTACGTTTGACAGCTATTGAAAGCAGACATTAAAGACAGACGGACGGACGGGCGGACGGACAGACAGCAGGTGCATTTTTGCCGAAAGCAGTAGTGGAAACCAGAAACTTTGGGCGCATCCACGCAAAAACTTCTGATCTCTGTTCGTCTGTCTACCTTTCATGGTTGCTTTTAATGGCTGGAAAACAAAAACTTAATGAAACAGTTTGCTTAAAATTTTACACTAGTGTTGGAATTTATTAGAAGGAAACTTATTTAAAAAGAACTTTAGATATTGAAAGTACTTTTCAGCCTGCCTCCGTACTATATGTGTACTCTGTGTGCTTGTTTGTATGCGCACTTTGGCAGGATGTTAAGTAAAAAGCATTTTAAAAGTTATTTTATGGCATTTAATGCAGTTTTACCCAAAAAAAAAAAACAACAAAAAAAAGGTCAAAACCACACACACACACACACACACAAATAGAAAAAAAAACATTCTAAAAAAGTTTAGATACTGTGAGTTAAAGTTTTGTTGTTGTTGTTTTGTTGCAAGTTTTCTATATAGTCGTACATACGCACACTTCCATATGTGTATATAGATGGGCATGTACTTTTGTTGTGTGTGTGTGTGTATGTACAATGTTTGTTAGTTTGTAGTAAATACGTAGGATATAAGTCTAGGTTTTCGCTAGTGGATTACATTTATTTTTATTTAGTGGAAATTGTCTACGAAACGACTGCGCTTTTATACAATTAGGTTTTAGTTCTTTGTGCCTCTGCGAATGTGATGTGTATCTGTCTGAGTGTGTGTGAGTTTGTGGGAGACCGCGGCTCCATTGCAATAATTTAACTAGGATGCTGCTAACTAGATACTCTTCAATTTAAATTTATAAACCCTAAATGCATTTGTTTAAATTTTCTTCATTCTTACTTATGAAAAGTGTATGAATGTTAGTGTTTGAGTGTTATGTTCAAATCGTGAAACCTTAAGTAGTGACTCACTTCTGCACATTCAATTGAGTTGAAATTTGATATGAACGTGGCGACACAATACAATATTATTATTTTTTGTTTCATTTTTATTGTGATTATTTTACAAAATGACGTCCTCCAGTTCCCTTTCCCTCAATCCGCCAATGATTAAATAAACATGCCAACCACTCATAGAATATATCAGATCAGATCACTGTACGGGGAACCCCAGATACAAAGTTGCCGTTCTCTACATTTTGTTTTCTTTTTGTTTGTTTTTATGCACTGTATCCAAAGGGACAAGGGCATAATAAGTTCATGTGAATGTATGAAACAGGTAGAAGCGTAGTAGACCCCATAAAAGTTATATATTCTTAACCAGCATCGGAAACTAAATCGCTTAATATATGTCCGTCTGTCCGTTCGGCCGTCCGTCTTAGGAACTATAAAAGCTAGTGAATTTAAACTTGTGTGTGTGTGTGGCTTGTGTGTGTGAATATTTATAAATCACCTTTAACATACGCAGATGTCTTATATGAAGTTATGTGGATGCTATGCCCACCGCGCATATAATATGGCTAATTGACCCAAATACCGTCTGATTTAAATTGACCCGAACCGGTGGATTTAAACCGAACCGGTAAACCTAAACGGTACGTTTCTTCTTCTTCGTCAGTTGGCTGTCACTGCCATTGTGCGGGATGCAATAATTAGTCTATGCTTGACATCCGCTTTTTTACGACGCGAAAAGTTTGTATGGCGATTTTTAACATGGAAAAAAATTGAACAACGAGTTTGCTTGAAATTTTGTGTTTGCAATGGAATAAGGGCAACGGTATCCTTCAAAATGTTACAAAAGTGTTTTGAGGACTCTGCTCTATCGAGAACGCCTGTATTTATGTGGCATAGAGCATTCAGTGAGGATCGTGAAATCATAGAAAACTTGCCTTGTCTTGCAAGTCGTTCATCCAACTCTGTTAACAACAAAAACATCGAAAAAGTGATCTAAATTGTGCTCGAAAATCGTTGTGATGGCATTAGAAAGATAGCAGAGACACTCAACATCTCTTATGGATCGACTCAACACATTTTGGTTGATGTTTTGCGTATGAAACCCGTCGCCGATAGACTCGTACCAAAAAGACTTGAATTTTTTGCATTTTTTGCACTTTCCAGCTTGGATTGTGACGGAGTTCCGGTACAAGCATTTTGATGGCTTTTACATATAAAGATAAAGATAAAAATTGCTCGGTACCAAATCAGACCAATATGGAGAGTGGTTGATGGTGAAATTGCGATTTGTAGTCAAGCAATCGGCACAATCCACTTGTGCCGAACAAACCGTGCACAAATAACTGTTATACCCTGTAACACTTCCGAAGCACTCAAGACGAATCTAGTGATAACTCATATGTCAAAATCCATGAAGCCGTTTAGGCTACAGAGCGTGCCAAACAATATACAGACAAAAACTTTGCTTCTGTAATGATTTAGTTTGTAAATTTGGGGTTCTATGGAAAATTCTTTATAAGGAAAACTCATGTTACATGTTACATTGCAATATTATAAAAATAAGTTTGAAAGCATCAACAACAGTCAAAAATGCAAAATAGTTCATGTATAAATAAGTTTTATAATAAGATAATTATAAGTTGTCTAACATGCATACTTAACGATTCTTCAACCAACGTGAAATACAGTCAATGACGGTGCACTCCTCAGTGAGAACATTTTTATCTGAACAGGTTCAGACAAAATTGTTCAATTTGAGGCTAAGAAAATCCAGACGTCATCCATGTGAAACAAATGCCTTCGCAACAAGCAACTATTTGGTGCGGGCTTTGGTCAGGCGACGTGATTGGGCCTTACTTCTTTGAAAATGAGGCCGGAAATGCGGTGACTGTGAATGGCATTCGTTACTGGAACACGATAATGGGGTTCATGTAATCTCAACTGGAGGCTATGGATTTGAATGACGTAGGTTCAGCAGGACGGCGCCACCTACAACACCGCGCATGTACCAATCGATTTATTGGTTCAACGATTTCCGGACCGAATGATCTCCCGAAATTTCGATGTCAACTGCCTACCAAGATTCTTTTTTTTTTTTTTTTTGGTGTTTTGTCACATCTCAGGTGTAAGTGAATAAAGCAAAAACAAATCCTGAGCTCAAGACACATCGTAGACAAAATTCGCAACGAAAATTTCATATAAAGAGCAAGGATCTGTGTTCAGAGCTGCAGGAGCCATTTGCCGGATAATTTATTCCACACATAATCGGAACATGTCTGATTTACAATGCAATAAAAATATCACCACTCGCTATATTTTTAAATTAAACCGTGCCCTCTTGTTGGGACACCCTATATATTTTGCACATTTCATATTCAGTAAATATACACTTAATTGCAATAGCTTACATTTCAATACAAGTGTAAGCAGTATTTAAGCTGGTAGCTGCTAAAGCTAGCATTTTAAATCATTATTACGATTTCACATTCAAACCTTTATTTTGTTAAGATACATCCTTAGCGATACAGTGTATAACGCTGTCGTGCAATGAGATTTCATCACTCTTAATTGTTTACGGCGCTTGTTTGTTTTTTAATGCATAATTTCTTATACTAATATACAATATTTACATTTTCATTTTGCACGGCAGCGGCTTTTTATTGGAAAAACCATGCACTGCTTTAGTGCTTTAGTCCAGTCTAGCCCATCTAGTCCCGCACCTACTTACAATGTCCGCAATGGGTCACGTCATCTACTAAATTCCGCTTGCATGCGTGCCCAACTGAAATTATTAAAATGATTATCAAATTAAATAAACTAAGAACGTTAAAAAATCGATTTTCAAATGAATACTTTCTTTGCATCTTCATTAATAAGTTATATCTAGAAATAATACCTAGCAGATCTATTCGATGTTAAGTACATTCTCACCGCTCTTGATACTTTCTGAAACGTAGAGAAAAAAAGGCTAATATCTTCATGTGAAGCATTTATTGGCCAAAGTTGAGTTACTTCAACCAAAATTTGTTTTAACTGAAAAATGTATTTCGGAAATTCAAACTTCGAGAAACGAGGATTACCACATACATCGTGCACCTTGCCAACACTTGCCAAGTGTTATGTACGCAGAACGTTCTAATGTACGAGCATAATTTGTGTTGTTTATAGTGCACTTGAAAAAACTGAAATTAACTCAAGCAAATTTTCATGCGATGATTTCGTCGTGGATCATCTCAACAAGAGTGCATCAATCAACGTACTTCTACTTTTGCCAATGAAACGCCAGTAAAAGCATCGCTTAAAGACGAAACTAGAGAAGTTCGACCAAAAAAAAAAAACAAAAAAAACAGCAATTGTTTCAGTAAACATCAATGCTGTGCCTGGAACACTAGTGGCCCCAGGATTCAGTCGATGTTACATTTCAAAGCCTAAAAAAATGCTTGTAGCGTTTGAGTTAAAGATATGTTGACGATATTAAGCCGCGTTTATTTAAAACACATCAAAGACATCTTAACAGGTGACGAATCCTGAATCTATGCATACGAGCCCGAAACGAAACAGTCATCGGCTGTAGGATATTCCAACTGAATCCCAATCCAACAAAAGTTGTTCACGTATGAAAAACTTACGAAGCAAATAGGCGTCCATTTTTTCGGAAAAACGGATCAAGTCATAACTATTTTTATAGTAACATTAATTCTGAATGCTCAACCACCATTTCTCTCCAGAAGTATTCGAAGAATTAAGAAAAACCAACCGCCAAGCTCACACATCAGTTTCCGTAAGTAATTGAGTTTAAGAGCACTAAAAACATCGAGTTGATTGAGTTGGTACATTCGGTTTGCAGACCTGATTTGGCAGCCAATGACTTATTTTTGTTACTACATATCAAACAGAAATTGCGAGTTGCACGTTTTTCGACGACTGTTGAAGCTGTTCGTGGCTTTAAATAGCTCAATACAGAAAACGATACAGAAAACGAAAAAGAGGAATATGATTTGTTCATTTTCTTATTTATACATTTTGTATACATTTTAACGGTCGAATAATTTAATAATGTAACGTATTCCAAATAGCTGCTATCTTTTTTGCTTCTTTCAGTTCCTTTAGTTTCAGTTGGAAGAAAGAGAAAAAATATTCTCGAGCAGCTCGACGTTGGGTTCGAAACTGTTGTGGGCGCATTTGCAAAGATGTTGGCGAGCATCAGTTGAGTGAGTTTTTTATAGTGAAATTTTAAATGAAGAGGAATCAAACAAATATATAAAACAAAAAAGAGGTCACTAATTAAAATTTTTGTTGCTCTTTAGCATCAAGTAGCCGACTTCGGCATGCGTTCGTTCGTATGTGTACGAAAAACGAAGGTGTTCGTGCCCATGGGGCTATGATTGGACCGCGTTGATTTACAGGTGGTGAAAGCATTTTCTATGCTGTATCCTGCATTATTGATATTTTTATTATTGGTTACTTTTAAGACACAAGGTCGTATTTCGACCACTGGGAGAACTGTAGTACATATAAATTAAAAACGCTTACTAGGCGCATAAATATGTATGTATATAGCAATACTTTGTGCTCATCTGTAGCGCATTGTAATCATTTGATATTAATATAATTTGGAAGAATGTTAAAGAATCATACAAATAAGAAAAAACAGAATGGGGCGGTGGCCATGGCAACCAAAAGATATCTTCGTATGATAAAGGAGAATCTAAATGTTAAAGTTAATGTCTCTAGCTCTTATAGTTCCTGTGATCTGTTATTCCATACACCCAGACAGACGGTCTTGGATAAATCGACTCAGATTCAGATGCTGATGAAGTATATACATTTTATGAGGTCTACCACACCTCCTTCTGCCTGTTACAAACATTCGCACAAACTTATTAGACCCTTTTCCCTTTGGCTAAAGAGTCTAAGTACACAGAATATGGAAAGTGAAGCGAGCCATTCTAACAAAAATTTCGATTAGATTCAGCACAGATTATCTTATGTGTATTGTTTTGAAATACTCAAATACACTTCCTATTCAGTGTGTTCTATTTCGAATAAAAAGTTCTAACACAATTTGAATCAAAGTACATTGTAAAGGTCTGTTTATAACTAATTTGTGGTTGATCTACAAAATTCAAAAATTCAATAAGAATAAGGAGCGTAAGACTAGCTGATCAATGTGGAGTACAACAGCAGGGCGCACCATGCTAATATATTGACACGCCCAGTGTCGGCAGCAGTTCCGTCAGCGTCCCCTTTCCCTGACATCGGCGCCGTTTTGACCTTAGAGAAAAATCGAATTTGGAAAAGCGCGCTCAACGATCGAATGTGAAAGAGTGTGTGTAATGTGAAAATAAATGAACGTTAATTATACGCTTTGAGCGTCTGACTAATTTCTTTCGACTTCTTTGTCTTTGATGCAGCAGCGACTAAATATTACACAACTGGTAAATGCCCGGAAAAGTGTGAGAAATAGTGCACTTGAACCGATCCTTAAGACAATGTCAGCGGCGACATCTTGCCACTGATTAACTGACAGAATGGCTGGCAGAATGACTGGCTGACTGACGGACGGACGTACTGACAAATCATGTCTGGCCTTTGATCTTATCACGCATTAATTGCGGCCTTAATACATACACTACACTAAACACACACTACACTACACACACTCTTGTGTGTTTTATCTCTTTTGCTCGGTTAGCCGGAGAAGTGAAGCGGGACCGCAGACAACAGACGTGCAGTGCATTTGTTTTAGCCACATTCGTTGACAGCTGCCCGGTAGCCTGACGAAATTGGCGTACTATTGTTGCATTTACCTTTTGCTTTTTGACCTTTTTGTGATCTCATTAACCACTGTTTGCACTGCTGACTTTGTTTCTCACAATAATTTGTATCTAAATGCAGTTTGTGTGTGTTTCAATGCGAACGGCGCTAATGATGTTTGCCAAATATGCGTAGTCTCTCTCTAACTCCCTCCCTCCCTCTCTACCTTTCTAACTCATTCCACTCAGTCTGCAATGCACACAACACTCGATTCAAAAGTTCTGATTAATTTTAAAAACTATCATGACGATGTCTTTTCACACCGTTTACCCAAAATTAAAAGAAAAGTCGAAGTTACGAAGTTAACAAGTTAACAAGTTAACAAGTTTATCTGTCTAAACGATTGGATCTTATAGACTATAAAAAATAGAGCCTTAATATAAGGCATCTTTGTCCCCAACTATAAACCCACATAAACGATTTTCAAGCTTTTTTGTTAGTTAAGTTAGCTGCTAGATCGATATCGTACGAGACCATTGACTGCTAGGCAGTGATGCTATCAGACTCGACGTCAGCTCAAACGACATACGTAGAAATTGTCATAATGAAAAGGAGGAGGAATCAGTACAGCACTTGTCCGGCCTTAAGTAGAAGAAGATGTTCCTGTCTGGACAGCTACTTTCTAGACGACTTTGTAGAGTTTCCAAAAATTGAACCGAGATCCATTGGGAAGTTCGTCAATTCCTCAAAATAGTTCACTCCACGAGATGTCTGAACGAATTGTAAATTCTTATAATACCACAATAGGGCAATTAGATCTATGTGAAGCAATCAACTGCTTGCTAATAAAGCATAACATAATAGAAACTAATCCTAAGCTAGCCGTATAGATCCAGATTGGATCACTACACAACATCAAAAATTTGTAAGGGCTGAAGTGTGTTCGAGAAGTTAAGTATCCAGAACAAGAATATACATGTGTACATGGGTATAGTTAAGAATATACTAGAGATCCTCATATAAAAGTATGGTTCAAAAAAGATCCTTGAACTGTGTTACTTTCAATATTGAATCATTGTCCATTGTCCATCGTTACCTACAACAAGTTGCCATCTTTTTGGCAGCATATGGATTCCGCGTCGGAAGAACGGCTCGTCTCTTGAGGCAATCCACAAATCGACCCATTTTTTTGGTATCCTCAGCCAGGGCGTGGCTCATCGATCTGAATAAGTGCTAGTCAAAAAGGGCTATGTGTGGGCTATGAGGCGGGTGGGGTAGCACATCCCAATTCAACGTTACCTTGACCACATTCTCGTGTCTTTTGGCATATTCCGGCCGTTTTTGCTTCAATTTTCGGCTCAATTGCATCAATTGTTGTTGGTAACGTTCACCATTGATGGTTTGGTTAGATTGCAGCAGCTTATAGTACACAACACCCTTCTTATCCCTTCAAATACAGAGCATGAGCTTGGCACCATAAATATTCGGCTTGGCCGTCGATGTTGATGCATGGCCGGGTGGTACCTATGATTTTTTTCGCTTTGGGTTGCCGTAATGTCGCAATTCACTTTTCACCGCCAGTAACAATAAGATGCAAAAAACTTTTCCGATTACGGCGTTGAACCAGCTGTTCACAAGTGAAAAATCTCCTTTCTAAATCTCTTGGCTTCAATTCGTACGGCACCCAATTTCCTTGCTTTTGCATCATTCCCATGGCTTTGATGCGTTTGCCAACTGTTGACAAGTCAACTCCCAATGACTCTGACAATTCTTGAAGTGTTTGACACGGATCTTCGTCGAGTAATGCTTCCAATTCTTCATCTTCAAACTTTTTGGGCTGGTCCGGACGTTCTTTGTTCTCCGTATCAAAATCACCACTTCTAAACCAACGAAACCAGTACTCACAAGTTGAAATCGATGGAGCGTAGTCCCCGTAAGCCTCACAAAGCGTACGATGGGCTTCAGCTGCTTTTTCCTTCAAATGAAAGCTCAAAAGCAAAACTTCCCGCAAATTGCGTTTTGTTTATACTTCAGTGGAATAACCCGATGTGATTTAGTGCTAGTTACGCCATCTTTTATGAACCCTTTAAAACTAATTCTAACATATGTATAAGTACTACAATTGATTTCAGGAGGACAAACTAAAAATGCTTCGGAGATTTTGAAACGCTGTATTTAGTTTTTTTTTATTTTCAAACAAGGTTTTTAAATCATGGATTAAATATATTCTGGCCTATTGACCACGATAAAAGTAGGGCATAGTCGCTCGAAAAAGTCGGCCAAACAAATTCCTTGAATGGGTCTTATAGGTGCGATCGAAAGTACGTTGGAAACCTAACCTCTAATAAAAATCTCATGTTTTTTTTTACCACTGGAAGCTCAGTTATTGCATCTGAACGAGCAGTAGGTAGGTGTATTGTTGGTAGAAAAACGTGCATAGCACAAAGAGCAAATAATAAAATTTGCTTTAAATTTGGTAAAACTTTTAAAGAATCGTTTCAAATGATGTACGAAGCTTATAATGATGATTGTTTCTACCGGGACAGAGTCTGTGTTTGGTATGCGCGATTTTAAAACGGACATGAGTATCCATGACCACCATGCGGAGTAACAGATATAAGTGATCATCGCAGATTCCATAAAAATAGTGCCTGAATTTATCAAAAATTCTATCAAAAACATATTGAAATTAAAGAAACTAGAAATAAGCATTTCCAAAATAACAACTTATTGCATTTTGATGCAGCACGGTTTGTTCCGATGTGTTCCAAAGTGAACAGACTTTTTCATCTTATCAATTTACACTTGTTACTGATTTCTTGACTAAAAATCACATTTTAACTATTTAATACTCTACATATTCACATGATTAGGAAGGCGATCTTAACCTTTAAAGAAAAATACTTTTGCTCTTGAAAGGAAAGCATTTTGTGAACGTAGAAGCCATATAAAAGGCTTATACCAACATGCAGCAGGACATCCCGACCCGACATCGGCAATAACTCCGCTTTCAGTAGACTAAATGCTATGAAATCTTTTCCAACGCACTGAGTCACAAATATGTTGCGCTACCTATTCCAAAAGTTCTGAATTCTGAATTCTTTCGAACGGAATGTGTAAGTTTTTTATTTTAGCTTTTAGCTAATTTGACTTTTTTGATAATATTTGAACACTATGCTGACACTATACATGTATAGATACAATTTAAATTAATAAATGAATAAATTTCCAAGTTTTTCGAGAGTATAAACTTGTTTGAGTTTTACATTGTTGTAGTTTATGAAGTGACAATGTAACAACAATTCACAGAGTGTGAAAGAGTGCTGTACATACTTGCAAGCATACAATAGATCTAGCATGTTTGGAAAGATGCACGCGTTTATCTTTGGATATATACAATTTAATATGATGAGAACTCGTGCCTTTGTTCGTAACAACTGTATCTGCGGCTAAAACATTTTTCTGTGTAACAAAATGTTTTTGTTATTCTGCACTATTCCCATTCAGAAATATAATTCCCATTGTAAAAAATGAACTTGATTCAGCTAAAATTCTTATATAATGCCTAAAATAGATCGCTAAATAAAATTTACAAAAAAAAAAAAAACTGTATGTTTGAATCTTACCTTGTGTAGATGTATAACGAGGAAGCGGTTGCATTTGAAATGGCATTCTTTGGATTTGACTCGACTGCAGTTTTGACTTGGTTCGCTCGTACTTTATACATATATACTCGTACATATACGATATATAATTTGAGCTGTTGTTCAAGTTGTTTTTTATTTATTTATTTTTTTTTTATTGTATTTTATGTCAGCATAGTTCTGTGACAGCTGCCACAGGATCAAATGGTGCGTTGCACTCCTCGCTTACGCTTTGTCGCATTCACACCAGTTATTTAATTCAATTTTTGTCTCTCTTTTACGAGAATGCACAAATCGAGATGCAACTCGTTACTTCGTCATTAGGTTCGGACGTAGTAGTGCCTTCGATCGCATTGCGCACTTCATACTCTGTAGGTGTGAAGAATTCATGTGTTGGCTCTTATCTAAATTGCTTTTTGAGTATCAATATTTTAACTTAAGTGTAAATTATGTCGCTAGCTGCGCACTCGCACTCTGTCTGTTACCCTCACAATCTCCCTCATAGTCTCCCTCTCTCCTTCATATTTTCATATATTTCTATCTCCCTCTTAGATGCATACTTCTAGTTGAAGCCTTATTTTTTTTGTATTTGTTGTAAATAATATTTAGTGCATTTGCAATGTGAAGTTTTACTTCACTCTGCAATACTCTTCGCCATTTTTTTAACAGCGCCGTTGAAATAGCTCGGAGAGATAAATCTAAAAGGCTTAAAATGCTGTGGGTCTTAGTACGCTCCTTGTTTGCTATATAGCTATATATACGTATGTATGTAAGTCTACCATGCCAAATGAGTTATGAGCCACTGTATACAGTAGATTGATGCACGTTTTAAAACCAGATTTTTATTATGCAAACACACTATTCGAATTAATTCCCTTTATAAGTATGTACGCACAAGTATGTAGTATGCCAATACTTTTTACTTGTACTCTGCACACATACACTAAATAGTATTATCATTTTGTTACTGCGTTTGCAACAATGTAGAACCCATTAAGTATGTATATAAATATATTCCTGTACTGCTTCACAAGAGAAGCAGTCTTGTCCGTTTCCAACTGTCTGTTTGTCTGTCGGTCTGTCTGTCTGTCTGTCTGTCTGTCTGTCTGTCTGTCTGTCTGTTTGTCTCTCTATCTATCTAAATGTCTGACTGTCTGTCTACCTGCAGTCTGTAAAATGGCAAACCAGTACCTCAATTTTTGAGATATCAGTTTGTAACCGATTGCAGATTTTGTAATTTGAATAATCGGCATTATATTAGGTTGATTGGTTAAATGCCAAGTTAATAATATTAACAAGAAATAAGAAAGAACGCTGCAGTGCAATATGCTGAACTTCAAGATGCCCTGTAATGCTTCATGGTTATCTCCTGCTTTAGTAAATTGCATACTGTCCTACCTCGTAGGCATATCTCAAAAAGTTTTATTTTATAATTGCTTAACTAAAATTATACATGTCTCATCCGGTGCCTTGACTTGGTCCATAATACTTTGTAAATGATATCCATTTAGCAATCACAGACACTAAAGTACGCAGATGATGTCAAATTATGTTGCTCGTTTTCTGTTGTTTCCGAACCTAGCAAGCTGATTTTACTGCGTTGAACACCCTGTGTTTAGCAAACTATCTTAACATGAATACAGTCGAACCTCGATTATCTGTGATGCTCGGGACCGAGCTCATTACGGATAATCGAAAATCCCGGTTAAAAGAGGTCACATATAAACATTCAAAAATTTTAATAGTTTTATTTATTTTTAACATTTATTTAAAGAATTCGCTTAATCTTTTATGTTTTGATTGCTCTTTCAGTAAATTAGATTGTATGCGATGCATTTGTAGTTTGTCTGGCCCTGAAATACCTGGACAATTGTAGTACTCTAAAAACTTTATCAGAACATTACTAGCCTCTATTGCCTGAACCACTGTGGGCGTTTCCGTGTTTTCTCCATCAGATTCGTCGGAATTTGAGCCAAACTCATCCTCTTGGATTTGGTGAACCATGTTCACGATTTCGTCTTCAGATATAATAGCAAACGGTGCGATAACAACGTCGCACTCTATACACTTTATGACAGCATCAGTCGTACATCCAGGCGGTATTATTATATCTGATTGTATCTCAACAGGGCTATTTAGAGCATCTTCATCATCTGGAGATTCTAGTAAATTGTGCCAAACGTTTCTTAAAACCTGTGGCGTTACACCGGCGCACGATGACGCTGCTGTCCACAAAGCTGTCTTGATGTTCAAAGAGTTAACGAACTCACGGCTATCATTTGCATTAACATATTTTTGAATGATCCATTTACGGTAATGGCATTTGAAGCTTCGAATTACTCCTTGATCCATAGGCTGAATCAAGGATGTGCAATTCGGTGGTAAATATTTTACTGCAACGTTTTCAGATATCATAGCACTTACATCAGGGTGTGCTGGTCAGTTGTCTAGTAGCAAAAGTATTTTACAATTCTTTTGGAGACCATTGCGCTGCAGACATTTTCTAGTTTCTGGTACAACATTTTTATTAAACCACTCCAAAAATAGCTCCTGAGTTACCCTAGCTTTCTTATTAGCCTTATAAATCACGGAAATGTCATCAACGTTTCTGAAAGTCCTTGGATGAGCACTTTTAACAATTATCAACAATTTACACTTGTGTGTTCCAGCTGCATTTTCACAAACCAACACTGTGATTCTCTCCTTGGACTCCTTGTATGCTTCAATAGAATGTTCATCACCACTAGCCAATGAGTTCTGAGGTAAACACCTCCAAACTAGGATGGTTTCAACTGCATTGTAGATCTGTTCGCTTGTTAGTTGCTCCTTTTGAACGAATTCTTCTAAGTCGTCCACAACCATCGTAGCAGATTCATAATCAGCACACTCCCTTTCTTCTGTTGATTTCAATCGACGAATTCCATGTCGTTTTTTTTTTAATTTTTCCAGCCAACCAGATGAATACTTGCACTCGGAGTTTATGTTTAATTTAGAATGGAACACTTTTGCCTTCTCAATAATCATTTCGCCTGAAATTCAGAAGCAAATTTCAGTTTGAATTCGTAAAATTCTCAATTTGCGACAACTTACCTGCAATTGGAGTTCCCTTAAGTCTCTCTTGCCGAAACCATTCATATGTAGCAAAGTCGACTTTTGGATTTTCGTACTTTTTTTTAGTGTGTGTCTGTTCTTAAGGCCATGTATTGAATCACTTTCATAGCAAAACTTAAATATTTCTTCGTATACAGTTGGTGTGCCAACACCACTCGGCATCCCGGTTAACAGAGTTCCCGGTTAATAGAGGTCAGGATAATCGAGGTTCGACTGTATTTCTAAATACAATGATGATATGCTACGATATGAATATTTTTTTTAAATAATCATATTACTCAACTTCTGTCATGTACTTGCTGAGAGCTAACATCTTTCGTTTTGAATCCACTTTTTGTGACTCATCAAGATCGTATTGAGTCACTTCAAGAACAATTTCTGCTTGCTGCCCACTGAAACCTCAAATGAGCTCTTTTTGTACAACCCTATGTGCATCGCTTAAAACTAATTGATCTTCCAACCCTGTCCGCACGACGGTTGATGTTCACTATGATCTTTCTTCATAAAAATATAAGTGGTGAAGTTGATTCTCCCTACTTGTTCCGATCCTTATTTCTTAATACTTCTTCACGCATTATTCGTAAGTATGTATGTGTCTTTAAGGTCCTCATATTGCAGCACATACAAGCTGTGATCTACAAATAACTGAACTTTCAATTTAAATCATAGAACTCGTAAGCTAAGTTCATGCTAATTGTTTGGCAGGTTACAAACTGATAACAGCAGTTTTTGTAGTTGTGTCGTAAAAACTTAATGAAACAAAGAGCAAATATTTACGAATTGTTAAATAAAAAGTTTATGCTGATGATTGTATGAGTCGTACTCAAGTTTACACGTGGTTTATACGACTTAAAAACGGTCGTGATGATTTAAATGGTGATCCAAGACCTGCACGACCCGAAGCATCTAATCGGGCTGAGTTAGTGAAGAAAGTAAATGAAATAAACGCTAACGATGCAAATTTCACTGTGAGAATGCTGGCAGAAGAATTTGAATTCATCTTACTGTACAATCTACAGCTGAAAACAATCCAGATTATCTTGATTCGATCATAACTGGTGATGAAACATGAGGTTTTAAATATGATCCTGAAATTAAGCGACAATCTGCAGAATAGAAGTCAAAAGATGAGCCAAAACCTAAGAAATTGCGTTTTCAGAAGTCAAGAATCCAGACAATGTTAATAACTTTCTATGATTCCAAGGGTATTGTGCACAAGGAATTTGTTCCAGAATGTAAAACTGTCAATGGAGAATATTATTTAAAAGTTTTACATCGTTTGTGGTCGAGAGTTCTACGTGGTGGGCCCGAATATTCCAAAGGAGAGCAGCCACCTCACAAGACCAAAAAAGTCAATGAATTTTTGATGAAAAAAACAGATTTGTCTCATCGAACACCCTCCGTATTTGCCTGATCTATCCACCGTGCGATTACTTTCTCATTCCAAAAATGAAAACTGCAATGGAAGGAGCTTTCTACGATGACATTCCCGGCACAGGTGCTAAAGAACATGCCAAAAGGCGAGTTTAAAAATTCTATGAATAAATTGGTTGAGCGTTCCAAACGTTGTATTGAGTTAAATGGATAGTACGTCCATCTGTCCATATGTCCGTCCTTCGTATGTTTGAACAACGAGATTTTGGAAGTTTATGCTTTCGCGACCCTTTTTTTTTTTTTTTTTTTGAATTTGCACAAATTATTTGTGTATTATATTACAATGTGGGGGTGGAGGTGTACACCTATCTGTGAGAAACTGTTACATGCAAAGAGTATGATTCAAAAGTCTTGGTCGAATCTCTATAAAAAGAATGATAGATACTAATTTGAATAGTTTCTCTTCTCTGTTGCCCCTCACGATCCCATTGCAGCGTTTCACAAAACATTCGGTAAGTTCAGCTACATATTTTGGCTTTAACTCGATCAGAGGCTTAAGTAGGAGAATACTTAAGTTAAAGCTCTTTAGCACTTGCACAGGAATACGTATTTTAAGATCTGCCGTAACAGCTTCAATGAGTAGAATATATGCTGATACTTTGTAGTAGTGCTCACAGCTTTGCGAGAAATTGCTATTTCCATAATTTTGTCTAAAATTTACAACAAGACTTTTTTTATATGAACATTACATTTTCCACTCAACTTAGTTGCATTTAAAAATATTCGGTGGAAAAAATCCACTATATGGCTTCTTTGCACTCAGCGTCGATACTCATGATGATCTTTATTAAGATGATCTTGTTTCTGCTTAAAAAAACACACTAAATGGCAAATGATAAATTATAACTAAGACAATATTATAATCCAACGATGAAATTAAAATTTCATAATAAGGAAACCATGCTCAATGATGTTTATGGAGTGGATTTTTCTCTCCACTGAGCAATTCTCAATAATGTTTCTGATTTCCACTAGTTTACAGTACAAACAAAAAAAAAAAAAAAAATCTAAACTTTTTCTTACACTTTTTTGGAGCAATTTGAGTGCGCTGAACATGAAAAACATTCAAATCTTCAGTTAATATTTTGTAGGTTGTACAGTAAAATGATTTTAAGTCTTCTGCCAGCATTCTCACACAATGAAATTTGCATCGTTAGCGATTGCTTTTTCCACTAACTCAGCACGATGAGATGATTCGGGTCATTTAAATCATCACGACCGTTTTTAAATAGTGTAAACCACGTGTGAACTTGAGTATGACACATACAATCATCAGCATAAACTTTTCTTTAACAATTCGTAAGTCTCAGTCAATTTTTTTACCGAGTTTAAAACAAAATTTAATATTTACTTTTTGGTTTTTATGACATAACAATAAAAACTGATGTTATTCAAACGATTGGGATCGGTGGACGCTCTAATATAATTATCGAAATAGTGTCTTTTCTTTGGAAATTTTCAAACGTGGAAACAAAAAGAAGACTTTTGTAGTCACTTCAGCACCGTTGGCTCTTTTAAATAAGCCAGAATGCGGACCACAAGAAAGGTAGAGTTTGCTGGCGCGTTGTTATGGTGAAATGTGCAATCGCATTATGGATTTCATTTAAAACAAAGATTTCCTACCTATATCAACCTCCATATTATATCCAACATTCGCCCACATCACACTCCTTTAGTATATAGCCATGGTACTGTTGGGACTACAGTATAAATCTATACTAATATTATAAAGCTGAAGAGTTTGTTTGTTTGTTTGTTTGTTTGTTTGTTTGTTTGTTTGTTTGTTTGTTTGTTTGCTTGTTTGTTTGTTTGTTTGTTTGTTTGCTTGTTTGTTTGTTTGTTTGCTTGAACGCGCTAATCTCAGGAACTCCGATTTGAACAATTCTTTCAGTGTTAGATAGCCCATTTATCGAGGAAGGCTATAGGCTATATCAATACGCTAAGACCAATAGGAGCGGAGCACCAATATTAATATAAATCTAAAATCTATATATGTATGTTTGTAGTATGGGAAAGGTGGGGAGGACCACACAATTTCACATAAGCGCTAGCAAGCGAACTAGTAGATGTTGTTCAACTCAACGCTAGATGTCGCACCAGCTGGTCATGAGCTAAAGCGGTCAATGATCATGAGTTGGTGTTTTTTAAATTTTATTACAACTTTATTATATGTATTTAAAATGTATCTTCTATATATGTATATAAAAATGGATGTATGTATATATGTTCCCTATAGACTCTGAAACAGCTCAACCGATTTTGATCAAATTTTGTGGCAATATTTAAAATAGTCCCGTGGGTGATCCTTTGAAAATTCGTGGCGATTGGATAAACAGAAATTGTTTTTTAGAATTTTTTTTTAATTTTAATAGAATTGAAGGTAGAGTAAAGGAGAATGTGGAAGGTGCGAAGGTGGAAGGAGTGTCAGGGGGTAGGAGTGGCAGGGGAAAGGAGTGGCAGGGGAAAGAGAAGGGCCACGTACAACGTCACGGGGACCATCTAGTAATTTATAAAAAGTGCAACGACAAACTACGATAACTCCCTAAAATACAATGTCCATCTAAATGTGACTGAGTGTGTTGGAAAGGTTCATGTTTTTCCAGTCAAAATGTTATTCATTTTCGAGATACCCAGTACTTTGTATAAACCTCATTATTTGAATCTTAGAACTTTGCTATGGGAACTTTAATCTTATCTGGACCTATATGGAAATTTTACGTTTTTAGCTTAATACAAAAAAAAAAAAAAAAAAAAAAACATTAATAACGAAATCAACTTAATTTCTTACAAAAACTCAAAAATGGGATGCAGGTTTGTATTAGCTTCTTCCTACAGTGGGGTTGGCACCTTCATTTAATGCACTTTATCTGAGGTAGGTACATCAGAGTCTTAAACTTGAACACTCTATCTTTAATAGTCTCCAAGCTCTTGACTTCTTTCTACCTACTAAACACATTTTCACAAACTTTATTTAACTTTTTACGCTATGGGTAATGTGCATGAAAACTATTCAAACAAGGACTATTGTGAAGTGTATAATTATGTATATGTGGACTGGATCTACAAAGATATCGTTTCAATATTTTGCTGTTAGGCGAGTGTCTGTTTATTAAACAGTGTTTAACATTTCAAACACTGAAAGACTACTTTACGAATTATGTTGTCCTGTCAGGCTAACAGCTTTGACGACTCCCTTTCAATGTTACAAATGTCGTGAGTAGTATAAAATGTGTGAACATGCGGATCGCCCGAATGTTTTGCCTGGTTTTTTGTTTTTCTCAAAATTTTTTGTATGGTTTTCCACTCTCAATTTTAATTCACATTGTGGTCAAAATAGAGCAAAACTCGAGCAATTTTATGTGTCATTAAAACGCATAACAGCGAACAACAACAACAAAATAAAAATAAGGACACTAACAACAGCAGGACAATTGTAGAACAGCAGCAACGGCAGCAGCAACGTGTCTAATTAAATTACACCTGTCCGTTGCGCTTCAGCTCCCTCGCTTTTCCCACCGCACTACCCTTCGCGCACTAATGCATGCATAAGCAATCGAGGAAAGGTTCATTAGGGCCAAGCGCGGGTCAAACCAACCTTTTGGCATTGCGTATACTAAACAAGAGAACACGTTAACTTCGGTAGAGCCGAAGCATCAATACTCTTCACAAGCATTTAACAAATTACTGTCAAGTCTTTTAATGCTCTAGTAATAATTCCGAAGCCTTCATTCCATTTTAAAGGTGGCTAGCTGCAAAAAATAATAAAATTTGACTAGTAAAAATCTGATAGAGTGAGCAAATGGTCTTTTTGGGAACCAAAATCGTTAAAAGTGGGCAAGACACGCCACTTAATAAATATGTGAAGCATCCGTTCATAAGCAGCCAACATATCGAATTTCAAGTTGATATTGACTGTAATGATTAAGTTTTTCATGCAAAATATGTAAAGTAGGCGGTGTGTTTGTATGGGGCTACACCTAAAAGTGTGTGTGACATGGCCATTGTGACATATGTTCAGCATTGGAATATAAGAAGTCTTCATACCTTAAATACTGATGAACTTGATTCACAGACGGACAGACATACGGTTAGACAGATGGGCAGACAGACGGACATACAGACGGACAGGCAGGCGGACATATACACAGACGGACATACAGACGGACAGACAGACAGACGGATGAATATTGCTAGTTCGCTTCGCCTCGTCGAGCTGATCAAGCATATATATATATATATATATATATATATATATATATATATATATATATATATATATATATATATATATATATATATATATATATATATATATATATATATATATATATATATATATATATATATGTATATGTATATGTATATACTTTATGGGGTCTCCGATCCTTTCTTTAATGCGTTACAAACTCTGTCACAAAATTATTGTAATTGTGCACACTACGTATGAAGAGCATAAAACAGAGAGAGTAAAACGCATGTCTTTGTACAAGTAGTATGTAGAGTAGTAGAGTTTATATTTCCAAAATCAGCGACTAATTACAAAAACAAAATAGAAATTATATACAAACATACATATACTCATTAATATATACATACATATATAGTTTATATACTAAAGCCCCTTCCGCTCACTTTTTCTACTCGGCTACGCTTTATGTGGCGGAAATTGGTTTCGATTTAATATTGTATGATTTGATTCCACTACGGATTGAGTTAAGTTGTTCTCAATTTGATGTGCGATGTGCGATGTGCGATGTGATTCGTTACGTTTTGGTTTTATATTTTTCGTGAATGAAGTTAAACGTCGATCATTAAAGGATCATTAGTGATCATAATCTGATTATAATGCTTTAGTTTTACTTCGTTTTTGGTTAAAAGATATTTTGTTTTTTTTTTTTTTTTTGTTTTATGCGTTTTGGTCTCTTTTATTATTATTATTTTAATTTGAACTCATTTCGATTTGTGGCTGTTTTTTTTTTTGTTGTTTTTCTTCTTCTGTTTTTTCCTACGCTCGGTTAACAGTGGCAGCGCATCCAATTAATGAAGCACATCCGCAGCGATTTTGACTTGAACGACTTTGGCGGCGGCAGCAACCACTAACAGTAGCGCCACTCTGTCCTCCGTCTGTCCGTCGGTCCGTCGGTCCGTCCAACTGTCTATCTGTACGCCCTTCTATCCGTCCGTATGACTACGGCATTGCGTGTCAACACCAAATTTTGTCGGTGTTTTCAGGCATTTTCCAATGCGTTCCCAGCTTCGAAGTAAAACATCGAATCTGTTTATAAATACCTACGAGTGAGTATATGTAATTGTATGCGTTCAGCTTTTGGATTCATTATTAATAATAATCAGCTTAGCGTGCCGGAAATAGAATTATGAATAAAACTATAAACTATAATTTTGCTGTGATGAGTTAAAATGTTTGATTTGATTTCGTATTTAGCGGGTAGCAACAGCACCCAGAGGAAACAGTGGAAAAGTGCAGCAACCATATACTTTGTCCGGTATCCAAAACGAAGTTCTTGTAAAGTCTTTCACACCGTATGATGTTTATGAATTTATTGTAGTAAATAATTAAGTTCTTTCTTCTATTAATACATACTAAAATTATGCATTTAACAATTATCTATATAAAACGATTTAATATGTTTTCTCAATTGAATTAAATTATTGTAGCACACTTACAAATTGAATTAGCTTTATTGAATAATAGTATTTTTGATGAACAATATTTTCATATTTTAGAAACGCTTAAATGCGAAGTCCACATTAGTGGGGAAAGTTATTGTCATTCATGTAAGAATGATCAAAAACGTTTCATTTGCAAAGGTGTGCGCAAGCAGCACCCTTAATTAAGCGTTAGTGTGTTTAGTTTGATTCCCGCTTTTTACCAGTGAAAACACAGAGGAAGCCCAATTTGATGACGACCCCCGAGACAACGTCTGAGAGGGCGACTGAGCAACCTTTGGAAGTACCAAGACTAAATTTTAGCAACAACTGACACCAGCGGCCTCTAGACTACAGCAGCTGGTGCGCCTTCCTACGTGCAACCATGACCGATAAACGGTTGTTCTGCCACATAAGTAAGTAAACTTTTTCTTATGTTGAAAGTATCTCAGACTTGCTGCATAAACTCAATGCTCTGTGAAAATAACCGAACTTTTCATTTATTAACATAGAACACGTAGTGCCATTTATTAAATGATGGCATTGTTAGAAAGGTACATTTTTCTTCTTTCGAAAGCAGTTAAGCTCATGCTAATCTTCTGGCAGGTTACAAAATAATAACAGCAGTTTTTGTAGCTATGTCGTAAAAACAAAAGAGCAAATATTACATTTTGTTTTAGATTCTAAAAAATTGCTGAAACTTACATTTGTGGTCCGGATGAGGTGACCAGCCCAGTGCAGCCACTGTAATTTAATGCGCTGGACTATGGCAACCTCATCATACAGCTCATACAGCTCGTGGTTCATATGGGTCCTAAACTCGACGCCAACTCTAAGGGGACCAAAAATCGTACGAAGAATCTTTTTTCTCGAACACTCCTAAAGACGCTGTATCCGTTGATGTCAGTGTCCATGCTTCTGCGCCATACAGCAGGGCCGGGACTATTAGTGTCTTATAAATTTTTATCTTCGTTGTTCGAGAGAGGGCTCTTCTTCTAATTTGCCTGTCGGTCCCAAAGTAGCAGCGATTAGAAAGCATGATTCTTCGTGTGAACCCTCGGCTAACGGTTCTATTGTTCCCAGATAGACGAAGTTTTCTACAACATTGAAGTTGAAATTCTCCATACTCACAGACCGTTCGATGGTCTACAAATGGACACCAAGTACTTCGTCTTGTCCTCGTTCACTACTAGGCTCATGAGACGTGACTGTTTCTCAATATCCGAGAGCCCCGCCTATTCGCCGTTCGTTGGTGCCGATGATGTCTATATCATCAGCACATGCGAGTAGCATCACTTCCTTATGGAAGATCGGGCCTGACAGTTCTACGTATGGGCATTGGCGTAGGATGTACTCCATCAAAAGATTGTATCAAAGGGTTCGGAGAGGTTCTTTCCTACTCTGACGACGCTTTGGGTGTAAAATAGCGTCATCATGCAAAGACGAACGATCTTTGCTTTGATACTAAGTTTAGATAGGGCATTGAAGAACTTCGTTCTTATCGGCGTGTCGAAAGCAACAATACAAATAGGTGGTGTGTTTCTTTATTGTACTCATGGGTCTTTTCCAAGACCTGACGTAAAGTGAACATTTGGTCACTAATCGAATTCTTTGGTCTGAAGCCATACTGATACTGGCCTATCAGTGCATTCGTGTATGGCTCCAGCCATTGACACAGTACGCGGGACAGAATTTTGTATCCTATTGAAAGGAGACTTATTCCCCGATAGTTCGCGCAGACAGCGGGGTCTCCTTTCTTGAGCATATAACAAAGAACACTGAGATTCCAATCGTTGGGCATGCATTCATCGGATCATATTTTGCATAAGAGTTGGTGCATACGCCTTACCAACTCTTCGCCACCGGTCTTGAATAACTCAGCTGGCAGCTCATCAGAGCCTGCTGCTTTGTTATTCTTCAGCTTTTTAATTACTGAGTCGACCTCGTTATAATCCGGTGGCTCTACAAGAGAGCCATCATCAATTGGTGATTCTATGTACGCTTCTCTATCGGCGGTATTATTCTCTTCTTCGCCAGCAAGTAGATTAGAGAAGTGACTTCTCCATAGTCTCAGTGATTCCTGTGCATCTGTAACCAGACATCCATTATTGTCCTTGCACAAAGAAACTCCGGGCTTGAAACCTTCGGTCAGACGCTTGACCTTTTGATAAATCTTACGGGATTCTTTTCTTTGACATAACACCTCAACATCCTCAAGCTCATGTCTTCCTTGTTCCTTTTTTTTTGCGTCTGAAAAGGCGTTTCTGCTCTCTCCGTTTCTCACGATATCGCTCTCTAACTGCTCGCGTTGCTCCCTACTAGGTACTACAAATTAATAAAAAAAAGACTTTTGGTTTTTGAGCAAACCTCGCACAACACTCGCTGTACAAGTTATAGGAAGGAAAGATAAACAAGCTCGACCAGTTAACATATTTTAGCGTAATTTACATTGATTTTCTTCGCACTCTTGCACCTTCTTGTCCCTCGCTCTCCCTCTCTCTCTCTCTAACACTCTCCTTAACTTTATATTTGTATATATATATATATATATATATATTTATATATGTGTTTAGCTTTTCTGTCCTGCAGCTCATTAAGTCATTTCCATTTAATTCATTTGCATGTCGCCATTTCGTTCCATTAAAAAGTTGTCGAAAACGTTTCAAAATGGCGCGCACTTATGCCAAATTAAACTTTTTACAACACACACACACACAGTACACACAAGCATGGTTGTCTTCTTTTACTTTTTGCTGCCACCCAGCCTACCTCCCCGCCTACCCAAACACCTTTCAAAGTATGAAAAATTTTGTGTTTAAACAAAAATGGCTGCAAACAAAAAACAACAACAAAAAAAGAAATAAATAGAAAAACGAAACATAATGGTTTTTTTTTTTTTTTTTTGGTTTATTTTTTATGTTTGGACGTCACTTTGACGATGATGCTGTGTGCCGCATCTCGCTGCCACTTCCACTTCCAATGCCGCTCTCTTTTGCTCCTGGTCCTCGCTGGTTTGGCACGCCGTACGGCGGCCATTATGTAACAAATTACTTTGGCAAAGTGCTCGTGTATTCGCATTTTAAATATGCAAAAAGAGCGCAATTTACATAAATTTTCGCAGCATTAAAACAATTTTAACTCGCGTCAGAGCAAGGCAAACTTGTGCTCACCAGGACCGCTTACACTTTGTACCATACCACCCCCAACCCACTCTCACACCCACGTACATAACTTTTTCTTTCTCTTTTCTCTCGCTCGCTTTAGCGCATTTTAACTGTATGCACCATTTGGTTCCATTCTCTCTCTCTCTCTTTCTTTCGCTCCCTCTCTCTCTATCTATCTGTCTGTCATACATATATTGTAAATTACCACCCACCCTCGCAAAGCGGTGGACGATGATGCTTTACATCTCGTGTTATCACTGGGGAGGAGAAAAGATTGCTGGTTTTTATTTTTTTTTTCTTTCTTCTTGGTTTGTTTGTTAGTGTTGCCAAATTAACAAATTTACGCCAGCAACAACAACAACAACAACAACAACAACAACAACAACAATAATAATGTTGATGACAGTCAACAGCAACAAGCAAAACATGAACAGACGTGTTCACATTTCATATGCGCTGCGGTGTACTTTATGTCGAGTTGGCAGTTTTGTTGTAAAAAGTGGCAGTGTGAGGCAGAGTGTGCGCAAATTAAGTAAACGAAATGGGTGGTGGGTCTTTAGGTAGCTCAGCTTCTTCGTTGGTCCTCTTCATTTTTTCCACATTTTCCACACTTTTTCTCTGGTCTAGATTTTCAAAGCAACAATTTCACTTTTTTTTTAGTTTTTTTTTGTCGGTTTTCTGTTGGTGTATGTGTGTGTGTGTGTGTGTATTTTTGCGCCTTTTTTGCTGTTCCATCGCCTGTTTCCAATTAAAGCCGCCCACCCGAGGCACTTAGTCGCTCATTTGTTGTTGTTGTTGTTGTTGCTGTTGTTTTAGTCAAATTAAATATTCCGGCACCATTAGTGTTAAAAGTGCTCGCATTAAAAACATTTTACATTACTTTTGTTTTTGTTTTCGTTTTTTTTTTTTTTTTTCTTTTACACAAGCATCAGGAAGTATGGACGCTTTATATATTTTTTAACGCTTTGCAACATGAAATTTAATTTTTATATTTTATATTTTTTTCAGGTGTGTCCATAACAACAATTATAAATATTCAGCATAGAGTTAAAGACTTTAATTCCTTTTGTAGATTTTGTGTTGATTGTATTCAATTATAAAGTGCATTTTAAAACGTACAATGACTTCAATCATCCGTATAATATTCCAGAATCAAATAGTGGTTCTTTTCTGGATTGTTGCAAGGATTTCTTTATTGTTGCATTGCATAAAAGAGGAGATAAATCGAACTATCGTGGTATTGCAAAATTATCCGCGGTCCCTAAATTGTTCGAAAAAATAATTACAAACCACCTTTAAACCATTATATTTCTCAAATCATTTCGCCTTTTCAGCATGGCTTTCTCAAGGGTCGTTCTGTTTTGGAGTTTACTACGAGATTGAGATCTATAATTTATACAGATTTTAGCAAAACATTTGATAGTGTTAATCATAAAATCCTTCAAATTTCATTTAATGGATAAAATCGTACCTTTGTGCGGGCTCACAGTGGATCGTATTGTGAATCTAAGCCATTATCGAATCCCCATGAACAAACACAACAATTTTCATCAAAATTGGTCCAGCAGTTTAGGAGGAGTTCAGTCACGTACACGCGTACAGAAGATTATCTATAGAGATACATAAAATTGGAGTGTCTGTTTGTAATATTAAAATAACTGCTTTTTACTAAATACTTATGGAAATTTTTGTCTGTCTGTCTATCTGTTTGTTCCGGCTAATCTCTGAAACCGATCTCTGGACCGATTTTTACCGGACTTTCACTGACAGATAGCTGATGTAATGAGGTGTAACTTAGGCTACTTTTATTTTATAAATTTGATTTACTTTTATTAATTTTTTATTAATTTCTAATTTTTATACACATATATATATATATATATATATATATATATATATATATATATATATATATATATATATATATATATATATATATATATATATATATATATATATATATATATATATATATATATATATATATATATATATATATATATATATATATATATATATATATATATATATATATATATATATATATATATATATATATATATATATATATATATATATATATATATATATATATATATATATATATATATATAGAGAGAGAGAGAGAGAGAGAGAGAGAGAGAGAGAGAGAGAGAGAGAGAGAGAGAGAGAGAGAGAGAGAGAGAGAGAGAGAGAGAGAGAGAGAGAGAGAGAGAGAGAGAGAGAGAGAGAATATATATATATATATATATATATATATATATATATATATATATATATATATATATATATATATATATATATATATATATATATATATATATATATATATATATATATATATATATATATATTTACAGCTGCATTCTCTCTCTTCTTTGGCATTGCCGGCATAAAACACAATAACAACAACAACTACAGCAACAGCAACAGCAGCCACAGTACAACAACAGCAACGTATATGACGATAGACTACAACAACAACAACAAAAAAATCGTATATGACGATAGAGTAGTGTGGACGGGCGAACCATAACAAAAAGAGGAGACAAAGAATAAGGAAACTATATAGAAACGCGTACAACGTGCAGGGACTTCTAGTTATATATCAAGATTGACCCGTATTAATTGTAGTCAATATAAACTTAATAATTGATATGGTACCTTCTAGTGGGCGAACGCTTCACATATACATTAATGAGTGGGCCCGCAACTTTTTGTATTTAAATCAATATTAGCTTGAAATTCGATTTGGTGGATTTTAGTAAACAGCCGTTTCATATACAAATGGGCGTGTCCCGCCCACTTCTTAACGTAGTCCCATACAAACCCACGACTCACTTTTATGCATTTGTGTGATAAGCTTATAGTGGGCTACACCCAGCTGATCCCAACAATTACAGAGCTTAAGCGTGGATGCAAGGATATTTGGCTTCGAAGTTGATTTTGATGGTTGGCCAGGCTTAACCCATGACTTCCTGCTTCTGGTTTGCCGTAGTAGATCCACCTTTTGTCCCCAGTCGCAATTCTAAGCGAAAAACCCTACCAAATTTGTTCGCACGTGAAAAAACGGCGTTCGACGTCTCTTGACTTGAGTTCGTACGGAACCCAATTTGAAATCGCTTGTTGATTCACTCCCAAGGTTTCAGCGAGCTCTTCTCGAGTTTGACTTGAATCTTGGTTCAATAACGCTCTCAACTCAGCATCTTCAGATACACGGGCATGGCTAGATTGACTCAGCTGTTGCATCTTACATACATTTGCACAAACTTAGTATAGCCTTGTTCTTAAGGACAGCGTATAACAAGAAATATGCTAGATACGACTCTAGTGTAAGGACAGCATAAAGGAATAAGTACATATTGTAGTTCAATGTATTAAAAACTGTTGGCCCATTACAGAATGCATTTAAAAATATGTTTTCTCTAACACCTGAGAAAATTTCACCGTCTCTTACGCATAAATCAAAATCTCAACTGTCAAAAAAATTATTAAAAAAAACGCCAAATCGGCGCCGAAATCACATCATAAACCTAAGATAATGACAATTTATGCTTCATAATATATATATATAAAAAAAAAAATGAAAAATTCTGTTGCGCACAGACAATAAAATTTTCTCATTAGCAGCGCTCAATGCTCCGCTACACTCGCTTCACCCCCACCCTAGTCTTCACTCACCTGTAGAACTGCACGAGATCACGATTCTCTGCCGAAGCTAGAGCAACCAACGCACAACTCAAATTAGACGCAAAAGAAGTCATTTGGCTTTGTCGCCTTCCGTTATGGAGTCCATAATTTTTATGAGTCAATTGCGTTGACATTATTTTCAGTTTAATTTACGGACACGGTTCTCAGACAATAAGCTAGCCAGCCAGCCAGCCAGCCAGCCAGCCAGCCAGCCAGCCAGCCAGCCAGCCAGCTAGCTAGTCATCGAAGCAGCGAGTAACCAATGGCACGGCCCAGTCGAAATACTATCCGACACAGTATCCGATTTTCAGTGAAGTGAGCACAACTTTTAGTTAACTAATTAGCTTAATTTTCAATTAAAATCTATTTTGTTTATTTTATGAATGTGTATTTCTGTGTGAGATTGTGTGATTTCAGTTGCGTTTCTCCTATTAGCTCTGTCCCTATTACTCTTAATATTGCACTCTACGTTCATTCTCTCTTGCACCTGCATGACCCATTGAGCGGAAATTTTTCTTGAAAAGCAAATGCTAATGAATGCGTTTTCTACAATTATTTTCCTATTTTTTTTTTTCCTTTTCTTTTATATAACTATTATTATTATTATTATTTTTTACAATATATTTATTTTGTAGGTACTACGTACTTTTCACATTTTTATCATTGTATTCATAGGGCTATAAATTTCATTAGCTGCGTTTGTTTCGCTTTGTAAATCTCTTCATTTGCGCATAAATTAAATTAATTAGTTTTTAGTTGATCTGAAAAAGTGTCACTCACCCGTTCACATACAAATTCCCCATGCCGGTTGTCGTGAGTTGTTTTAATTTAAAATGTGCGGTGATTGTTTTCGACAAATAATTTATTTTCGAATTTGTTGTATTATGTTACAGGTGGACAAAAAGCTAATGTATTCAATTATTATACAGCTGCATCGTTTGGTCTGCCCATCTGTATGATTATTATTCTGAATTCAATTAAGTACACCAAAAATGGAATACCTAAAAAGAGTACTGAAGGGAGTTTTACACGGTGTGATCTAAAAATAACTGAACTTTTTAGTTATAAAATAAAACAAGCATGGTTTTATGTTTCAAAGCTAATATTTATTCAAAATACGATTCACTTAACTCAATACAACGTTTGGAACGCTCAACCAATTTATCCATAGACTTTTTAAACTCGCTTTTTGGCATGCTCTTTCTTTTGGGAAGAGAAACTAATAGCACAGTGGTAGATCAGGCGAATACGAAGGGTGGGCAGTATTACAGTATTTCCTGCGTGGAAATTTGTTCTATTTGCTGTATACATGTAACATTTAAGTATGGATATCTATCTGGTTTAGATATGAAACTCGCTGACACAGCTACTATTAACCAAAAATGAGCTTCATCGCTTTTTTTTTTCTTTAACGAAATATTTATAAGTAAGCGATTAGTGTCCTGCTACCTTCTAGGCAACTTAATCTAATCAGTATTTGGTTCAAACGATTATTTACAGCTATTGAAGTTACATAGGTTATAAACAGAGCTTAGGAGAGAGGTAAGTTTCGTAGGGTGTGACTAACTATGGTTCTGCTTTGGAAATATTTAAGCCAAGACCCGGACCAGCAGGTTTTGAGCATGGTGGCGTTTGAGTCTTCTTCTCGTTCTAGTACGGGTGCTAGCAGTTCTTAGGGCTGCGATACCTATACAGCCAAGCTAGGCTGTTTGGATGAGATTCCAGCCTCTCATTTTATTTTTTTGCCACCCCCTGGATTTTAATCTCCAATTTTAGGCACCTTGAGATCGCGTTCTATATCCCCGGTTCTCATGTACCAAGCAGCCCCAGTGATCTTCCTCAGAGTTTTTGCCTGGAGAACCCGCAGTTTGTTCAAGTGCGTTTTGGCAGTAATTCCATACGCCTGGATGCCATAGAAGAGGCCAGGAGCTAAAATACACTTGAAAATTCTGACCTTATTTTCAAGAGACTGAGCTTATTTCGTGGTGCAATCAACCAAGACATTTTTGTAACCTTAGTCCTAAATGATTGTTGCAGCGACGTGACATGTCTGCCGAAGATTAGTCTTCTGTCCAGGATTACAACAAGATATTTGTGTGCCGGCTTGTGATTAAGTGCACTCTTCCGTTAAGTGAGACACCAGGGCAGTCGCGTTTCCGATTTATGAATATCACATTTGCACATTTGTCGGCATTGATGCACACGTTCCACTTCTCAGCCTATTTCTGGAATGCATCCAAGTACTGCTGAGGTGCACTCGTGGTCTGGATAATGCAGCTGCTTTTTGTGAGTACCGCAACGTCGTCAGCATATGTCGCGATTAGCACATCTTCGTCATCTACTCCAGTGATTGCTGTGTGAGAGCTTCATCGTATAAAAATGAAAATGATTTTTCGAAGAAGTTTTGATGCTTTATATGATCAAAAGGCTTCATCTCCTGAGTTAGTTTGATCTTGTAAGAATGTAGCTTAAATGTAGTTTTAGAGATTCGCAATTCTTGTGAACGGCTTGGAATCAACTAATTTGGCTCATTTAGAACTGCAGCACATACGGATGCTATATTTTCGGTAATTCGACTGGTGCACTATCTCACTGGCACAGAAACATGCAATAGTGTATATGCTAACTCAAATTTATGCACTATAGCATGCACAGTCTGTCTGGTGGTACGATAATTTGACCGAAAAGTGGAGTAAGCGCTCTTAAAGTTACTCCTTCTTGAATTTCACCATGATAAACATGTAAATGAATTTTTGATGTAAGAGTGCTTTAGTATTACAAAAAACAAAACTGTTATGCCACTATTGAAGAAACCTTTATATATATATATATATATATATATATATATATATATATATATATATATTATATATATATATATATATATATATATATATATATATATATATATATATATATATATATATATATATATATATATATATATATATATATATATATATATATATATATATATATATGTATGTAAGTAAGTAATTGTATTAATCCTTTAGCTCACATGAGCGCTTTGCAATTAATGAAACAACTGAAAATAAGTAGAAAACAATTATATTTATTTATTTTTATCGCTATAAATTTATCTTAATTACTTTTGGTCTATTGAATGCATATATTTATGTATGTACAATATGTATGTATGTAGAGGCTTACAAACGAACCAACAAACAAACCGCTGCGCAGTACAATTTAATTTGACCAAAAGGGTAACTACAACAACATTTTAATTTTCTGGTTGTATCGCTTTGAGCCCGCATCGCATTGCATCAAAACGATTCGAGCCGAGCCGAGTCGAGTCGAGTCGAGTTGAGTCGAGTCCATTCGAATCATATCATATCGAAATCCAAAGTTAAAGACAAAACAATTCAATCAACAAATACACGCACACGCACATGTTCAGCTATAATACACGGATACATATAGTATCTACAAGTGGCTCCGTGTGTATGGGTTATCGCCTGCTTTGATATCCTTTTTTCTTGTTTGTAAATCGAACATGGTTAAACCTTTTTCCTACTCAATTCAACTCAACTTGACGTTTATGCGGCAGTTGTTGGTTTTGTTGTTGCTGTTGTTGTTGTTTTTGTTGTTGTTATATTTATACATAGTATATCAATTTCCTAAAAATATGTCATCGAATTGCTGCACAGTGTGACAAAAACGGTGTCTGCATGTTTAAACAGCAAACCACAGTACATTTAAATTTGATACTTGGTACTGCTGATCTCTTTCGACTGATTTCAAAATACTTAAAATAAAATGCTACGTTTTCCAGGTGTGTGCCGACAAAATTGTTCTTAATGCAATAATTTAAATACATATTCTTGAATTATTCCCTCTCGAAATTGAAGCACGCGTCATTTATATGGAACCCCTTGGCTTCGCTTCATATTTATTAACAGAAGATTTATTTGAAAGTTGTTCTCTCATCACTAAATTTTCCTGATCCATTGCCTTTATACTCATACGATAGTATAAGTCGCTTATTGCAGCTTTCTATTTTTGAAACAGACGATCCGTTGCAGTTTTGCTGTTCATAAATGATCTAGTTTTGGGTACTATTCATTGCACTTTTCCCCTTCCCGTGTTTCTTTTCCAATGCCTTATTATATTATATATTATATTATATTATATTATATTATATTGTTATATATTATAATCTATATTTTTATCTATGTATAAGCTATAATACTGTAAAGTTTTATCAAAATCCGCCCAGTACTTTTTGCGTGAAATAGTAACAAACATACATTCTCACAAACTTTCGCATTTATTATACTCGTACTAGTAAGATCGCTGTAGGTTTTTTAATGTAACTTTGCTCTTTAGCATGAGCCTTCAGTATTCAACGTAGAAAATCGTAATCAAACGAAAGAACTGAAAAATCACCAATTTACTTTCGAAGCATAGGGATAGCTATATATATATATCTACATACAGCAACATTTTTCACATCGACTCGTATAGGTTACGCTTTATTAAAATATACAAAATCAGTATAGGAAATAATTTTAATTGAGTATATTCACCATTTGCGCATGACATGCCACAGCAGTTGTCCTTGCATTATTCATTGTTGTTCTATTTTTTTTTTCAGTTTTATTGTGCACCAATGTACAGCGACCGAATCAAGAAATAATGCAAAACACCATAAAAAAATAGATAAATATACTATTTTTGCCGATCTTTTGCCACTTTGCCGTGTGCAGCGTCGCCCTTTCTTTCGCATAGATGCTCATATAAATATTGTATTTTTTCCTCATTTTCGTCCACCTGGTTTTCGTTTCACTTTTTGAAGGAAATTATATCAACCTTTCGCACCTGTATAATTTTTGCTTTGTCTATTTTCTGACAACTTTTCAAAACGTTGTTTGGTGCTGGAAACTGGTTTCGAGCCATGGCACATACGACGAAGTCTTAACTACCTCGGCTAAAAGGCAACCGAAACACGGATTTGCCGAATCATAATCCATTGATTTTCGCATTTACTGTCGGTGCAAAGATATTAGAGCAGCTGAGAGGGTAAATTTGATTTTTTTTTTCAGAGATTGATTTAAGAATTTTCTTCAAGTATTTGTTTTACAATCCGAGACTTTTGTACTTAACTGGAGTACAGATCTGTTCTTAGAAATAGATTTTTATACTTATTTCAAGAATTTTCTGCTTATTCTGAGGATTTCAGTGCTTGATTTGTAAATCGATCCCGCTTTGTACTTAGACGTTGTTGAATTTTGTATCTGTCCACGAGGAAATGGTATTTAAGACGTATTTAGACTTTAAAAGTCACCTTTGAATTTTACTTCAAAACTGAATAAATTTCTTCAAACTCAATGAAATCTAGAAAATCTGATAATCTTGAGCTTGAAATTTTATAGTCTACTTAACATTGCTGTCGCAAGAGATATCAAAACTTGTTTGGTGCTATTGAAAAACCCTTTATATATGATAGATATTGTCTAATAGAAATCTCAGTATTATGCAATACTTTATGTTAATAAATATATGAAATATAGCTTAGGCTTACTTAGATTAGGTCTTTTAACACGCATTGGCATGAAAATACGGTTTTGACACACTGTGCCGTTGTGGGCTGTCTGTCGAATGGTGAGTCTATATGGTGTCGTTTTGATTTACCACAAAACAAAATAATTCATCAATCATGCACACTTGACCGCCATGTGTCGCCGCATAGAGTGAGTTAAGTTGAACGAGCAGAACGAAGTCGATCTGATGACTGAGGCGGGGCAAGTTTAGCTGTCCCGAGTTCGTCCGGTCCGGTCCGGTCCGTCCGTCCATTTCTCGTTGACAGTTCGCTGAAATGGCATTAGTGCATCGCGCGTCCTTTCCGAAATCGATTGCTCATAGCTATGTACCTCTGCTCTGCTCTGCTCTGCTCTGTTCTGCTTACCTTTGCCATTGACTTTGTCACCATCGTCATCATCATTAACGGCGACAGCGGTGGAGGCGGCATTCGGTGCGTTGCTGCGAGTATTTCGGCTGTTCCAAGCAAAAGAAGTGTGACAAATTATCATCAATCAATTCGTTCGTTTTGATTATTGCGTGGGCCTGAAAGCATACACACACACACACACACACATGCATGTATTTATTGTATATTTAGGTAAATATGTACGTATATTGAGTTATACAAGTTCGTAATTCAATTAGTCTTGTCAACTTAATGGATATTTATTGGAGTGCCGCGCTGCACTCTACAAACGGCAAGTGCGAAGGTGGAACGCAAGAAAGCGAGCGAGAGAGAGAGAGAGAGAGAGAGAGAGAGAGATGGCAAGTGTGCTCTAGTCAGTTCATCAGCAGCGGTCCAGACGGTAGACCGAGCGTAGATACAATATATAAAGCTTGTAGGCGTTCTCAAAATGCTTTTAGTGACCGCGCTCAGATGCTTTTCAAGTGTCTCCAATGCGGCACTCTGACAGTTTATCGCACATGGAGGTTTACGCGACGAGGGTGATTCCTGGAATTGCTAAAATTTCAAGCAAGCATTGCAAGCCAAAATCTTACACATATACGATATTTATTTTAAAAGTAACAATGGTTTACTTATTGATCTAGCTTTTAATTAAGCAACTTAATTATAATTATAGAAAATAGTCTGTGTGAAGTTACAAAAACTCCAATTATGATATTTCTTTAATACGAGTATGTTTTATCTTATAAATACATCCTCATATATAAAAAATGGTACAGAATACCTCATGAATCCAAAACGAAACAACATATTAAACATTAAATTAAAACCAGGAGTGGTTGCAAAACGATCGACCTATACAAAATTCTACATATTTTACGAGTGTCAGATCATAAATTGTCAGAACGTGTATTCATTAACTATGAAAACCAGTATGAAAACGATAACTACTTGTATTGTAACTTGATAACTAGTTGTCCTACATTTGTATTACATTTCAGAACACTATTAACTAAAACCAGTATTCAATAGCGGCCTTATACGTCAAATAGGTGGTACTCCAGTTTAAAAAAGTCGCATGATAGAGCATCGTGCATTCTCAAACCTATGTTGATATCAAAGGGCTCCGTTTTTCCTACTCTGACGACAATTTATGTGTACGATAGCGGCATTATGCTGGAATACCAGGAGTGGTTGCAAAACGTTATGCTGGAATACCAAATTCAGATATTTCGTTTAAAAACATAATTCTTAATTCGGTGTGTCAAAAACTGTACTATATCCGGCAAATAGGCAGTGTGTGTCTTTGTTGTGCTCAAAAGTCTTCTCTAATATATTTGCCGTAGAGTGAGAAATTGGTCACTGGTCGCGCTTTTTAGTCTGAAGTCACACATATACTATCTCATCCTATTGAAAGCAGACTTACTCCACAGCAATTGAAACAGACAGCGGGTTCTCCTTTACTGTAGATACGACAAAGAACTTTGAGATTTCAATTGTTGGGCATGCATTCATCGGTCCATTATTTGTATAAAAGTTGGTGCACAAGCCGTACCAAGTCTTCATTGGAGACTACCGCTTTGTTATTCTTTAGCTTAACCAGATGCTTAATAAAAATGCAACATGCAACAGATATAGCAAGCTTTGAAAGATGAAGGTGTTTATCATTGCATAAATAGATACACAGCGAGTTTTTCCTAATATAGAACGCGTTGAGTTTTCTACCAAGCGGCAAAGGGACCATGCTCTGGACGATACTTGACATTACAACCATCGGGTCCCAAGCGGTTATCGTCACGTATGTAGCTCTTCATAGCGTTCACGGTCGTATATGATGAATGCTCAGTTCTTTGAAACGTAGATCTTCTGATGACCAGGAAATTTGAACTCGCACGACTTAGAGCTTTAATATAACTTGAGCCTTGCACCTTGTCGAGTGAATAGACATAATCGGCTGTTCGATGTTTACACGAGCAACTATTCCTTGGGGCTTTCCAAAAGCTAAACAGATTCCAGTTTGAAGAATGTCAGCTCCGGCACACGACAACATTATATTAATGCGGATAACGTGTAATGAGTGAAGTCGCATTCAGAAGTACCACAGTACTTCACACAATTATTTGGTACAGCAAATACGACCGGCTTCCAAACAAAACTTCACTGCTCAGTTGTTCATATTCGTCCGATACCAATTGAACGCATAGAGGAAAACCTTTCACCGTAGCTTTTATTCCTTCCCAAATAAAAAATACGGGTCTTCGGATCGGGAACACCGTGACCGACAAAACCGTGACTTTGTATACGGCTTATTTTTGCAGTAACGGCAGCATCTTGCTGGACGACGACCCATTGTGACCCGTTGTGACCCGTTGTGACCCGTTGTGACCCGTTGTGACCCGTTGTGACCCGTTGTGACCGGTTCATAGGACCAAAACATAAGTCAATATCAACATGAATTTTGATGTCGTGGCGTTCTATGAACGACCGCTTGACATAAATACGATAGGAGGTGTCCCGCCTAGTTTTATGGATAGACCCCATACAAACTAGCTGTATTTTTTTATGAAAAAAATTATTCATTACACCCAATATCAACCTTAAATTTGATATTATTTCTTCTTATGTACTGACGATTCACATACATATGTATATATTTATTTTGGTGGCACGTCCTTTTAAAGATCAACTCCGCCACCCATTTTGGGATTTTCCATGAACAACTTTTTCATTAATGGCAAAATTAGTTTAACGTTTGATATGGTGGCTTCACATAATTATCAATAGATATGCATCGCCCACTTTTAGAGATAGCTCCCCGTTTTAACTATGTAGGTTGTTAGATTTTACAATTATTTTTCTTCTTTATGCCTGCTAAGTACACAACTTGAAATTTCGTGGCAATGTGTATTAGAGATACGGTTCCACTCTACAGGTTACAGGCGAATATGTCTAAAATTAAGATGATAGACAGACTGTAGACAGACGGACAGACATAAGGGTAGAGAAACAGAGAGACGGACAGGCAGTTGGACATAGCTAGATAGATTTGTCTCGTTCTGTTGAATATATACTTTAGAGGGGCTCCTTTAATGCGTTACAAAGTTTCATACAAACTAAAAATACCCATTTCACACTATGTGTGAAGAGAACAGAAATGTGTTCTACTATTGCTGTCGGTTTATTTAAAATTATTTGTTAAAACGAATTAAGTCAATCGAATTTAAATGAAAGCATTCAAAATGTATCTTCATAGTAGCCGCCGTCCTCATGGTGCTCAACACTGGCAGAACACAAACCAACAAAGCCAATCATCGTAAAACATCGTTACCATTATGGCATAACATCGTCCTGTCTGTCCTCTTCAACAATATCATTATGAGCATATGTACAGACATAAATATATAACCCTAACTCATCGTTACAATATTATATTATAACGCGAACGGAAGTCGCAGCAACGCTTAACTACGCTTTAATACGCCAGCGATGATTAATGAATGAAATCAATTAAGTTTCATTAATGAACAATTTTCGGTAGCCAGCGAATCGAGTCAATTTTACTTGACTTGAGTTGAGTTGAGCTGAGTTGAGTTGAGCTGAGTTGAGCTGAGTTGAATTAAATCGATCAGACCCAGCACGGCTCGACACGGTTCGCTTTTGAGAGCAATCGATAACACTTCAAGTGTCAAATATTTTAAATTCGATATTTCAATACGGTGCGGTGCGGTGCGGTGCGATGATTTTGGCGCTTTCTAGTTTTGTTTTTCAACTTGAACCTACTAATTTGGCTACTGTGCAACTTAGGCCGACACCAACGGAATTAGAAAGTGTGTGAGTTCATATAGCATAGAATACTTTTTGATTTGTTATTTTTGGTATATTGTGTTTTTCTCTGCTTAGACTGGAACATCCAAACAATTAAAGTACCACAATTGTATGAGATAGTTGAATGAACTCTTCCGTTTGTTCGAAATGGTACGCAAAATGAATTTGCCAGGAATAAAATGGTATGCCAATGACTACCATCAAAACTATCTTTGTTCTTTAAGTCGAACGATAATATTTGAATTTGAAATATGCAAAATCATCATTTATCGCTTTAATCTTTAATCTTTAAAAATTAGAAACAGCAGCGATCTGCAACCGGTGTGGTCCGTTCAAAATTGATCTAAGACTTGTACAAATATGATAAAGTATCTACATATACGATATACATATGTATTTAATACATTCACTTTTGATTCATTCATTTGCACATTCATTCATTCATACATGCATTCATTCAATCAATCGTCGAGGGTGAACGATTTGCCTGTGAACTGCGTCAATTGTAATTCAATAGCGTTTAACCGGCACTCTGCGTCACGCATAGATGAGCTGCTAACTTGGTCAAAAAGCAGCTCGATTGAATCGTTGCAATTTATGCGATTGCATTGGATTGCATTGGATTGCATTGGATTGCATTTGATTGGATTGGTACAAGATTCTTTTGCCTACTCAACATGAGTTTAGTATTATTAAGCTTTACATTACATGGACAGGTCGCACGAACGTTTGCCAATCTGCATTTACAATATCATATAACTTTTGTCATTACCTCAGCAGTCAGACAACCATCGATGCAGCCATTCACCGAACGTTATCAAATGTAGCTCAGTTATTTGCATTGCTTGAGTGAACTGACGCGTTAAGTCTGTTTAGCTGCATATTATAACTTTATCGTAAACATTTAAAAGTCTCTCTGGTGTGGGAAGTCTATTCTAGTTCACATCCTCCAGCACTTGTATGTCGTAAGTATTGTAGATACTATGATGCAATGAAATACTAAAGTCTACAAATAGTGTGATGCTAAGCATAAAAGAATCTTTGAACTAAACCTTATTTTAGTTAAATTTAAATTAATTTTTAAAACATTTTATATATATATATAAGGATAAGATATATTTGTATAAAAACAGAAAAAGCATTCATGATGCATGATGATATATTATATGAAATGAAATGATTATTTGAAAAAATTATTGCAATTAATGCGATGCGTATTACGATAGACGGTTTGGCAGATCAGATCCAAAGGGTAAATTCTGTTGAGCCTACACGGAATATTCAAGTTAAGAAGGTCGGAAGCCAGACCGTTTGAATGCAAGTTCAGTCTTTCAAGATAGTTGTTGCTGTATCGAGCAATTTCTTCTATAACCGTGGGCAGTCTAAAATATCTGTGTATGTTATCGATTCGAACATGTTATGTGGTATCTCTGTAAGATGTTAATGTTGGACCTAGCAGCAGTCCCCACAGCTGTAATCCATATATACACACTGGTTTCAGGATTGCTTTGTAAAGCACTATTTTTGTTTTTTAGACTAAGCTTAGAACAGGAAACCAATTACCCAGAACATGCGCTGGGTATCTTCGCATCCTACGTAAATATATCCGTCCGTCAAGTAAGATCGGAGGTAATGGCATTGAGGTGATGCTATTGACTGCTTTACCTTAAAAAGAAGTAACTTATGACAAACACGAATTTCGAACGCTTGCTCTACATCAAGAAATACTGCATTGAAAGGCTGTTTGTATCTCTGCTACAATACGATTTATTTGCTTTGCCAAAACCCGAAACATTTTTCGAGCAAATATTCCTTCAAATATTTTCGAAAATATTCCCAGCGTGATAAAATTATACTTCATTTGCAAGTTTGGCAGGCTTTGAGATTAGTATTATCTTCGCACATTTCCATTGGCTGGGGAAATAGCTAAGCCTAAGGCACACGTTGAAGATAAGAACAAGCAGAAGATGAACTTTTATTGGGAGCGTTTTTATAGTTGCTGCATATATTCTTCCATCGTATCCTTTCCTTTCCTTTCCTCTCCTTTCCATTTTTTTTGTTTATGCCTTAATTGATTTAATTTCAGCTTGAACCTATGAAAGTGTTACTGGTGCCATAGGCTGGCTAAGTTGGCAGTGTGTAACAAGAGCAAGGTATACTTCTTCTTCCTTAGCAGGACTACACATTGAAGACTGTGTAAATTGTTACTCAATGTGCGAAGTAAACGCTTAAGCTTTTTCGTTGGTGCTACGACACCACTCTCCATTTATGTCTTTAACAGTAATAATTCGCGTGACAGGGCGCTTTAAATATTTTGTGGCATTCTACAGATTGTAGTACTGCGTTTTGAAGAAAATCTCCAATGCCTTCATTTTTTTAATTTTTACAATTATAAATAATTTAACTTTGCCAAGTACAGAGCGTGCACCGTCAATCACTTCACTTAGAACTTAGTCGGACGCACTTGTACAGGATGCGGCAGCATAACTTCATTTTGTGTCAAAACGTAATTAAACCCTTTTTATGAATCAGATTTTGTGTTTTTTTCATAATGTAGGTTCAATATCTAAAGTTTTGTTTTGAAAATTATATCAAATGGGTGTTGCTTCCATTGTTCACACACACACACACACACTGAAGAAGCCGTTTACCAGCATATCAGCGGGTATGTTGGGAATTTCAGCACGTATGTTTTGTTGGTTTTGTAGGTTCGTTGATTTCGAAAAACCCGAACAAAAAACCCACGGCGCCAAATCGGAAGAGCGGACTGGATTCTCCAAATTGGCCCTTATTGATATGAGGAGCTTCGGGAAGTATTCCCTCAAAACAGCCATCGATGCTCTTGAAGTGTGAGCCGTTGCTTCATTCTGTTGGTACCAAATACCTGCCAAGTCCAATTCATCAAGCCGTGGAAAATAATTGCTCCAACATATTCACATACCGGTCTGAATTCACTGTCACTGTGACCTCAATTTCTTCAAAAAACCACGGTCCAATAATCCTAGCTGATGGCACATTACACTGTGACTTAAGGTGAATGCGAAGGTCTTCCGTGAAATTCTCGGAAATTGGTGACAGCCAAGTAGCGCATGTTCTGTTTATTAACGTATGCAATCGGGTGAAAATGCGCTTCATCGCGATGAATAAAACAACAACAAAACTAGTCCTTAACGGCAAACGCCAGCTCCGTACTGTTCTAACGCCGACTGACATGGACATGGAAGGAAATGAAACTCTAGAACCATTCCTTTCGATTGGTATCACTTCCGCCACGCTACGATCACTACAGTCTGAATGGCGCACCCTGTACTTAGACTAATATCGAAAAAGAAACAAAAAATATTTGTGATTAAAGACCAAGACAGACTCCGTATACACAACGCTGCTCCAATATAATTTACCATATTATCTGTATATATGTATAGACTTGCTTCACTTTTCTTTTCTTTTCTTTTATTTATGAGGTAAGAAATGTGTTTTGATCCGTGGATCTTTCAATAATAAGCTAAGCATGCTTTATTATATTTTATATCATTTTACATTTCGATGGCATTTCTTTATGTGACTAATATAAATTAAAAATGAAAACAAAACAAAAGCGATATATGTAAGTGTCGAGCCCAATATGAGAGAAAAGAAAAAACCTTAGCTCTGGTGGCAATTTTAATACCCTTTACATGAAAGTTACATTTTTATAGCAGCTATTAAGAAAGAGAGAAACCTAAAAAAGTAGTGTACAATTGGTTAGTGATTTTATATGAGCTTATCCCTAAAAGTTGGTGGGATATTGCCCTTGATGTTTTTTGAAGTTTACGTTCATTAGAAGAAACCATATCGAATTTCAAGTTATTATTGACTGTAATGACAAAATTGATCATACCCACAAGTAGGTGGTAGGTTCATATAGAAGCTACCTCTAAGATATACTCGTATATAGTTCATCCATAAAAGACACCATAGCAAACTTTAAGTTTATATTGACTGCAATAAAGGGGGCAGGGAGAAGTTGGAATGAAAGGAAGGTAGGTAGGGTGAAGTTGGTGGGAAATAAGTGCTATGGGACGTGGAGGTAGGGACAGGGGAAGGAGCGGTTGTGGGAAGGAGAGGTAGGGGAAAGGGCAGCAACGCGCTGGGTACCATTTAAGATAGAGGGATGAAATGTTGTACACATGTGAATAGGATCGAAGGGGGCAGGGAAAAGGGTGGTAAAGTAAGGAAAGGTAGCGGAAGGGGGCATAGGACTGGGGCAGCGTAAGGGGTGGTTGTTGAAGGGGTGGAAGGGACAGGAGAAGATGTGTAGTAGAATTGGAGCTAGAGTATAGGGGCATGAGGAACGTGGGGCAGTGGGAAGGTGGGTCAGGGGGAACGAGTGGAAGGGAAAGGAGTAGCAAGGAGAGGCAAGGGGAAGCGCAGAACGACGTCTATTTGAGGTTTGTACAATATCAATATAGATATACATATGTATAGACCCAATATATAGGAATAGATCCGAAATATAGATAGCTGTATGCTGTAGACGCCCAATGACAGAAAGTCACTTGTATATACATATTATGTGTCAAAATATAAACTATTTCCAGTTTGGAGACTTCTAGCTTAAATGAGAAGAAGCTTGTTGTATAAGCGTGTCTATATGAGTTATACGGCCTTTCAAACATTCAACACCATCTGCGGTGTGTTATTGAGAATTTAAGTAATGTTACTTGTGTAAATTTTCCAATAAGAGTCAACATTCTGTACATTCTCAACATTCACGAGAGAGTGTTGCCAATTATCCCAGACGAATTAAGTGTTCTTCAATGAAATGACCAATTTATTAAACGCAATCATTTCACCGTATGCTTGATCGAAGTCGTGACACTTTCGATGTTTGACGATTTTGCGCTCTAAACCTACCAAAAGCTCTTTCATTTTAAGTGAACGTCATTTTGCCACTCACATGTTAACGACAACGAATATTTACAAGTGGAAAGGGAAAATGTTGAGAAGGTTAAGCCCAATGGCAAGAAACTATTATAGAGTAGAATGAAGAACTATGTATATGTTAGAGATAACGGTTTTGGACATTCAAAAAGTGGGCGGTAAATTTGTATATACATACCATATGTTTATTCTATAGAAATCAAAATGAACTTGGATATTTTGTAAAATATAACACCTGAAAATCATAGTGAGCGATGGAATGGAGTTAAATATGTATTGTACTAGTTAGTTCGTAGCTTCTGGACCAAAATATACTTTTTTTTTTTTTTTAAATATTTAATGACTCCTTTACTGCGTTCCAATCTTCACAGCAAATTATTACACTATGTCTGAATGTCAAAAAAAAAAAAAAAGAAATCGACAAACGAACGACAAAATGTCTGCGTTGTGTCATGCGATCTAATATGGGTACTAGGCAAATTCAAGGGAATATTGGAACCGCCGACAAAGTCAACATCACCTGCACCATTCCCTTGCCAGCCTGAACCATTTGGGTGTTAAATTTATGTTTGGCTTTTAGCTAAATTCAAATTCTATCGCTCAATTATGTTGAGATAAAAGGAAATTGTTGCGACATTAACACTTTCTTAATCTGATGTTCTGAATTTATGTTCGGACTTGGGTTCGCTCATTCTTTCGGTTTGCTTTACGGTTTATTTAGTGGGTTGAACAAACGGTCGATGTGCTGGCGGCAGCGGCGGCACAATATCGGATTCATTGGAGAGTACAAAAGACGGACATAGAACCGGCCGGCAAGTTAGCCGGCGTTAAGAACACATTTTGGAAATTAATGCCACGCGTATTAAATGCGTGCGGAATGCTTTTGAAGAGCAAGAGAACCCCTTTTGGTGCACTTCACTCCACTCCACTCCACTTCACTCCACTTCGTTCCATCGACAATCCATTCGACATACGACAACATACGGCTTGTGGGTTTATTTGCTTTGGTTTGTGGCTCATTCGGGCTGTATCTTTTTTTCTGATGCTCTCGCCTGTTTATTTTAAAATTTATTACCAAAATTATCGACTAAACGATGCAAGCAAAAACAATCGATAAAACTGAATTCTTCAGCCGGTTTTTTTTTTGTTTTTGTTTTTGTTTTTGGTTTTCTTTTTTTAAATATATATATATATATATATATTTTTTTTTTTTTTTGAAAGAGCTAACAAAACGTATGAACGGACTGGAAAAGGGATAGTAGGGACAGTGAGCGGGTGAGCGATCGCCATGGATTGAATTGGATCGGATGGGTTTGGATCGGATCGGATCGAAACGGTCAAGCTGGCTCAATGGTTGTATAGTGTGCACCAGAAAGCGTTAATATGGATCAACACAACACAACATGGCACAAATGTTGTCGACAACGAATGTAGCAATGAACAATGCTCTGATGCAGTTCAGTTCAGTTGATGTTGATGTTGATGTTCATGATGATGATGCTGATGCTGATGATGGTCGGAATTTAAAAGCCATTGCATTAAACGTCAAGAAAAACCTTTTAATTTGCTTGTAACAAAAATTTGTTATCTCCTAAACTGTGCCATAAAAAACGAGAATGCAAACTAAAAGTGAAATAAAATGCATAAAAATAAAACGACAGCGATCGGTGATGGGTGATCAAGCGGCGGTTGAGCGGTCTTGGACTTGGATCAAACACCTCAACGACAGCTACGCTGCTACGTCGTCAACGACGGCGATTTTGAGCCCATTTTAATATATCACACACACGCTCGAGTCGTTTGATTCAAGGCGGAGCATAGCAGACAAACAGGCTAGCCTGGCCAGGCCTGGCCTGGCCTGGCTTACCTTGGCGAGTAATCGAGCAGACTGCGGAAGAGAAGTATAAAATCTTGAATGAGTTCAACGCCAGGCCAGAACGATCGAACGAATGAACGATCCAACACTGCTCTTAAAAGGTGTTGATGTTTAAGTTTAACATTGTTTTTTGTTATCGATATAGTTTAGTGGGCACTTGGAGAGATTTTTACTCCACTTTGCTCCATTGCAAGCGAACCGAGCCAAGCCGAGCCGAACCAAGCCAAGCGATGCCCTGATAGAAGCCTCATACTCGTAATGACGCAGTGAGTGTCGTTGTATTAATTGATGCAAATCTTATTGGAAACGAACGCACGTGCGCCCCCACTTTATGTATGATCCGCTGGGTAGGTGATCGCTCGCTCGCTCGCTAAGCGTTTTCGGATCGATCCGACGGATTGTTTGTCGGCGTTGCCTGTTCTTGTTCTTGTTCTTGTTGCTGTGCTCTATGAGCGCACTACTTTTCTTTTTTATGATGTCGATAAGCATCGCACATCTGATAATGGCCAACAGCTTTAATATTATTGTATTTCCTTAACACTATTCTTGTTATAGCCCATACCGATCGTTATAAAACAATGCATTGTATCTTGTAATACGGCACAGCACTTTGATTGATATGCAATATCAATGCCTAGTTTTATAGATGATTTTTCAAATTGTGTGACAATATTCGCTCTATTTAAATTCTAATTCATGATTTCCTTTTTATGTATCGTCAAAATCTTCATTGGCATAAATGACAACATGCGCATGTCTGAAAAAAGGTCCACCAATACGGTCTTAGCTGTTCATAAAATATATCAGACAAAATATATATATATGACGATCCGTCCTTAGATAAACTTTTTCTGCTATTTTTTCTTCCACTTGATAATATAAAAGCTTTGAAAAATATTTTAAAAGACTATAAACTAAGTTAATATTTCCGTAACGAAATATAAGGTCTTTAAACTTTAACGAAATAAAAAGTTTATAAACTATTTTAAGAACTTATTAACTAAACTTTAAACAAAACTAATGATTCGCTCAAAATATATCTGTGTAAATAACGCAACGATATGAACATGCCATAAAGAAAGTTTTTTTTTAAATAAACAGAAGAATATGCCGGAGACTATAACAGAAAAAAACCTTCTAGTTAATAAATAAACCATACATAGGTCTATATCGTACCTCTATTATGTACACCAACTTCACGCTGATGTAACAATCGAACGGTTAATGACAGCGCGCTCTTGTTTTGTCAATCATCAGACTGTTATGTTGATTACAAGCATACGGAAGCATATCGTTTTAAGTCGCAGATTGAGAAACATATACGACTCGTGGGTCTAGTGATGAACGAGGACAAGCCGAAATACTTGGTATCAACATGCAGAACATCAGCGTGTCTTGGACGGTATGTAAGAATGAAGAATGTCAACTTCAATGTTGTAGAAAACTATATGTAGCTGGGAACAGAGATAACCAGCAAAAAAAAATGTCAGCCTGAAGATCAGGCCCACTTAGGGCTTAGTGAGCGCTCTCTCGGAGTACAAAATTAAAAATCTAAAAGACTCTGATAGTCCCCAGTAGCATGGGACCCTGCAACACCGGACACTGCGCCTTTGAAACTCCTTAATAGAAAGAAGATTCTTATGGTTTTAGGACTAATTAGAGTTGGTCACGAATTTCACAACCGTATGAAACACGAGCTGTATGAGCTATGTGATGAGGTTGACATAGTTTGGCGCATATCATTTAAGCGGCAGAATTGAGCGGTTCATCTCATCCGCATGTGCAACAGAGCTCCAGTTCAGAAAATTTATATGGCGCACCCAAACTTACTTGATGGACAACATCTGAGAAAGCGACCGAATATACGTTGGAAAGACGAAGGGGAAAATTTTTGCAAAATTGGTATTAAAAACAACACTTGGGACCAGTCAAAATTCCTACGTTCGAATTAGTAAGAACAATTTTAGAACAATGCTTTTTCATTTGTTATCATTTGTCTGTAACTATAACTAGACATTCGCCTTAATGGAGTCTCCACAAAGACCTGAGCTTTCACCCTCTTTCAGTTCTTTCAATTTGAAATAAGCAACAGACGGACTTGCCAACATGTTGGCGAGCATCAGTTGAGAGCGTCACTTTATAGTATTGTTGCGAAAATTTTCAAAGAAAAGGAATGAATATATCGATCTACGATCCTGTTGTGGCCACATGTTTAGTGCAACATGTTGCTCATAACATCTTGACGCTCTCAGCATTACGGGCCAGACTTATGATGACCACAACATGTTGGTCATAATCAACGTTCTCATCATTATCAAATGGCCCTGAACTGTTTGGTATTGTCGCTAAAATGGTTGAATTTTAACCACACGGGAAATACTAATTATATTAAAAGTGCCCAATAATAAGAATATTAATCACACAGGAGTGTCACGGAAAACGCTTTCGCCTCTAAATCAGAACCGACGAGAATGAGACTGGCAGTAATTGAACATGTACCAGTGTAGTGTGTCAATGTGTGCGATGTGCTGCATCTTTGCGCTGTGTACTACTGAAATTCGATGTAATCGCTTTTTACGAGCTGATGCTACATATATTTAGATCTACTTATCCATATTATTTGATATAGATATTTAAAAGATTTTAAACAAATTCAATTATCCATAATATGCTTGAGTGTTCAAACTGAAAGACTTGTTCTTGCAATCTTTGTTTTATTGTATTTTGTATATCTCAATCAGAAGAAGATCGCTGATTAAATACATGTTTAAAAATAGTATGTCGTGAAAATGACCCATACCAACCCACTGTGCGTCGGCTTTGAAGCAAATGCTTTCATGGTTTCTTTTAGGGTTTGGTGACTTGGACGGATTGTGCGGCATCGACATCTAGCTGCATCTTGGTATCGTAGGCCAATGGAAGCGTCTGCTCTGATGGTTCATACTTTGTATTAGAGTACGAAACGTTGCAGAAAGAGGCGAGCACTGCTCGTGCTGCGGCTTGTTTAGCTTGCTCTTTTGAAGGACCGTAGCCATAGAATTTGCGCATCGAATTTACTATGACTGTCACTTTGAAACGGCAGTCGCTCTCTGCTATGTCACTCAGAGTCATGCAATCGAAGTACACATCGGTAAATAATTTTAAAATCGTCATTATTGGATCGTCTTCTAAGTTTCCTAAGAGCATATACTGTTCATTCTTATCAATATTTGGTGTGCATATGATATGCTCATTTTTTACATCAATGCTGCTCTGCAGCGCTGCGTCAGCAGCCTTTTTCTGGGCGCTCTTCTTGCTGTGTCCTTGTCCAGTAAATCTTTTTCCATTAACGCTAACTGAATAAGTAAACAACGGATTATGCGCCGGACCCGTTCGCGCATCCAGTTCATACTTCAAGTTCCCATATAGTTCATTTAATTTGACCATTGAATTCTTTGACTGCTCCTTCAGCATGAGAGCAGCATCCACTTCCGACTGTTTCAAATTGAAAATTGCTGCATTAGCAGCTTCTTTGCAGGCAGACTTTTTGCTGTAACCGTGTCCAGTATATTTCTTACCATCAACATTAACAGAATAAGTAAACAATGGATTGTGCGGCGGATCTGGTCTCGAATCTAGTACATAGACCAAGCCTTTACGTAATTCGCTTAAACGTTCTACTTGTTTCCACATTGAAAGATCATCATCATTTTCGGATTTTAACAAAATACGAAGGGCTTTTGCAGCAGCTTCATTGCAGGCATGCGTTTTGGTGCTACCCTGTCCGGTGTATTTATTGCCATCAATGTTAACGCAATAAGTGTACAACGGATTATGATCCGGACCAGTTTTCGAATCAAGTTCATAGATCAAGCCATTACGTAATTGATTTAATAATCCCACGAAATTCTTAGACGGATTTGTTAGCGTAAGAGCAGCAATATTTTCGCATTGGATCAAATTTTGAAGTGCTTTAACAGCTGCTCCATGGCAGGCATCCTTTTTGGTGCTACCTTCGTCAGTGTAAATCTTGCCATCAATGTTAACAGAATAAGTAAACATCGGAATATGATCCGGACCCGTTTTCGAAACAAATTCATAAACTGTGCCTTTACGTAATTTATTTAATAAATCTATTGATTTTTTTGGCAGCTCCGCTGTCCAGGATTCTTTGAAATTTTGAAGTGCTTTAGTAGCAGCTTCGTTCGAGGCATGCTTTTTGGTGCTACCCTGTCCGGTGTATTTGTTGCCATCAATGTTAACGGAATAAGTGTACAACGGATTATGCGGTGGACCTATTTGCGATTCAAGCTGGTATTCCAAGTCAGTATGCAACGCATTAAGTATGATCAATGCCTTATATGGCTGTTTATCTGTTGAGTCGGCGCACTTTTCGAGCATCTCTTGGTTATTATTTTCTGCCCCTTTGTCATTCATGTTGCTTCGGTTCTGTAGGCGCTTGAATAAGCTTTATTCTTCCAAAAATGAGTGGTTGGGAGAGTGATCAGCTGTAGGCCCTTGAATAGGCTTTTACGTTTCAAAAAGTACTATTTTTGCTTTTGATCACCTTTAGGCGTTAGCGAAGGCGTTAGCGAAGGCGTTTAGCATCCAAAAAATTAGTATTTGAGCTGCACCAACACTACACAATTTGACGGAAAACCGGAAAAATACTGCAGTTGTTCAATTTGTTAAAAAGCAGTCAGATATAAAGCTTAATGAAAATTTTACGACAGTTGCTTCTTCCTAAAAATTATTTTGTATATTGATTTTATTCGTCATGGTTTCTTCGGTTTTTATAAAAATTACAAAAAATTATTTATGAGAATTACATTTAAATTTACTCTTTTTGATGAAATTGAAATTTGACACTCGAAGAGTTACCAACGTAATGCTGTTGTAGCAATCAAACGGAGAATGACAGCGCAGTCATGTTTTGTCAAGCGTCAGTCTGTTATGTTGTTTACAAGGAGGCAGATCATTTTACGGCGCAGTTAAAAGATGTTTCTGAAATGGAATTCAAACGCAACAGTGTAATTGCTTTGCATTTGTCTGGAAAATCGCAACCGGCCATTGTTAATGAGCTACGTCATTTACGTGAAAACAATATGTTAGTGTATCGTTACAATGATACTGTTGGCATCAAAACACGACATGGAGGTGGACAGCCAAAAACGGCAACATCGAAAGGTGAAGGCCAAAATTCAACGTAATCCGCGACAAAGCGCAGTTCAATTGGCGAAAAGACTAAATGTGTCTGCTCGTTGCATGGGCCACATATTAAAAAAATGAACTACGATTGAAGTTCTACAAAATACGAAAAGTGCAAGATTTAACAGCTGCACAAAAGACAGTCCGCCTAGCAAGAACAAAGGTGTTAAACCACTTGGGCGTTAGTGACGAGCGTTTTCAAAATGTGGTATTTACTGATGAACACATTTTTACGATTCTGCAATATGTAAACAAACAATAACATATTTTTCTTCAAATTTGAAATGTTTTTTACGATATAGTGAAGTTTTTAAATAATAAAAAAATAAAAATTGACAACACTTCGAGCTCTGACACCTGTATACATATATCGTTATATATTATAGCCAATGTTCTATCCTATAGATCATAGGCAATAAAATATACAGTTTCATCGAAATCCGCTCAGTAGTTTTTGCGTGAAAGATTAACAAACATTCATCCTCACAAACTTTAGCATTTATAATATTAGTACGATGGCTGTAGGAATGGAACTTTTTATAGAGTTTGCTCTTTAGCATGAGCTTTGAGGAATAAAGGTAGAAAATCGTAGTCCAACGACAGAACCGAAAGTACATTGGTGAGGGAATCGTAGCACATCGTGCACAACCGAAAGGATGTAAACGTATTCAATACTTTCTTACTTTGTTACTATGTGCTGCATACAACGAATAGGCACTTATAATTCACAGTTAGTTTTTATCTGCTCTGATCAAGTATAGACAATATATAAATATTTTGTGGAGCCTCTGATGGCGTCTGCTCTACTTTACATTAACTGTCCTTCACACTTTACTCTATGTGTGATGTGCATGTAAATATGTTAAGAAAAACTGCAGTTGTTTTAATTGTTTCTTTATTTAATCGAACTTTCCCAATAGCACGTTTTAACTAATTTCTGTTTATATAACACCCAAAGTGAAAGGCTAATCGAGTTAAATGCCATTTGCTTGGATACACCGAGCGGCACGTGGCCAAAACGATGACGACGACGACCTATGACGATGATGATGATGTTGAGAACAATAAATGGACATTAAAAGGCCAATAATAGCAACAATGCACATAGAACAGACGCGTGTTCTTAGAGCTTTACACACTCAAAGTAAACATCTATCAAATCATTTGTTTCAGCAGTGAGCGTTACTTTTTCTTTCACTCAAGTGGTGAAAGACTTTGAATGCTCTTCGTGTCCTTATATATGTACATACATACATACATACATACGTACATAACGAGTATTTTGCGGCCAATGTGCCACGTCACGTGCTCTTTTGGCACGCGAATACCAAGTCAAATTAAGGACTAACTGACTGGCTGAGTGGCAAATTCTTGCAATGAAATTCACTTTTCGAGCATTCTTATCAGCAGCTCGAGTGTAAAATACAATAATAATAATTCAAGTTAGCTGCGGGCCGCGCATTTGGCTGGAAAATCCGAAGGCGTTGAAGCCAAAGTAAGTAGCTATGCGATTGTCAATACAATAGACTACAGGACAACAGGACGACATGCGGTGCAGCAGCGTCTGTTAATCGTTAAAATTGTACAAATGTTAGCAAAACACAAAAGCACATGAAGCAAACAGTTGCCGCCGACTGGATCCAATTACACTGAGCCAATTTATGTCAGCCTCAGCCAGAACTGAACTGAACTGAGCAGCCACCAATAACGTCAGCAGGACAAACAGAACAGGACAGAACGAATGGCACCGGTAGCGGGGTGGGCGATACATCGAAGCGAAGCGTCTAACAACAATTTGAATACCGAATATTTTCAAAATTAAATTTCTCATTGCTGCTAATTTGAAGTTGTCAGTTGGCTTTGGATTTGAATTTGGATTTGGCTGCGAAAGCATATCCTGCTGCGAACAATTTTGCTTGTACGCTGCTGTTGCTGTTGCTGTTGCTCATTCATCAACTGCTGTTGTACATACATAGTATGTATTGTATAGAGTAATTTGTCATCAATTAGCGTTGGGTGTTGATGTAGTGGTAAACCAAGTGGAAATTCATGACAGCCGCGCAGTAGCTGCACAGGCAGGGGCTCAGCACCCTCAGATACAATTCAACTCATCTTAATGTAGCGCACAGTACACAGCTTAGCGTCATCCACCGTTTGCGCTAAAGTTGTATATATAGATATCCTTCAGCTAGCTATACATCCATTCAGTCATCCATCCATCCATCCATCCATCCATCCGTCTATCTATCTGTCCGTCTGTCCCTCTGTCTGTCGACAGCGCCATACGTTACATGCCGCGCGCGCCTATCATAATCAATGCCATTTCGAGTGGTACTCTGTCGAATTACATTTGATTAGTAGTTCCATTCGCTTCTGCTGTTGTTCTTGTTGTTGTCGTTGTACTTGTCAATTTGAATTTGAATAATTCCCACTGCTCTTTCTCTGAGTGCATGCATATGTGTGTGTGTGTGTGTCTGTGTGTGTGTGTTTGTGTGTGTGTGTGTTTGTGTGCGTGAGAGTGTGAATGTGTGTGTATCTGTTCATCTGTGTATTTGAGTGGCTCAGCGATTGTCCTTTTATGAGTTCACAGTTAATTCATTGAAGTTGTTGGCTTTTTTGTAACCGTTTCAGATTACATTGCGATGTGTTTCCTTCACTCTGCATCTTTATTATTTTGCGGCATTTGATTACATGTTGTGATAAAAATTTGTAATATTTTTGAAGTCTTACAAACGAACCCTCATATGGCATATTTATCTTCTGTTTTTTTTTTTTGCATACTCATACGTATACATACGAGTATGTTCTACACTTTGCGTAAACGCAGAAAATCGCTGATAAAAAAATACTCGTATGTAACAAATGATTTTGATTTCACATTTATATTGTTCCGATTGATTCGAGCACTTAACGGTGCTTTTAACATTTTGCTTTACAATTAGAATCAATCGCAACAATTTACATTATTGGTCCACAGTAGCCAGCTGAAGTCTAGTGGGCACATAAACTTCTTTTTATTGCAGTTAAACAGAGTATACGCCCACTTTTTGGGGCATCCCCCATGACAACATCAAAAAGCGGATAAAGAAGACAACACAGTGCTCTTCCCATGTAAAAGAGCCATCGGAAGAATATAAAAAATCTCCCCCTCACTTGTTCACTGGATACAGACAGCCGTAAGCCAATCATACGGAGTTTGGATATCTTGTCCAGCACCAAACAGGGCTTCTCCCCTGCAGAGAGTACAAAGCAGAGCAGAACTCTGTATCAGTGGAATTCGACGCACCACACCGATGGAAGCACTTAATGTCCTATTTCACTTATTCCCTCTTGATCTCATTGCAAGAGAGAGAGAGAGAGAGAGAGAGAGAGAGAGAGAGAGTAAAGAGTCCCTTCCATCAAGTACAGAGGTATGCTCTTCACAGAGCTGGTGTCATTTGAGAAACCTTCCGACTACCCGATCACTGTAACGTTTACCAAGCAGAAGTGCTAGCGATCCAGGAGGCTACACTCATGCAACTAAGAACGTTTGTACGAGTACATGTTCTCGCATAGTCAAAGTGCTTGACGCTCATTTGGGGCCTCGACACTGGAAATCAATTGTGAAATTGTGAAATTGTGAAGCAGAGAAATAGGTTAGAGATGATATCACTGCCAGCATTTTTCTCATGAAGGCCAGAGTAGCGATACATTAAGATCGATTCGTTTAGCAAACCATAGATTAGCTAACTTAAATTCGTGTAAAACCTCTAAACTCACCGGACCGAACTGCAGCTTTTAAAGTACAATCGCATTGCTAAACTGGAAAGGATAACACATCTCTATTTTGGTAGGAGCCTCTAGGGGTCACTGACTCAAAGGAATCCACGAAACTGTGCTGGGACAAAGATTCCAGGATTTCTGCAGAAGTTATAGCAATGCAGAAGAGGAGAAAACGGTTGATCATTTGCTATGTCATTGCTCATCTCATAATACGAAGAGACTAGCTCTACTCGGAATCACTTTTTAAACAATCTTACAGAGATATCTGTTAAATAGATCAAGTATGTATCGATGTTTCTGGAAATAGGAGTGATCATAGAATATCACAATGGGCCAAGTGCGGAGTCTTTCCAAGCTGGCCATCGTAACATAACTTAACCTAAGTGGCTGCAACCAGAGTCAATGCATATTTTGGCGCTTTTTAGAATATGTTCCATCAACATTTTCCGTGTTTTCGCACTATTCAACAGTACATATGTAAAAAACTCCACGACCTGTTGGCCTGTACTTGAGATTTATGCTCAACCAACTGTGGGCAGCAGTTTTGACGGTAATACTTGGATAGGCTACCACATTCCGAGAATCCAATAGATGTGTCCGGCCGTGGTTCACCCCTTTATTGCAAAATGCTCTAGCTACATCCCGATGGGATGGAAGGGAGCTTCCTATAAATATGAAGAGCTTACCAACCACATTAGGGATCTTGTATGAAAAACTTTCTTATTAGAGTCATTATCAACTTAAAATTTTACGCAGTCCCTTCTTAGGGACGAACGCATCACTTATACAGGAATACATGGGATTCCCAAAAATCTACTTGACATTTCACATGGTGGCTTCGTAAAGACGGACGCTTCTTATAATTATGAAGCGCCGCGTAGTGCTCACTTTTAGGGATAGGTTAAGTGCACAGCCTCAAACTTCGTGTGAATTATATTGAAGATTGATTTTTATGTGAAACATCCTTCCATAAGAAGCCGTCATGTCAAATTTCTCGTAGATATTGAATGCAATTAAAGTTTTTTCTATACAAAAACGCAAAATTGAGCTTGTGGTTTGTATGGGGGCTACCTCAGAAAGTACGGGGATCACATCCATTGATATATATGTGAAGAGTCCCATCATAAGAAGCCACCAGGTCAATTTTTAATGTGATATTGACAACAACAACAACAAAAAATGTTCATACAAAAAGTCCAAAAGTGGGTTTGTGTGGGTGCTATTCTAAAAAGTGGGCGTGACATGTTAATTTTGACACTCTATCAAACTGTAATAAAAAGATGTCTAGTGACATTCGTTGCGATATCGATATACAAAAGACCACTTAAAATGTCCATATTCGACTAAGTCGACGACAACGCACACCAAAAAAAAAATTATAAAAAAAATAGATTGAAAAAAATTTACTGAAAACTAGATAAATGTTGTACAAATTGTTAACTGCTTTTTTATGCAAATCGACAACCAAATAACGACGCATCTAGAAATGAAATATGTATTTATATGAGAGTAAATTTATAAAAAAAAAATAAAATATCACTCAGATACAAGCAAGCAAACAATACACTCATAGATAAAAATGTATCTGTATCTTTTGTTAGCGACAATTTAAATGAAGCGATTTTTAAAAGTTTTCGCTTTTCGATCATAAATTATTTTGCACTTTAGCGCGTTCGAATTTGTTTTGCATTTATTTATATACCCTATACGCATTCATATCTATGTAAGTTTTACTAAACATCCGACTTTTATGTAATACATGGGTAGCCCCAAAAAGAATGTATCTTCTTGATAATCTTGCCGTTTCAGCAATAACCGACTTTCTCACTTTGGAAGACAGACAACGGATATTGATGAAATTGTTTGTGTAATCTACATTGTTAATGCAAAGAGTTGAGTGTGTGTACAACATTGCTCAGCCTATTTCAAAGAGCAGAGTGTAAATAGGACATAATCAGTTTGGTAGTTAGTTTATGATATGTAAATTCTTGATCGGTTCGATTCTTTTCATACAGTTTCTCTTTCACTTAACGGAGCAGCTTCAAACCGTCCACGAGAAACCTCTTCACGATCAACGAATCACAGTTTTGCTCGAACTGAAAGTGTAAAAACTCATCGCACCGCCAGAACGACCGTCTCCGTCATTGGAATTCGTATTGCCTGACAATAGCATGGACAACTTTTTGTTCCAAGAGAACTCACACAGGCCGCTGTGCGCTGTTCGATTAATTTTAAACAATGGTTATTTTGACTGACCAGATCGATCGCCCGATTTGACGACTCCAGGCTTTACTGTTTATACGAGTTTACAAGTTTATACGAGTATCAACAAGCCACGGAAACTGGAAGCCTTGAACTCAATTATCCGAACTGAAATGGCCGCTGTGCAGCCCGAAACACTTTGAAAAGTGACTGATAATGACGAAAAACAATCACATTGCGCCATTCGCTCTGGGGCGGCGTCCATATACGCGATACGTTATATATCATATTTAAGAAGTAATACAAACGAATCTCTGAGCTTCAAAATAAACGAAAAATCCTTTCACGTTGATATATTGACATATATTTTTAATATTTTTAATTTTCACCATAAACATTCCGTAGCATTAAATGCAACAATCCTTATTTACATTCTAGTTATGTGAGACAGAACGATAACTAATAATACTTCGATAACACTAGTTTAAAAATGTGTGTCTCATTTGGACAACTGGTTTCTCATAGAGTTTTCCTAAATAGTTTGGTTCGTGAATTCCAAAAATGGCATTTTTTTTTATAATCATTTTCGAGCTAAACCCCAAAAAGAAACTTTTTTCATATATGTGGTTATATGGCATTTTTGAATCTATGAGAAACCAGAACTTTTTTCGCTGTAAACTAGTTTAATTTATCACATTCTGTTTTCAAATTTGTTCGTGGTTATATGCTTTTTCGTGTCACTGTACTCCTGACTTGTACGCACGATGCACACACGAGACTTTTTTTACTACACACGAATACGCATGAAATGCAACTTTGGTGCTCCAATACAACATGCACATGCGTAACACGATGTGTAACGAGAAAAACCACGACACACGCCCATCTCTAATATGAGCAATTTCGCAACAGTTCACTTTACCTTTGAGGTACATGATCTGCTATAAAAAAAAAAAAAACTTGTATCTACACAGTTAATTATCAGATACAGGGTTTATATAGCAGATATGTTACGGATATTAATTATTTTCATTTACCAAAAACTTTTTTTTTGTATGGGATATATGTATATGTCAGTACATAAATAATTTTAACTGTGAACTGTGTGAAGGATATTAAAGCTTCGGTTTTACCGCTATTAACGTTTTTTTCTTGTTTTTTTGTTGTTGCGAGTCTAACCGAAATATCGATCGATGTGTGAATACAAACAAACAAACAATCTTCTGAATACCAAAACTAAAAACTTAAATCGAGTTAATACAAAACTGTGAAAAAATATAAATAAATGTGATAAGCGCGCGATTAGACAATTTAAAAGTAATTTTTATAGAAAATCGAAAACGGATTGAGTTTTAGGGTTTTCGATTAAGTGTGACAGAGACAGATATAAACAGAGCAAGAGAAAGAGAGGGAGAAAGGGAGTGAGAGAGAGGGAGAGAGAGAGAGAGAGTGAGTCGAACCGAATAATTCAAAAAAATTTACCAAATCAATTTCGTTTCGTTTCGAGTTGGCTTCGATTCGATTTAACTCGACTCGGTCTGGCTGGCCCCTCTTTCCTATATGTTTGTCTGTATATTGTATTTCTATCGAATATCTGTCCGACTGGCCGTCTGTCCGTCTGTCCGTCTGTCCGTCTGTCCGTCTGTTCAACTGTCAGTGTGTCCATTCGTCGTTTGTCGTTTGTCCGTCATTTGGTCGAGCGCAGCAAATGGTTTGTTAAGTGGTTTTAACACTTTTATGGCGTTAAGTTTTTAATTTTTTATGCGCTAATAAATAAATTTAAGTCAATTTTCGTATATATAAAAGACTGCATTAATTAATTTCATTCATCTAAATCTGAAATACAATAAAAATTGAGCACAAGTCACTTTGCTTTGTTCGTCGTCTATGTATGTATGGCTGCTTAAGTATATCTGAGCTCTGTGTATGGCTTTCAGTCTTCAGTTCAGTTCCATCGAACGTTTGTATAGTTGTTCTTTCATTCGTTAAATCAATGGTGGGATGATATGTATGAATGTAATGTTCGATCAATCGATCGATAGCCTCAATGAATTTTATTTTTTTTTTTTCTTTTTTTTTTTTGTTGTATTTATTTGTGCGTGCTTTTCAGCTTTTTGTTCGAAACGACATTAAAATAATTATCTAATTAAGTCAACATTTTGCTAAAGATAAGTGTTAAATTATGCATTATTCGAATAAATTTCGTTTATTTGTGCTTATTGAGTAAATTGATTTCAGGTTTCGGCTTGTTCGATACACTCTGCTCTCGTATATTTCTTTGTACAAAAATGTTTTGTTTTTTTTTTGTTTTTTTTTTTAAATTATAATTAGCTCTTGTCTCAGTCACGTACTACAAATAAAATACAAGCTTATTGCTCGAAAAACAACAACAATATATCAGCATCTTCCGTTATATAAAATACCAACAAAGGAGCAAACGAGTTCTTTTAGATAGTACTTACGGCAATTATTGGAAGCTATCATTAGCGTTATTAGATAGTACAGTGTATCCGATCGGTTCAGATATTTTTTAAGGATGTATGCTCTGATTTAATGTTTGGAAAAGTTGTGCGTTGTAAATTCTAATAGAACGATTTTAGTGAATAACATAAGATAAATAACGTTTGGATAATGTTTTTTCCATACGAAGCGAAATTTCAATTGAACATGCCTAAATTTAAATCCAGAAAGAAGTCATTCCATGTTTATATACAATATATAAAGGGGTTATTCAATAGTTTCTATATTCGAGCTTTGTTAGCTTATTGCTCTGTTGTTTCACGTGGCAACGCTGTTATTCTTTGATGTTTTCTGTGCTGCCATAGTCACCACTATGGGTCGAGCGATCTATTGTACGAATTTTTAGAGCAACGTGATGCAGTTGTTGGTCAATGCCGAGGAAAAGAGGGATTACTGACAATGAAGCAGATAGGCTTAGAATGCAACGAGTTCGTGCACATCAAACACAACAACAGCGACCACGACAAAATGGAACATGAAAGATTCCGCCGGCGCAGTGCTCCTGTAAAGCTGAAACAAGCAGCATTCCACTACCATCCCGAAATCGATTATGGTGCTGACAAATCAGTACCAATTGGAAAATGTCAATCGCTTGTCCGTATTGTAATGCATTGTGGGAATCTACGGGATTAGGTTGTGCAGGTGGAAAAGTAAAATTGCCACAATTGGTCCCACCGCCAGATCCAATACGCTCATTAGTTTCTGGGATAGGAAGTGATTGATAACCATTTCTTGACCAACATTCGAAAATACAACAGTTATTTCCAAATGATGTCCTTTGGCGCAACGCATATTGTACAGGACTATTGCATGCTCACTTTCAAGGTAATTACAACATAATAGTTTTTGGCAGTATTCAAAATTGTATAGGAAAGAATTTTACAATTTCTCAAACGATTGCAGATTCAAGGACAAATATACCACTTAAGAGGACCACTTCCAGATGCGGCTCATCAATTCTTACAAATTTATTTCATGGACAATTCGGATGCGAAAGCTGTTAGGCGTTGTGCTTACAATCCAACAATGAAGCGAACCATTGTCCAAGTATTGCAAACGTTTCTTCATCAGAACAACGAATTAGTCAAAATGTTGAAAATTGCATTAGATCGGATGCCATTCGACTTATCGTGATCAGGGCTGTCAAAACACCTGCGAGTGAACACGCGAGAAGGTTTAATTCACCGATAATCGTCGAAGTGGTTAAGAAATGGTATTCGACGTGGTGGTAGGGGAAGAGGTGGTAGTGAAAGGGGCAGGATGAGCAGGAAGGAGAGGTAGGGGAAAGGGTAGCAACGCGCCGGGTTCCTTTTGAAAAGGAAGTAGAGGTAGGGGAATGGGAATGGGAATGGGGAAAGGGAAATGGGAGTGTTTTGAAAGGGGAAGAGGGGCAGGGGAATTCAAATGTTAGGTAGGGGAAGGATGGTAATTAAAGAGGCATGGGAAGAGGGGTAGGGGAATGGGTGGTAGGGTAAGCAATCAGAGGGAAGGCGGGTAATGGTAGGAGAGGCAGGTAGAATGGCAGCAACGCACTGGATACCATTTAAGATAGAGGGATGCAATGTTGTGTCTACATGTTTATGAGCTCGAAGGAGGCAGGGAAAAGTGGTGGTAAACTAAGTACAGGTAGGGGAAAGGGGCAGAGGAATGGGGGCAGCGTAAGGGGTATTTGGTGAAGGGGCAGGATAGGAGGGGTATGAGAATTGGTGGTAAAGTAAAGGGGCATGGCGATGGAGTGGCATGGAAAGAAGTCGCTGGTGAAAGGAATGGCAAGGGGAAGGGCTGCAACGCACCGGGTACCAGCTAGTTTCATATAAAAAATAAAACATTTCAATAAACTTAAACAATTTTTTTCCACATATCTCGGGTCTTCGGCCTCTCATTTTCGTATACGATACAGTACAATTCACTAATTGTTATTAGAGCAAGGCAGTTCGATAAAATCTAATAAATGATTTTGAAATTGTTCATTGCGATCCGACATTTTGCTAAATATATTATTTCTCTATGACAATCGCTCATTACTTTTATGTGTTGCATTGTTTCATCGTCATTTTTGAGGGACACTAGGGCAAAAATATTTCTTCTTCGTCGTTTTGTGTAAATACATTCTCATGTAAATCAGGTGAAGCACTTCTTGATGGAACGAATTCAATAGTGTTTCTCATGATTGCAACAGAAATGTTCTTAATTGCTTACAAGATAATAATATGTAATAATATAATACCAATACTTTCTCCTTAGAGTCTCCAACATTTTTTAATCACAGTTCGTGACACATCAAAGCCATACTTGCGAATTTGGAGCGCCATTTCCGCATATATGTGAATAGTTTTGCGCTGGCCTTGTATATCATCGATTCGGGTCCCCCATAGCTCTATGACGATCTTCTCTATTTCCTCAGGTCAACACTTTCTTTTGAACTGGACTTGTGTTTATTACATTATATTCGTCTAAAGATATTAAACGAATTCGAAGCCAACATCTAAGTAGTCACTGCTGGCTAGCTAAAGTGTGCAACAGGGTTACAAAATGAAATGGTATTATCAGTGTGTCTGAAAGTTTGTAACGTATTAAAGGAGACATCATAGACTCCTTAAAGTATATATAGATATATTCTTAATCAGTTCGACGAGATGAGTATATCTAGCCATGTCTGTCTGTCTGTCCGTCTGGCAGTTGTTGCCTAAACCCCACTCCAATTTCTCCCCCTGACCCAATTACTTATTGCTCCTATGCAAATCAAGGGTTCCATAGATGAAAGTATTTTTTTGTGATACAGCACTTCTTAAGCTAGTAGTTGTTGTTTATAGCCTGTATTACTCTATAAATAAATTTATTTGTACACTAAAAGTCACAATAATGTCGATTCAATGAGGCATTCAACGACTGAATAATTTAATTGAATGCCGAACAATTCGGGTCAGCGGGTGGTTACACTGTCGTGTGCCATTTATTCTAATCGCTTCCTGAAAAATGTGAAAAGCGTAAAACTAATAAATATATTCTATAGATACATACTACAAGTATATTGTGTACTACATATGTATGTATGTTTGTATGCACATACATAGAAACAGAAACAGAAACAGAAACATTGTTTGAACTTTTGGCCGCAGGCAAAACTGTCAACATATAAAAACATGGGTAAAAGAAATGACTTCGAATAACTTGATGCGAATTGAATTGAATCGATTGGTACGCATTAAATGAGTATATTATGCCTGAAAATATAACACAGAAAATACAATAGAATTCAAATAATACAATAAAATAATATAAAAACCGGAACGCTTCATTGAACGGCACAGCAAATGAGCAGAACGAAGGACAATGGACTTGACTGTGTGCTAAACTAAACTGAACTGAATTGAATTGAATTGAGTGGAACTGAAATAGAATGAGGCTGGAGGACAATTGGCAAAGCATTAAAAGCAATTCGAATGCAAAATGAAAATCAATTTTGGTCGATTCAACTGGCGCCATAATCCTCCAATACCAACAAATTTTGTATGCGAAATGGCGCTTTAAACTGGGCTAAGCGAAGAATGGCGGACAGTACACAACAAAAAAAAAAACACACACACACACACAAAAACCAAAACAAAAAGGACGACAAAGGTTAGCACATGATTTATGAAACTTGTGTGCAGAATAAATTGCGAAATATAAGTAGCTCAATGCCACCAAATCCGCAAAATAACGAAAATCTGTGTTAAAAAAGATGAAAATCTATGCACACATGTGAGTAGCAAAAGGACAAAGCAGTAAAACGCCTTGTCACTCGAGCGCAACAAGGATACACCCATGCACGCCCACACTCACACTCTCACACACACACACACGTGTACACACATAAACAAACACACATTCTGGCTAAGTGCAAATCTTATAAAGCAGAACTAAGTCCTTAAGCGCCGCTCGCCTTAATATTGGTTTAACCTTCTAACCCAAAAATCTCAAAGCCAACAAACACACAAAATAACCAAAAAAAAAAAAAAAAGAAGAAGCGTAACGAAACGAAACGATCCTTTTTCACCTTTTTGTTTGCTCAATTTTATGATTATTTTTTATTTGCTTCCTAACTCACTTTACAGCGACGTGTTGCCGCATAAATGAGGATGATGCTGGGCATTGGACTACGTGTATGCTGGATGCGATGGCAAAGTTGGCTCGAATGACTTAGAAGAATGACTACCTAAGAGGCTGTAAATCGGCATAATAATCGTATAATGACTTAGATTTCAGTCACAAAGTCATATATAAATGTTGTTTTACGAAGAGATGTAAACAATTACAATTAGTAGCACATTGGTGTATTCAGTGGTATCGTAGACCCCACACTGTTGATTATACTGGATCAGTTCGACTAGGGGAATCGAATCCCATCTGTCTCCTATCTGTGTGAATCACAACTAGTCTCTATGTTTTCAAGATACTGCTCTGACATTAGGTTTGGAGACTACATCTGTAATACAGTCGAAATCAATTTGTAATTTTATATGGAAGCATCTTATAAACGAACATTTTCTGAGTCATAATTTGTACAGTGTGCCAAAATACAACACCACTGCCACGTGACTAATATAAATTTTTGTTTATCTTTAGCATCAAGCAGCCGACTTCGGCATGTTTGTGAAAACACGAGGATGTTCGCCCCATGGGTCTTTGGCTGAACAGCGTTGATTTAGTGGGGAAAACATTTTCTGGACTATCCGGTTTTCGCCGAAGTAAATGTTTCTTCTTGTTTTCATATATTTGTTATAAATTTATGGTATGCCATGACTTGCCCCATAAAAAAAGTTTAGCCTATTTTTAACATACGAGTAGTATTGTATGTAGATAGCAAAATTTGGGGACAAATCCACTGCTACTACTATAGTAGAATTTAACATGTCGATGTCATAAAAACGGACCGATCGGGACGTAGTTGCAGCTCCTTTTCCCAACCACGCACCAAACCCAATAGCCAATTACCAGTCCCAATGGACTACACACTCACCGATCTCAATAGACTAGTTCCTTCGGTAGTTCTTTTTCTTTAGTGAAGTGGCCAGTCATTTGAGACTAGTGCGTCTCTGGGAAAAGAGACTGCAACGTCGCACCGCTCGGTCCCTTTCAATGACATGCCCATGTTTATTATCGCGAGTCAAATACATTGAAGGTGGCTAGACAGTGGACTGGTATCCGCCTCTGGTGGACGGTGAGTGCACTAGTTCCGCACTAGTGCGGCCGAACTACAGTGTAGTACAACAATATGTCGTGTGCGGGGTATAATATTTTTTTATATCAAACCCTTTTTTATTCGATGAGGTCAAAATTCTAGTGAAACTTATTTCTCACCGGGCATCTTTTATTTGTACAAAATGCCTGGCTTCTAGCTTAAATAAATCCAAAGCTTTATCGATTTTACTTTGTAGTAAAAGCGCTGCCCATTTTTTCGGGACCTTTCGAGTAATGTTTAAGCAAATATCGTAACAATATGACATATGTGTGTATAAATCCGTGCGACAAAATATGTATACAAATACAATAAACGCATTTAGATCCGAATCAATGGGGAAGTCCAACTAATTTGATAATCATGCATTTATGCGAGAAATTTATTGACAACGGAAGCCATTGAGCGCCAGCATCAAATCGATTGTGAAATAATGCACACAGAATAGAAAAGAACTGAAATCAATGGAATTGATAATAAACAACTAAGCAAATGAATAAAAAAAAACTGATACGAGTATGTATACAAAACATATAGATAAAATAAGAAAGGACCAAACAAACTCATAAAAAAAACGGGATGAGTAAAAAATCGAGCGAAAAAAATTACATTGGACGCGTGTCATGCGTATCCTGTAACAAATTAGTACAAGCAGAATCACAGCAATTCCTAGTGAAGTTTTAATAAAAAGAAAAAGGATAAAGGAACAATTGCATAAAAAAATGCGAGAATGTTAGGAAGCAGTTCACTTCACTTCACTTCACTTCAGTTCAGTTCAGTTCAGCTGCAATTAGGCAAACAGCGGCCATTGTGCGCACAAATTGCAACAACTTCCGGCGTGAAAGCACTTTGTCATTAGTGTGCACACAGCTACAACAAACTCACATACAAATCTACTCAATGAAACGCTGGAGAGTCGTACAAATAGATACTAGAATAGAATAGCATGCAGTGAAATGCTTTTCTTTGTAAAACATAAAAAATACGTTTTGCGAACTTTTCAAATCTGCGTTGCATTTCCTAATTTCGTCTGAGTTCCGGCGCTCGTCCTTCGGCTGCCATCTTGATTAAGACAGTCCGCGGCTTCTTTTCGCAATAGTTTTCTGCATTGTTTGATAAAGCAATTCCGTTTTTGGTTTGGCTTTGTCGACTTTGGTATTTTTGTATAAAAATTTTATCCTTTCTCAGTGCATTTTCCTCGCAATTACTTTAACTCAATGAATTATAAGATTGAATTAAATGTTTCAAGTTTATGTTATTATCAATTGCATGGCAAACAAGGAAACGGGTTTGCATCTATACTTGCATACTTGTGTTACACTTCAACCTAAGTACATGTATATCGGTCATGGCCGCACGTAGGTAGGTGCACCGGTCGGTACACTCTTTGGCGCCAGTCGTTGCCAATACCAAGTTTGTTAAGGTCATTCCATACCTAGCCCTCTCTGCCGTTGGAATTTTATGCGCTGGACTATGTCAATCTCATTATACAGCTCAAACAACTGGTTATTCGGGGTCCTAAGCTCGTCGCCAACACAAAAACCGGAACATTCTTTCCATCAAAGACGCTCAAAGACGGTGTATCCGATGTTTCTGATGTGATTGTTTCTCAATCTAAGAGTACGCTTTGCTAATTCGCCATTCGTTTGTACTGATGATGTCAATGTCATCAGCATACGCGAGTAGCATCAGTTCCTTACGGCAGATTGTGTCTCACCATTCGACACATGGGCATCGATGTAGGATGTATTCCATCAGCAGATTTACCCGTGGCAGAATTATATATCCAATTGAAAGGAGACTTATTTTACGGTAGTTCGCGCATAAGCCTTATCAACTGTCTGCCACTGGGATTGAACAACTCAGCTGGCATCTCATCTTAGCCTTCCACTTTTTATACATTTTATTTGTGCAAATGTATGGAAGATTGACCAGTTTTGTTTTTTTCTTATTAAATTGAAAACTCAACAAATGTAATTCAAATATTATATGCCAATCACAACGCGTGCATATGAAGGGAATACATTACGTAGATGCGCAGAACGAAAAAGAAGCGCTCGCACATCTTTGCGTTACCTTCGATTCATTGTATCATACTTAAGAGTGTATTGGTGTTTTGTGATTACAGGGCAGCACAAATAATTAAACTAGTTGAAATAATAATAATAATAAATAATAATTTAAACAAATAGTTTTAACAAAGTCTATCTTAACTGATTGGAAAGAAGAATACCGCAGAAATGCAGCAAATGTTATTTTACAATTAAAAAGCTCGACTTTTTTTTATTTAATGCCCGTACATATAGTTAACATGAAAACTTTGACATTCAGCTTACTTACTACTTAAGTGGCTCTCCAACCGTATATCGGTCAAGGTCGCACGTTGGAAAGCGGACCATTCGGTATAATTTAGTGCGCGCCAGCGCCAGTCGCTGGCAATCTGAAGCTTTTTCAGATCATTATAGACCTGATCTTGTCATCGTAAGTTTAGACGTACTCTCTGACGTCGTCCACCAATTAAATTTATGTTTCCGTCTTTAGTTTTGGAGCTTCAGTGTTCATCCGGATGAGAAGACCAGCTCAGTGCAGCCGCTGAAATTTTATACAGCTTATACAGCTCGTCTTTTAACCGGTTGTAAGCTTGACGCCGACTCTTAGGGGTCCAAAAGAATCTTTCTCTCGAACACTCACAAACACGCTGTATTCGATGCTGTCAGAGTTATACTTCTGCGCTATACAGCAGGACCGGGATTATCAGTGCCTTATAGATTTTTATCTTCATACTTCAAGATAGGGTTCTACATCTAATTAGCTTGCTGAGCACTATGTAACAGCGGTTAGCAAGCGTGATTCTTCGCCTGATCTCTAGGCTGACGTTGTTACTAGCTATTGCTGTACCCAAAAAAAAAACACAAAGTTTCTAAAACATTGAAGTTGAATTTCTCCATACTCACAGACCGTCCAAGACGAGCTGATGGCCTGCGAGTGTGTACACCAAGTACTTCGTCTTGTCCTCGTTCACCGCTAGGCTCATGCAACGTGAGTGTTTCTTGATCTACAGCGCTCTGTTAACTCGCCGTTCGTTCGTGCCGACGATGTGAATGTCATCAGCATACGCAAGTAGCATTACTTAATTATGGAAGATTGTGCCCGACCGTTCCACGTATGGGCATTGGCGTAGAATGTACTAAATCAATACAATAAATAAAACCTCGCCTGGTATCAAAGGGTTCGGAGAGGCTATTTTCAATTGTAACGAAGCTTTGGGTTTTTGATAGTGTCATCATGCAAAGACGAACGATCGTTGCTGTCGACCTATCGAAAGCGTCTTTATAATCGACATATAGGTGGCGTGTGTTTTGGTGTACTCACGGGTGTTCTCCAGGATTTTTCGTAAAGTGAAAAGTTGGTCAGTAGTCAACCAGCGACACAGATGATGTCCTACCAGTGTATCCGTATATGGCTCCAACTGTTTACATAGTCGTGGTATAGAATTTCATATCCAATTGAATTAGACTTATTCGACGGTAGTTTCTGGAAAATAGGACAAACAACACTGCAAATCTTCGCTACCGGTCTTGAATAACTCAGCTGGCAGCTTATCGGGTCCTGCCGGTTAGCTATTCCAGTGGATGTTAATGTGTGAAAAACCGGTGCTACCGATTACCATGTTCCGATCTGCGGCCAAGTTGATCTCCACTAACTACGAAACCGCATCTAAATTCGTGCTTCTTCGTACGGCAACTATAAGAGCTGTCACACAATATGCTTTTTTAGTGCAACCCTGTCCTACCCATCGAATTTTCTATACTGCGTTGATGTCAGCCTTGTATTTGTCGAGAATAACAGCCAGCTGTATAGTTCCGATATCCTTATAGAAGGTACGGGCATTCCAGTTGCATCGTTCACGATATTCGGCTATAAATCTTTCGCGAGCATTATCATCAATAGGGAATCGTATCCGAGGCTTCTTCTGTGTCTTCAATGGTAGAAGTTTTTTTTGACAATTTACTCAACCGAGACTAATGGACGGTTTTTAGCTGCTTAGGCCAATTGCATAAGAATCGTTTTTGGCAATCTCCAAGTGAATGGCAACAAATTACTTTCCCCACTAATGTGGACTTCTGCAAACGACCAAACACCTCTTCGGCTACAGTATAGTTGAAGTTTTATCTTACTCTATATTCTAAATCGATTAATAATATTTTAACTATTCATGAGCACATTATTCTAAGCTAGTTCACTTGTTAAAATGCCATCGTTTAATAGCTAAAATGTTCTGTACTAATAACCTAAAATACTAATAACCAATATTAAATAAAGCCTGTTAAATCAATGCATTTAAACAGCACTATTATTTAAGTTTTAATCAAATAATTCAAAACTCTTTATTTGATTTAAAACTCGCTACACAAACACGTATAATGTAGTTAGCAGCGAAACATTCCCACCAAAAAACACTTATAAATCTATAAGTAGCGATTGCTGAAGACACTTGAATCCATGTTCCAAAGCCCTTTCGTTCATTTCGTTCAGACCCATTTACTTGTACAAACCGCCCGTCCATCCATCCGTCCGTTCATTCATCTGTATCTTAGAGTTTATCATGAAATTATAAAGTTGTAAATTGCTGTAACCACTTGTGTGAAATGTGGCAAAAGCCGCAAATGAAAATCTAATGAATAATACATTCAATGAGAAAATATGGGAACATCGTTTCATAATTTAATCGATTTGCATCCGAGGCTTTATGCAATATAAATTCGCACACAGTATGGCAAACTCAAACACAAAAACAAACACATTTGCTACATTTAAAAATGCATAAATGATCAAGTTAAATTTGCAACTCGTCGCCGACTTGACTTGATTCAGCTCAAGTGTGCTTTTGTATTGTACCCTATACAAAAAATAACAAATAACAGGGTATATTAGATTTGTTGAGCTGTCAAAATGTATATAACAAAGCGAAGGAAGCAACGGAGACTACATAAACTACATATATATATATATATATATATATATATATATGTAAATTTGTGATCAGAGCGACAAGTCGAGTCGTGTCTGTCCGTGCGTCTGTCCGTCCGTCCATATGTCTGTCTGAGAGAATTGTTCTACGTCTCAAGAAGATTTGGCTCAAAAATGTATTAGCATTCTTCGTAAAATAGTTTGAAGAAAGCAAACGTAGATCAAGTTTAGAACAGATTATGCATTTCACGCACACAACACAATATGGTATATATCTTTTAAATTCATGTTTTTCAAGCTAAACCAGCTGAACAAATGTATTACCTCGAAAGAAATATGGTGTGTGCAGGGTATAATACAGTCGAACAGCTCGATTTCTTTTCTTTTTTTCTTTTTTATTTTTTTGAATTTTATTGTTTTTTTGTGTTGCAGTAAAAAGCCACAAAGCTAAAACTGAAACAGAAGCCAAAGGACGTGTTGCAGGACGAGTCGCTCGTAGAATCAAATCGAATCGAATTTCGAATTTGAGAAGCGCTCACACAACCCCATAAATTAAAACATTAACAAAATATCAAGATATACAAAAAAAAAAAGGGCAAACGAATTAGAACGGCGTGTTAAGTGGATAGCGACGACGTTGTTGAGTCTGAGCAGAGGATGGGATGAAATAATCTCAGCCAGTTCAGATTCTCACAAGCGTGCGTATAGAGCGCGGCGAAAGCGAAACCACTCGAATCAAATCAAAATTATAATAAATACAATATACCAAAATAAAGCCATCGAATGAGTGTGTATGGAAATTGGGGTTGATTTGTGTGCGCACACTCACAGGCATAAGGGTGCAAGAAATCGTTGGGCGGTAGAAATCGTTGAGCTTTAGTTTCTTCCGCTTCGATTGCCATTTATGTTACGATTTTCTCATCATGTGTTGCAGTGTGCAGTTGAAGAAAGAAATAAATACTTATATACAATATACCTACAAACAAAAAAAGGCGAAAGTCGAGTGCTCCTTGAAATGATGAACGAACTATGAGTTCCAGTCAAAACGCCGCCGGAGAAGCAAATGAAGCAGCAGCTTCAGTGGCAGCTAAATTTGCAAATGTTAAATTTTTGAAGTGCATTGCCATTTTAATGCTTCCGGCATACACTCCGTGTACGCTGGGAAGTACTTGGCTAGCTACACCGACGATGACGATGACGATGACGATGCCAACGACGACTACGACTTGAGTTTATTGAGTGCGCCGTTTGCCATGAATTGAGCAATCGAATCGCTTCGCTTCATTATGAGATCTCGAGTTTAACTTGAGATGGGGTAGCACAGTGTTATCAATGCGAATCGAAGTCACAAATCAACAAGGATATTTCGTTACATACCGAAGGAATGAACTTCTGTTCTTATTTAAAACAAAGAAGTGCAATAAGAAGTGAAAATTATAATTGAAATACTTGCATTTCGAACTGTTTACTATTTAAATTTTAGTTAAAAATCAAATTACTGTTTTAGATTATAAAGGTTATTCAATAGTTATGTCTAAATTTTGACAGCTCTTTGCTCTGTCGTTTTAGGTGGCAACACTGTCATTCTACTCCACACCTTTCAACAACAACAGTTGGAATTTTTGCGCCTTCAACTTGGTGAAAAAACTTGAGCATGCAGCTGTATACGATCCAAATGACACAAGACACAAGTCTCCATTGCATCCATTTGATGTAGAACTTGTTCAGAGTTCGTCTTTGGATCACACATCTTCCGTAACAAGAGTGGCCAGACTGTGAGTGTATTAACTGACATTCTTTGCTCTCAATTGGATGACATGGATCTTGACATGAAAGTTCCAACAAGATGGCATAAGATGGTTGAAAGAAAACTTCCCGGAGAGCGTTATTGCTAGAATAGGCAATGAACGTTAAGTTTGTTTGATTTAACGCCCTTAGTCTGTTTTCTCTGGGACTACTCTAAGTAGTTGGTTTATGCCAACAAACCAACAACAACTGACCAACTGAAGAACAACATCAATCAAACTATTGATGAGATCCAGCACGATTTATGCATTAGAGTATACAATACAAAATTGGACTCTCGGATCTAGTCCTGATGACATAGCCATGGAGGCACTTTCAATAACATCGTTTTTAAAATATTAATTATTAAGTTCAGACGCTCTTAATGGAAAAATTCATAGTACAAAATATATGAAAGTGTGTGCATATTTTATTAGAATTGACGTAAGATCCAACCACAACGCATTTTATATGCACATTGCTCCTAATAGTAGGATTTACAAGTTCATTGCATATAACTTATCTCAAGGGATAATAGGAAAGTTCTAATTGTCAAAGTTTGTTAGCTCTATATCTTATAGTCTTCGAGATTACACCACGGACGGACGGACATGTTTATATAGACTCAACTTTTTATGCTGATAGAGACAGAAATATATACTTTATGGGATCTGCAATGCCCTTTTTGGCAGTTACATACTTACATCTACATTTACAATCAAACGGCTAATGACAGCGCGCTCATTCAAGCGTCAGTCTGTTATGTTGCTTACAAGACTACGGAAGCATATCGTTTTACGTCGTTGTTAACAAAAAGTTATCGAAATGGAATTCAAACGCAACAGTGTTATTGCTTTGTATTTGGCTGGAACATCGCTACCATCCCATGTTAATGAGCTAATCCATTTACTTTTAATGTTTGTGTATCAAAAAACACCATGGAGGTGGACATTCCTAAACAGTAACATCTACAGAAAGGTGAAGGCCGGAATTCAACCTAATCCACGGCAAAGCGCAGTTCAATTAGCGAATGAAATTTGTCTGCTCATAGTATGGGGCACATATCAAAAAATTAACTACCATTGAAGCCCCACAAAATACAAAATGTGCAAGAATTAACACCTACACACAAGGCAATTCGTCTAGCAAGAGCAAAACTGTTAAAACTCTTGCACGTTAATGGCGAGTCTGAAAATGTGGTCTTTTATTATCAATAATTTTTATGGTTCAGCAATACGTAAGCAAACAAAACGATTGTGTATGGTTAAAATGCAAATCAAAAGACAATTTAGACCAGCGAATTACTCTTCGAAAGCAAGCGCCTGCATCAGTGATGGTTTGGTAACTGAAACAGGATGCGCAACCGTCGTTGTCATTGAACAGGGCGTAAAGATAAATCAACAAATCTGCCGTGAAAATATTTTAAATGATGCTTAGTTACCTTGGGCACGTAAACAATTCGGTAAAAATCATTAGATGTTTCAACAAGACTCGGCACCATCCCATAAAGCCCGAGAAACCCAAAATTTGTTTATAAGATGAAACGCCCCTTTATAATTATGCGAAATGGCCGTCCATATGAAGCCAAATGTCAAATTGATTTTGCCTGAAATGATAGTGTTTTTCATGAAAAATTCCAAAAGTCGGTGGAGGGTTTGTATGGGAGGTGCTCCTAAATGAAGAAGTCAAATCTATTCTTTTGTGTCTGAGGCGTTCGTCCCTAAGAAATTACTATTGTCAATTTTATGTTGATATTTACTGTAATAAGAAAGTTTCGATGAAAAATTCAAAAATTGGGCAACTAAAAAACATGTGTACATGTTCTCGGATAGTCCAGCAGCTCTCAAAGTGCTGGATCCATATATATATAAATTTTGAAGCAAAGAATATCTCAGCATTTTTTCAGAAGTTGTAACAATGCAGAAGAAAAGAAAACGATTGTGCATTTGGTATGCTATTGCTCATCTCATAGTACGAAGAGACTTGCTCTAATCGGTATCTCTACTTAAATAATCTTACAGAGATATCTGTTAAAGAGAGCAAGTATCTATTGAAGTTTCTGCTACAGATTGGTTTACGTTATAGCTCCAAATGAAATAGGAGTGATCATATAATATCACAATCGGTCAATATGTGTGGGCGCAGAGTCTTTCCAAGCCGGCCATCGCAACCTAACTTAACCTAACTTGCCTAAAATATGTTCCATCAACATTTTGCGTATTTTCGCAGTATTCAACAGTACATATGTAAAGACTCCACGACTTGTTGGCCTATACTTGAGGTTTATGCTCAACCGACTGTGGGCAGCTTTTTGCTGTTTCGACTGTAATACTTTTATTCAAGAATTCAAGAATTTTAATCAAGAATTCAATAGATGAATCATGCCATGGTCCACCCCATTATTGCAAAATGCTCTAGCTACCCCTGATGGGATGGAAGGGAGCTTCCCATAAGGTGTAGCCTCTTCAAACTTACCAACCACATTTGGGACTTTGTATGAAAAACTTTCTTATTACAGTCAATATCAACTTTAAGTATTATGTATTCGCTTCCAAGGGACGAACGCTTCACATACAGAGGAATATATGGGATTCCCCAAAATCTACGTGACATTTGCCATGGTGGCTTCGTCTAGACTGACGCTTCATATAATTATCAAGTGACGCGTAACGCTTACTTTTAGGAGTAGGCTAAGTGCATGGTGAAACAAACTTCAAAATGATGGCTCAAGCATTGGTATCGATAAAGTATTAAGAGAGATATGGCGTAGCGATAAAACAATTTGAGTAATTATATATAAAGCTTAGCTGACGCCCGCAAAGTCGTACTTCCACAAAATTACGGACAGACATAGAGTCAAGACGTAGCGTACCTGTATTGCGTTGCTAAGTCCCTTTTCTTTTATGTGGGGCGTGCCACCGCCCATTTTTCTAGTGGTTATACATTTCCGGCGCCCTTTACATATGTATCAAATCTCATCCATCTGCCTCAGCTAGTTACTGAGGTATGACGTTTTCACTTATATTTTGGGGCGTGACACTATGAAAAAAATATTATTACAAACTAAAGAGAAAAAAACACTTTAAATTTTTCCCGAATTTTTCAATCTTCCGGTTAACTTCTCATTCCCCTTCCCCTTGAAAACCTTATTCGTTTGCATTTGGTCGAAATAGCGTTTTTTTCGTTGCTCTTGATTTTCGTTTGCACGTACGTTTGCCATCCGGTCTTGATCAGACTATCTGGTCCGATCCTGATAGTCTGATATTCCGTACAGCCTGACTATTCCGCGTACGTCGAGCAATTAATTTTTAGAATATATAGGGTGTCCCAACAAGAGTGCGCAATTTAATTTGGCCTGAAATCGTTGCTCTAATTAATCAATTTTTTAATGCGCAGTGTAGTTAGTTTAGTGCGCCGTCCTGCTGAAACCACATGTCGTCTCAGATCCATTGCGTCCAGTTGAGGCCACAAGAAATCCGTTATCATGTTCCTGTACCGAATACTGTTCACAGTACCCCATTTTCAAAGAAGTAAAACCCAATCACGTCGCCTGACCAAAATCCTCACAATATAGTTGCTCGTTGTGGATGCATTTGCTTCTCATGGATCTTCTCATGCTGATTGCAGACTGAGACAATTTTGTTTGATGATGAACCCATTCAGATGAAAGTTCGCCTCAACGGCGAAGATGCTTTATTTCGAATCGAAATCAGCGTAACGTTTTTAGTAACCGGAACCATCGTAGATACGAGCTATCAAATTTCAGAGTTGCCACTTGCACAGATCTCGACAACAGTGCCAGCTGCCGGCTCCATTTGTAGCTTATATGCAACCGTATGACCCCATAAGTACAACAACAACAACAAAAAATGCTTATAATCGGTGCAGTCGTTTAGAAGGAAAAAATACATACAAGGTTGACCTAAATATAACCGAACTTTTTATTTAAAACGTAGAACTGTCATCTATAAAATGTTGGCAGTGTTAGAAAGGTACATTTTTCTTCTTTCGAAAGCAGCTAAGTTCAGGCTAATCGTTTGACAGGTTACAAAATGACACACGTTTTAATAACAGCAGTTTTTGTAGTAAAAACATAAGAGCAAATATTAAATTTTGTTTTAAACTGGGAAAAAAATTTGCTGAGACTTACCAATTGTTAAAAAAAAGTTTATGATGACGTGATTTACACGATTTAAAATAAGTCGTGATGATCTTAATGATGATCCAAGACCTGGACGACCCGAAGCATCTAATCAACGCTAACGATGCCAATTTCACTGTGAGAATGCAGTGGCAGAAGAATTAAATTCATCTTACTGTACATTCTACAAAGTATTAACTGAAGATTTGGCTAACAGAAACATCACTCATGTAGAGTATTGCAGAAACATTATATCAATAGCTGAAAACGATCCAGTTCGTTTGATTCTTGAAACTAAGCGACAATCTACAGAATGGAAGTCAAAAGACGAGCCAGAAGTCAAGAATCAACACAATGTTGATAACTTTCTATGATTCCAAGGGTATTGTTCCCAAGGAATATCAAACTGTCAATGGAGAATATTATTTACAAGTTTTACAACGCGTTTGTGGTTCAGAGTTCTACGTGTTGGGCCCGAATATTCGAAAGGAAAGCAGCTGTTTTTATTGCATAACCACCTCGTAAGACCAAAATAGTCAATGAATCTTTGATGAAAAAACAGTAATCGCCTGATCTATCACCGTGTGCGATTATTATCTCTTGCCAAAAATGAAAACTGTAATTAAAGAAGCTTTGTACGTTGGCATTCCAGCCATGCAAGCAGCCGTGACACAGGGGCTAAAGAACATGCCAAAAACCGAGTTTAAATCGTCTATGGCTAAATTGGTTGAGCGTTCTAAACGTTGTATTGAGTTAAATGGATCGTATTTTGAATAAATATTAGCTTTGAAACATAAAACCATGCTTGTTCTATTTTATAACTAAAAAGTTCGGTTATTTTTAGATCATGTCGTGTATATATAAAGATGTAAAAACTATTACCAAAGAAAAGTCCACTTGGAGTATTTTTTTTTCACATTTATTTTCGTGCTTTTTATAGCATATAAGACATTTATGTATTTATATAAGTTTACTTGTAAAAAAAAACTATATATTATAAGTATGTAATACGATACAAAAAAAAAACTATTTACAAAATCATTTACAACGACTTAGAATACTAGATTTATAAATAGGTGTGTTAAAAAAAAATGTTCACTTATATCTAAGTAATTAGATTTGTTTTTTTTTACACAAAATAATTATAATAAATTCCATTTGAGATCCGAAGCCAAAAAAAAAAAAAAAAAAAATTAGATACAAAAAAGCAACGCTTTCAGCGCACACTGGCGGCCAAAATTAGTTTAAGGATAAAAGCATGGGGTTTTGGGGAAGAGCAGAAAGCACACCACTGTACATTTGTAAAAAATAAAGCATGGCGCATCAGCATGTGTGACAAGTAAAGCAACCAATCATAAATACATAAGTACTATAGCTGTTAAATGTCCTTAATCGAAGGGGAGTCATTAAAAGCTAGACGCATAAAATTTACACTTCAATTGCAGCATCCTCGTCGTCGTCTTCATCCTCGTCAAGCTTACGCTCAACGCCAGCAGCATTCCGCTCGATGGCATCTCCATCGATCTCCAAATCGAAACGCGGCGAACCGTGCGAATCTCTACTGTGCGCCTGCAGCCGTGCCACTTCAACATCCTCGGCATCCTCATCGATGTCATTATCACACAAACTGCTCGCACTACTACGGCGGCTATCGTGACTGTGTTGGCTGCGCCGCTGTCGCAACGGTGGACTGCCGGGATTAAGCGGTGGACTTGGTGTCTGTGCCTGACGTTCGGGACTGTGTAACGCCGGTGAGTGAACTGCACCAACGGCACTGCCCACACCTACACCAGTTGCTGTTGCACCACTCGAAGTTGCTGTTGTTGTTGTTGTTGTTGCTGCCGCGGCGGCCGCTGCCGCTGCTGCTGCAGCAGCGGCGGCTGCTTGATAGTAACTGCCCAGCGAGGCATTCATTGCATGTGGATGCGCGGGATGATGATGTGCCGCTGCCGCTGCCATTGCTGGATGATGATGTGTCATTGCTGTGTGCGGTGGTGGCGGCATACCAGGCGGCATACCCATTGCACCCGTCGGCGGATACATACGATATGCACCGCCACCAACGGCGGGCATTGGCTTCTGCACGGCGGCAGCGGCCACTGCTGCCTGGCGATAGTAGGCCAAATCGGGTGGCATTTGTGCTGCCGCAGCTGCGGCTGCTACGCTGGCATACGGCCAAGCGCTCAGATACGGCGAACCGGCACCGTAGAGTCGCTGAAATGCGGCATAGTTGCCCGCTTCGGCAAGTAGCTCGAGACCGACAGCGGTTTGGCGTTTCCATTTCGTTCTGTCCATATAAAAATAAAAGAAAAGAATTTTTTTTTTTTGTTTTTATTGTAGATAGAAATATATCCAAAATGAAATATATATATATATATATATATATATATATATATATATATATATATATATATATATATATATATATATATATATATATATATATATATATATATATATATATATATATATATATATATCTAAGCTTTTATATACATAGTATATAGTCTCATCCCCTCAAACAGCCACCACTCTTGAAAACCGCTTGAATCTAATGCTGCACGCTTTCGCATTCGTTTTGGTTGGCAATTATTTAATTATACTGCCGCATTTAGTTCTGGCATTTCCTTATACAAAAAAAATAATACATATTTGAAAGTAGTTAAATAATAGTTCCTGAAAAAAATTTCGAAAAATGCCGCAGACATGCGCCAATGTCAAACACAATTAATCATGCAGCCCGGCTGCGACTCATACTCCGTACTCGAAATTTCGCCAAGTCATGCGGATCTGATCCTGCGGCATTTTGAGCTGCTGCTGCTGCTGCCAGCAGGCGCTCTCCTATCTACATCCCGCTGTGTTACTTCTACTTGCTCAACCAATTTTTGTTTGTTAGAAGCGTTTACTTTGTTTTTGTGTTGGTCTAAAGCAATTTTTGCTGTTTATATTTCACACTTAATTGTTTTGTCATTTATCTAACTCGTAGCAGCCAAAGTTGTAAACGCCTACAAAAGTAAGAAAAAAAAGGAACAACGGCAAAAGCATTTACAGGAGGCACTTGAAATCACTTGCAGCCGCTGGCATTAATTGGTGTTAGCCAGTTTATTTAATCATGTTAAGCGAATATTGTGGAAAATTAAACCCCGTAAAAAAAGATACAAGTGATATTTTGCAAATCTTTTAATTAATGAAAAGTAAGAAGGAAACTAAGAAAAACGCATTAACGCTTTACGTATTTTCTTTTCTTCTGGGCTGTCTAGACTGGCGCCGAATTGGCATGGCGCCTAGCAATTCCTTAAGTTTTAAATACATGCAGTTCTCAATGAAATATACAAGAGAAATTGTTTACTTCGCTAAAATGGAAGATATTGCTGAATTATATAATATCTTGAACCAATGATAAGTACCATACCAAAAGATATTTGATCCATTTTGAACTTTATGTTATCTTTAAACTGTTTCATTTAATGAGAGGTCTATGGGAAATAAGAAATCAAATAATAATACAATGTACCAGCCGACCTAAGTGTTTCAGATCTTCAACTGCCTAGCCATTTTGACCTAAACAAACGTAGCTTTTAAAATAAGCGTAGTATATCGAATCTCGGAAATATTGATTGTTAAGTTATAATATGACACTTTCGAGAAGATGCTTTCAATTATGTTGAGAAAAGTATTTGAAGTTCCAGAAAAGAAACTAAATTTTATAGCATAAAAAAAAGACTTCATTTTATCTTGAATTAATAATGAGCGTTTCACACAAGAGGCCGCCGCCACTAATATATGAACCAATATTCGAGTTTCCAATTTCTTGCCGCTCAAATCTATTGTCAATGAGCATCTTTGGCAGCTTTTGTCATTTGCTTGAAACGTAAACAACAATACTAAATATTGCCTCGAACATGTCGATTTTTTTTTTACCAGAAAAAGTGTTTTTGCGCGGAGTTCTTCTTCATTACTTCAATATGAAGAAAAGTGCGGCCGAGTGTTCTCGAATCTTAGTGGACGTTTACGGCGAACATGCTCTAACTGAACAATCGTGTCGAAGGTGGTTTGGTCACTTTAAAAGTGCAAAAGTCATATATATATATATATATATATATATATATATATATATATATATATATATATATATATATATATATATATATATATATATATATATATATATATATATATATATATATATATATATATATATATATATATATATATATATATATATATATATATATATATATATATATAGAGAGAGAGAGAGAGAGAGAGAGAGAGAGAGAGAGAGAGAGATATATATATATATATATATATATAGAGAGAGAGAGAGAGAGAGAGAGAGAGAGAGAGAGAGAGAGAGAGAGAGAGAGAGAGAGAGAGAGAGAGAGAGAGAGAGAGAGAGAGAGAGAGAGAGAGAGAGAGAGAGAGAGAGAGAGAGAGAGAGAGAGAGAGAGAGAGAGAGTATGAGAGAGAGAGAGAGAGAGAGAGAGAGAGAGAGAGAGAGAGAGAGAGAGAGAGAGAGAGAGAGAGAGAGAGAGAGAGAGAGAGAGAGAGAGAGAGAGAGAGAGAGAGAGAGAGAGAGAGAGAGAGAGAGAGAGAGAGAGAGAGAGAGAGATATATATATATATATATATATATATATATATATATATATATATATATATATATATATATATATATATATATATATATATATATATATATATATATATATATATATATATATATATATATATATATATATATATATATATATATATATATATATATATATATATATATATATATATATATATATATATATATATATATATATATAATATACATATATCAGTTGGCGTGTCCTGTCCACATTTAAATATTGTCACATAACAACGCACCACCAAGTTTAACGATTTCACGGATTATGAATTATGGTTTTTTATTCCATATATAACTGACATACGATACGATTTGAAATTTATTGTGAAGAGTTCTATTAAATACAATGTTTTCTTGTTCAATAGTAAAATTGAGAGAGTTCATCTTCTTAGACTTTTTATGTCTTTCGCCTTTTTATGTATTAATAACCCAGCGCAATAATGGAAAATTTAGCAAATGTATATATATTGTATAACAGTTATATACATTGTATAACAATTATATATATATATTGTATAACAGTTTAAAAAAAGATATAAACGTACACTAAGCGTATAACAGATATGGCAGCTACAATGTTTTTCGCATTTGTACTAGAAGTTTGTGCCAAAAGTTTTCGGAGAATTGAAAATGCGAGCCCTCACACATCGGTACTCACAATAGAGTTTCAGAACACTCAATGACTAAATTCGCACATCAAAAATATATTGCGAGGTTCCCGATTTGATTCAGTGGCACTCTGTTCGAAGCCGAATTTGTAAGCTCATTAGGACATAAAAATTTTGCATATCTAATAAAGTAAATATTAATCTAAGAATTTATTATAATAAAAGTTCTAAAATGAAAACCAAGTTTTTGAGATATGCGGAGCCAGCATTGGACCGCAAAAATGAAGAAGTATGCACAACGTTGTACGACGATCGCTATCGCGCCATGATATCGGATATATTTCTTTATCGAACTTAAAGTGATATAGTACGATTTAACACCACTGATATCAACTATATTCTTCGATGACTGAATAAGCTGAGTAAGCTCGTAAACAGCTCGTTTTGGAGATACTCCTTCTGGGTGGCAAAAGCTTCGAAAACGAACAGTAGATCAAAAATGTTCTGCATACGTCTATGCCAAAAAAAAAAATGACAAACATTCGGCGTTGCCAAGGCGTATAATACACAAGGCATAGACACATGCTTGAGTGAAACAAAAAGTAAAAAATCCCACAATCTTATATTTGAAATGTTATAACTCTGCTCACAGCATTTTCACAGAAAAGTATAATATATCAAAGTGATCACAATCACATAACGTATTATCGCACGAAATATGAGCATGAAATTTTGGACTCAATTCTTGGCAAATCACAAAAATTTGAATTTGAAATGGTTGATGCACCTATATTTTTACCTATATTTTAAAGTATAGCTGCTGCTACGCCTCTGCAACTACGTCTTACTACTGCAACAGCCATTTCAATCTCAATAATACTATTTTCCATATGGATTGCCGCAAATTTTATGCACGTAAAATGCTTTCTGTTGCGGCCAGTGGAAATACGTTATAATTGCGCAGTAGTCATTTTATTTATAAATATAAAATGTATCTAAAATATATTATTACACTTCAAACATTATTTGCACCAATTCATAAACAATCGTACAAGACGCTACTCAACTGAAGGGAGCACTTCCCCTACACATGGGGCAGGCAATAAGAAATGCAGCAGCGCACTGACCCTGGTGGCATCGGCAGCGGCAGCGACTGCGACTGCGGTAGAGGCGACAGCAGCTGTGAAAATGATTAAAATCGCTCGTACAACCCAATATCCGGCTTCACATACACATACAACACCAACTGGCATTATACATATACATATATCGTTCAGAAAAAAACTTTATGAGTAAAAAAAAAAAAAAAATTAAGTAGCAGCACAAACGCTTCATTAAAAAATAGAATTGACAGTCATTGAACAATAATTAAAATGAAAATAGCCAAGATCTGGGCCCAAGAAGATGTTGCATGTGCCACCATGTGAGAGCAACAGAGCCAGTTACCGAACGGACGAACGTTAGAACGCAGAGAGAAACTAAAGCAAAACGTTTATATTCGTTCCACAAAAGGTGAAAAAAAAACCTTAACGCCATGAAACATTTCTTCTTTTAAATAAATTCATTTCGGAAATTTTAGAGCGCATTAAAAACGCTTACAGTAGTCGCTGCGATGATGATTTAGTTATTTTTTGAAGTGCCAAATGGCGTTTTGCGGTTAGGGAGGCGTGAACTGATGAGACGTGAGTTAGAGAAAGCAAGCAGCATATACTCAAAAGAATCAAGAGATACGCAGATCCAAGCGAACATTGCTAACGAAAGATTGCAGTAGTGCATACTACCAAAGCTGGAAAGCTAAATTAGCATAATTAAGAAAGATCCGGATGGCGGATGGACATGCTCGCATGTTACACAGATGATGTTTTTCCTAAGTGCGATCGTTCCCTCCGAGGCAATTGAGCCCTGTGGGTCTATGAATGTATCCAATTGAAGTATTCTCGTTCCTGTGTCTCAACAGTTTTCAGTTTACCTTTGGCTTATATAATTTATTGATATGCGAAACCTTATCATGTTATATAACTACATAATTGTATATGTATTGAACCTGGTACAGCTCACAAAAACCAAGGCTAGAAAAGTTTTAAGAGTCCCGCCGTTCTGACCAGCCAAAAAATTACCCCCTACCGCTACGGATTTTCAAACCAAAAAGAAAAAACATTTCAAACTATCCAAAATAAATGCTAAATCTTCAAACTCCTAAACTTTAAACCGATACAGTGTTGGTTTAAGCCCGAGGAATGTGTAAACACTTCAGTTTGAATTAAAGCTTTACGAATGCAGGATTGTCCATATATACCATAAATCGACCCGGGCTGGTTAAAATAAAACCATTTTTTTGCATTTCAATACAAATCTATATTATCGCCTTCAAAATAGGCTTCTTTTGAGTCAGTACAAGATAGCCTTTAGTTCCTTCAGCGAATTTTTTTGTATGTTCTCAATCGACATATGACGCGTTCCCCGGAGCGGATATTTATGTGTGGAAAAACAGAAAAAAGTCACAGGGTGCCAAATATGATGAATACGGTGGTTGTGCGATGACTTTTGTTTCATGTTTGGCCAAAAACTCCGTCACAATCAAGCTGACATCTGCAAAAAATGCAAAAAATTCAGATATTCTGGCAACGACGCGTTTCTTACCCAAAACCTCAACCAAAATGTGTTGAGTTGATCCATAAGAGCTGTTGAGTGTCTCTGTTATCTTTCTAATGCCAACACAACGATTTTCGAGCACAATTTCCATCACTTTTTCGATGTTTTTGTCGTTAACAGTGGTGGATGGATGACTTGCATAATTATCGCATCAAGCTTAAACTTGGCATGCATGTCAATGACAGTGACAGCCAACTTAAGAAGAAGAAAAATTACCGACTCGGTTTACCGGTTCGGTTTAAATCCACCAGTTCGGGTCAATTTAGATCTGGAGGTATATGGCAATCATAGACATGAATGCTTAGTATTTTATATCCTTCAAGCAACAACATTTCAAAAACTTACAAGCTCCATAAGAAATACTATACCTACTTGATAAAGAGAATTCATACACAACAAAAGAAACTAGAAAAAAAACTGTGATAAGGGTCTAAAGAAAACCGAAAACAAATTACTATCTATTTAGAATATGATCTATGATCCGTGTTTGAAGACTGCAAAAGTTACTGAGGGAAGTTAATATGACTGTTCGATTTTTTGCCAATTATAAATTAATATTGAATGCATTCAGCAGTACCTTTTGCGGACTTATTACCAATAACTGTTTACTATTTTTACAAATAAATCAACTCCAAAAAATAGCAAACAAAAAAGGAAATTTAGTTTTGACCAATTTTTTTATTTACCGATCTGCATATATTATGCATTATACTCGTATATGAATTTAATCTAGCTCACGATCATTTTTACATTGGAAACTATTTGATATATTTTTCTAAATATGAAGAGAAAACAATAACAACAACTTGTTGTTACAAATAATGTTTTAAGTCGCGAAGACATATGTTTCGAACTCAGCCACGAGTTCTCATCAGTTCGCTGGCCACACGTTGCAATGTTTTTTCTACTTATAACATGATTTAAGATTGTAGTTACTACTTGCAAAAATTGTTTCAAAATAAACCGATTAAACTTATGCCGCATATGTGTGACTAGTAACTGCGAGTATGTATACACAATATTAATTTTAAACTCTAAATTAATGCCTGGTATTAACGTTAATTGCAGTTACAATTATTTAATTGACTACTTCAATGCTTTATAAGGAAAACTTGTATTCATTTATAAACCACTGATTGTAAAGTGTGTCTGAGTAACGATTACAAAGTTAGTTTTGACTGCCGAAACTATTTCATAGCAACAAATGAAGCAATCAGCACACACATTCTCATAAAAGCAATAAAACGCTTGAAGTCGTAAAGCGAACGAATTCCAATGTACAAAAATTTTAAAGGCCCCAAAATGTATTAACCATAACAGCGAGACAGACAGAGAGACAGACAGACAGACAGACAGAATTCAGGTTTGTTGCTGCTTAAACACTAATCAATTTACAAAACTTGAAATGAAATATGCAAAAGTGGTCATAAATGCGCTTTTCACATGAATGAAATTAAAATTTATTGAATGCAGCTGATGAACTGAACTAAACCGAGACTGAATCAGTGGCAAACGCATCTAAAGCGCATAAATATGGCAGCAATTCGCATTTTTTTTTTCGTTTGTTTGTTTGTTTGTATTTTCTTACTTCAGTAAAGCAGCAAAGTAAGAAAGTGTCTATGGATTTTATGACTCAATTAAAGTGACTTTGGGTTCGAAAGTGAATTGGTTTAGTTTAACATCATCATCTAGCGCTTACTCACCTTCGATTCTGATACCAGGTCTTAACCTGACAATCACTTAGTTCCAGTTTGTTCGCCAGTTCCATGCGATCCTGCACACTAAGATACTTTTGTCGTTCAAACGATTTCTCCAGAGTTTGTAGCTGATGATCGGTGAAAGCGGTACGAGCTTTACGCTGTTTCTTGCTCAGACTGAGACTTAGATGGCAATCACCGGCAGAACCGCTGCCACCACCGCCGCCACCGCCATTGCTGCTCTTGTCATCATCATCTTTGGCTCCTATAAGTATAGAATGAAAACAATATTCATACATTATTCAAATTAATAAGCAGTAGTATAGCACACAGATATGTCATATCACATATTAGTATATTAAAACTGAAGAAAATAATTGTAGATTATTAGACTTAAGCAACGAACTTCATCTCATTCAAAATAGTTACTTTATGCATTCAATTTGTAACGAAGTTTGTAATAATATAAATATGGACGGATCCATAACGCTCTATTGGGGGGAGGGGGAGGGGAAGGTGCGGAGATGTAGAGAATTCTACAACAACGTTTCCAAAGTTCTCACGCCTTGGATCCGCCAATGCTATAAATAAGATGTCGGAGCATCCAATTAATATATACATTCTTGATCAGCTCGAATAAATTTGGTTGAACTCATCCCACGAAGTTTTGTGAAAAGTATATATTATAAATTACATAGTTTATCTAATTATAACCTACATAACTAATCCATCCATAAACGCCAATGCAAAACTCGCATAACGGACACTTCTATTGGGATGACACCCCTATTCAGCGAACAGTTTTTCTAGAACCATATTTGTCTATCGACAAAACAGCCACTCTTGAGTGAAGCTTCTCTTACCCGGATGCGGACTGAATATTTTAGAGTAATTGATCATAGTAACTCGATAAAGGCACAGAAGAGCGTTAACTCAGCTGCATCAGCTGTTTGTAGAGAAAAATACTGTTGTTTCTAGATAACGTAACACCACACGGTGGTGGCATTTTTTTACGTGATAACGTCTATTACATCGATTTACGCGAATAGGCCATGCCCATTTATGACGTTCCGCCAGAACAAGCGATAGACAGGCACGACCGCCCTAATCGTTCTGCTAGCATTGGCTTGTGAAAGATATAGTTATGTGTGTGTGTGTTTGCGTATTTGTGTTATCTAGCGCGCGGTGGGGTGCGGTGGAGTGCATGGTAGAATATATGAAAATAACATTGTAAGCGTATAATAAGTTTGTTTCAATAAAACCTTTTATCTGAGTTCGTCCGAGGTTTAAACTTGCAACATAGTAAACTGCTTACTGCTATACGAATTAACGCAGCCGCACTTTATCAAGCAACGCCAAAAACTTATTACAGAGGTAAAGAACTAGGAACCAATATAAGCAACACAAAGCAGAAATAAAAAATACTTGCTGCGCACACAAACACGTATACGAGCCGAACATTAAGAGCGTGAGAGCGAGAGAGTGTTTGAGTAGGAGCTCACTAATGTAAATGCAAGCGTGAGGGGGCGAGATACAGCGATTAAATATGCACGAGTTATATTTATTTGTAGTTGTATTTAATTGAAATATTTAAAAATTTAAATTTTTTGTGTTTGATGCCGGAAACGCCAAACTATATAAAAACGCGTTTTATCTCTTCCTCTCGCAGCATACATTTATAGTAGTAGGAACAGGGGGAAGGAGTGGCAGGGAAAGTAGTAGCAAGGGGTACGACGTCTGCCAGGGTACAGCTAGGCAGACATCAACAGGCACGAAGTGAAAACGAAGAAGCGAAATAATAGAGTCAATACGTAGCACGAAGGCAGCAGCTCATTTGAACCTAGTCTATTGTAATCAGTTTTCATCAATGTTTTCTTATGACGTTATCACGTAAAATTATCGTTTTTCGATGTATTACATTTGGCAATTCTGCCTGTTAATCAAAGCTTTGAAATCCACTATCGCAGCCTCAAATAACGAAGATCAGAAACATCTAAGCAAATATGGTGACATCTAAGCAAATATTGTCCGTCGGGAAGTTCGTTAAAAACTTTCTTTAAAGCTATACAACTACTGATAGTTGCATGAATTAAAGTTCAAACGGAGGTCTTAAAGTATGGTTTCAAAAATATATGGCCAACTGGTGTTGATTCAAACGATTTGGACGCTGAAGGTAGCCTGCCCCAGCAGAGTTATCTTCAATTTTTCAATTTTGTATGCATTTTCAATTTTCTAACCAAAAAAAAACAAGTCGTACCGCTTCACCGGACACCAAACTTCATCGGAGATATATTGGCCGTTGATGAGAGTACGTTCAAGCGAGTTTTCACTATATGCATATAGTGTTGTAATGTAAATTGTACTGAAAATTGTTTAAATTGAGCAACATTTTCCAAATTCAAAATGTAAATTTGTAGTATTGCCGAGCAAAACTCAAGTATGAAACTTCGGCTCCACCGATTACGATTGCAAGTAGTACAACAAAACTAATATACCACTTCTCAATACACACATTTGTGCAGGGTATAAAAACACACAAGAGAAAATATGGTTTCTATGTATAAGTAAAGCGTAGTAAACAGCTTCGTATTAACAGAAATTAACTTCATCTTTTCTGGTTTATAAAATTTGTATTCTTCGCGCTGCATTTGCAGTTTCTTATGCTGCCTGTTTCGTTCCAATTTTCTGCAACATTTAAGCCCTCGTCTTTATTGGCAATCGTCATGCAACTAAATACTATGTACAATGAATGAAGGAATGACTGACTGAATGAATGAATGAATGAATGAATGAATAAATGCTTAGCTCGATGTTCGATGTTCGACGTTCAACGCCTTGCACAATTAACGACAACAATGTAGTCGTGTATGCGGTTGAAATTCTCTTGCTAATTTGTAATTAAACAGTTTATGAGCAACAACAAAAGATACAGTAACAACAACAACAACAACAACAAGAACAATAAGCAGACGAATCACAAAAACAAAAGAAGAACTACTTGTAGCCGACTATGAGATACGCTGTAAGCAGTCTAAGGGTATCTATGTTTATTATAGTACTATATACAAGTGTACATACATACATATATGAGGCTTATATTCTGTAGTCTCTGGGTCTGTGTTGTATATTTTATGCAGAATTAGTTGACCATCATCCACACCAAATATAGTGTTTAAGTAACAAAAAAAATTGGTTGTCTGTAAAGTCGGTTTACGGACGATAATTTTACGTGGTAACATCATAATTGAATTATTATCACTGAATTGTCATTATTTTGTATAATACAAAGAAGGAGTTTATTGAAAATGAAAATTTTTTCGATAAATTCACATTTATTTGCACTCGTTAATTCAAAAAAAAATTTTTTTCTTAAATTATACAAATTAATTACAAGTAACAATGTGCTATTAACAATTGTTCGTTTTGACTTCGTGCCTGTTGATGTCTGCTTCGATCACAATACTAACTCTTTGTGTGTTTATTATATATGTTTGACTAGCTGTACCCTGGCAGACGTCGTTCTGCCTTTACCCTTGCCTCTCGTTTCCCTACCACTCCTTCCCCCTGTCCCTACTACTATAAATGTCTGCTGCGAGAGCAAAAAACACAAAAAAAAATTAATTTCTAAATATTTCAATTAAATACAACTACAAATAAATATAACTCGTGCATATTTAATCGCTGTATCTGCCCCCTCACGCTTGCATTTACATTAGTGAGCTTCTACTCAAACACTCTCTCGCTCTCACGCTCTTAATGTTCGTCTCGTATACGTGTTTGTGTGCGCAGCAAGTATTTTTTTATTTCTGCTTTGTGTTGCTTATATTGGTTCTTAGTTCTTTAATTCTGTAATACGTTTTTGGCGTTGCTTGCTAAAGTGCGGCTCCGGCAATTCGTATAGCAGTAAGCAATTGTCTAAGTTGCGAGTTCAAACCTCGGACGAACTGAGAAAAAAGATTTTATTAAAACAAACTTATTATACGCTTACAATGTTATTTCGCTAGATAACACAAATACGCAAACACACACACATACACATACACACACACATAACTATAGCTTTCACAAGCCAATGCAAGCAGAACGATCTGTCTATCGCTTGTTCAGGCAGAACGTCAGAAATGGGCATGGCCTTTTGGCGTAAATCGATTTAATAGTGATAACGTCACGTAAAAAAAAATTTATTATTTCCAAGATGTGTACCACGGAAAGGCGGAACTTCTTCAAAAAATCACACTCTTGTAGAGTTAGCTACTATATGTGTTATTGCATCTGAACTAACAGTATGTTCAGAGTGTCGATACAAGCATTTTAGTTGACTTCTACGCCCATAAAATGCTTTCATTACATTTCTCCGAAAGGTAAAAGTCGTATCAGTACCAAATCGAGCGAATACATGAAGTGGTTGATGTTAAAAGTTTGATTTTTAATCAAACAATCGGTGTAAATTTTTCAACTTCTGCAGAAGAATCGGTTTGCCAACATTTCTCTGTTCAGAGACGTTTTTATATCGCGTTAATCACTAATGGACTCTGCCAAACTTCACCATCAATTTCCTTTAAGGTTTTAGCAAGTTTAAAGCAGTACAGTAGCCGCTCGGTTATATGAACACCCACTTATGTAAACATCCAGAATAGTGAACAACAAACTTTTTCCACATGAGGTTCTAAAGAGTGAACACAGCCTATCTCTATTATGTGAACAACTTGCAACCGTTGAATATTTTGAGTTTTGTTGACGAAAATTATAATCCGGAAGAACACATTCCTCTCAGCATATTAAAAGAAAATTACCGAAGCGACATTGTGGCACCTATAGATGAAGTCATGGGTCTAACGATTGGTAGCGGATCCGAAAGCGAAGCTGACAATGAAGACGATGAAGATCAAGAGCAGACAACAACAGCTGAAATTAATACAACTGAGGCACTCGAAGCGTTCAATAAAGTTATTTCTTGGAGTGAAAATAATATAACTGATACTAATGACATTTTGGTATTGCGAAAATGCAGGGAGAAGGCACTACAGAAAAACCTTGCATAATAAAAACTTTACGTATGTGCACATTTGAAAAACGACTCTACGTATTTATTTTATAGTCCTTCGATTATGTGAACAGCTCCATTTAATGAACATGCTCTGTCTGAATTAGTTCATATAACCGAGAGGCTACTGTATTTAATATTTGCTCTTTGTTCCAGATTAATTTTTCGACCGATGTCACAAACTCACACTCACTTCTAGTAGACCAAATTTCATAAAGTTTAGCTTGAAATTAAGCAAAAGTATGAAACTTTCGAACGCATTAGGTTACATATAGGTAGAGTGGGTATTGTTTTTTTTTTTAAATTCGGTTTTCCGTGAAACACACCTTGTACATACTCGTACAATTTTAGCTGAGCAGACGCCACCTTTTGGCATACATTTGCACAAATTTAATATACTTATCTACCTTTTAAATATAGCGTATATCAACTAAGTTTGTAAGTAAGTATAACAATAAACTTCAATTTAATGCTAGCCGATCACGTCGAAAGAACTGTGAAATCAAAACGTAAAACTGAAATTTAACTGAGCGCTTAATACTCGCATGAATTATACGTGTACCAGATATAAAATGTAAGCATTGTGCAATACTCGTAATAAGGAAACAAAAATTTTAAGCTACATATTAAGACTGCATAGTACTAATTACAATAACAGTTGGAGACTACTATATATGAACGCAATTCAGTGAGTAAGTCAACTAAATAGTAGTTACAAGTGAAGGGTGTTCCATTTAGATATGTGATGCTTTATTATCGACTAAAATACACATTATTGTATTTTTTATACGTCATTGTGGCACTATAGCATCGAATTCATCGAACTATTGAGTTTAAATTCCATGCCGTTGGTAAATACGCTACGAGCGATACACCAAAAAGCTTCTCCACATCAATGAGACAACTCTGCGCAATATTGTATACAAATTTTACGAAACTGGATCTTTGGCCATACATGAAGTATAAAATCTACGAGAATGATCCAAAATTCTTCAAAATGTCACAATGAAATGTGCTCAAGAGAATCGAGTTCCACGGTGAACATGTCCGGGTAATAATTTTGTATAAATAATCCTATTGTATGGACTTGCGAATGCAATCAAACATTTGGTTTATAAAAATCTCCTTTGGTGGATGGAACTGGTATCGAAGTACCATGAAACATGCGAACAACGCCGAAATGTGTCAACGTCTTAACTACCTCGACTAACAGTCGCTCCACACATGGCGTTGCCGAATCACAAACCATTGCTTTGCCCATTTACTGTCGGTGCGAAGAAATTGGAGCAGCTGAGAGAGTAAATTTAGCTCTGAGGTTTTTTTTTTCAAACATTGATTGATTTTGTACTCACTTCAAGTCAAAAAGGTCTTATTTGACATTCTGCGACTTTTGTACACTTGAGACTTGCGTACAGTTTTGGTCTTACAACTAGATTTTTATACATATTTCAAGAACTTTATACTTAGTCTTAGTGTTTCTGTGCTTGTTTTATCGATTTGTACTTGATTCAAGAAAATTGAGTAGGAATCGTACTTAAAATTTTTAAGTACGCCTTTGGATAAAAACAAGAATTTCAAACAAATTTCTGCAAACAACAATTCTAATACGATTGGACACAAAGTACTTAGTCCTGTCCTCGTTCACTACTAGGCCTTCGAAACTTTACTGTTTCTCCTATCTGGCCATGATGTCAATGGCGTAAGATCAAAAGATTAAAAAAGTCACATGATACGGCATCACCCTGCCTGACGCCTCTCTTGGTATCAAAGAGTTGGGTGAGGCTATTTCCATATTCTGATGAGGCTTTTTGTATTTGATAGCGTCATCATGCAAAGAAGAACGATCTTTGCTGGGATACCAAATTCAGATAGAGCGTTGAAGAGTGTTGAGAGATAGTTTTTTAACACATGAACCGATGATTAATTTTTATTTGAAGCATTTTTTTTAAGTTCTGATAATGGATCAAACTTTTAAGTTTGCATGAGCAGGTGAATGACAAATGGGCGTTTTTGGAGTCACTTTTTTTTCACTTATGAGGACTTGTTTCCACTGACTTGACACATTCCTCCAGGCCAAAAAAAAAAAAAATGGAACTAAAACTTGAAGATGTTCGTGCAGTGATTTACTACGACTTTTGACTTGTGGATTAACACAACTGCAGTGTGGGCACCAACTTGCTTTGACATTTGAAGTTTAAGCAACACACGGGCACACCGTGTATCGCTCGATTTTCTGAATTCCTTCGTGGCCGTTGTTCGCACAAAAACAAATTCCGTGATAGTCCCCTGGCTGTTATTGAAAAACATTTAATAGTCAACAAATTTGTTCGCCTTGGATTCCACATAATCTACTCCAAATAATATATTCTAAATATGTTTCTAAAATTCCAACAGGTCAATGATTCATCATTGATCTTTACATACGGTCCCAAAAATTTGGGCAAGTTTGTATTATATTGACCCGATCTGAGCGGCATATATATTTTTTTTAAGATTGATTTTGTAAAATTTTATATTTTTAGCGTAATTATCAACCAAAAAGATAAACAAAATTATTCATATAAACACTGGGTGTCTCAAAAGAAAGTTCACATTTGATTTGCTGATTGCGTGAACGCAACTATTCCGTGAGGCGCGGGGGGTATGTCAATCGGAAGTCTAGCTTTTAGGAATTTAGTCACTATGGAGCGTTTCACGCTAGCGGACCGTGCGTTGTGCGTACGTGAGTTTTACAAAAACGGTAAGTCAGAGACTGTAGCGCGTAGAAAATTCTGCAGTATTCGATATGTTCGTCATTAAAATGATGTGCCAAGCCCTCGCTCGACTCATTGGAAAATGGGTCGAGAAGTTTGAAGAGACCGGTTCAACGCTGGAAAAATCAAAATCCGGGCGTCCAAGGTCTTCGAGAACCTACGAAAACGTAGACAGTGTTACTCAGTTTGTACGTGACAACTCGGACCTTTCGATTCGGAAGCGTGCTGTTGCTTTAAACGTGCATAGATCATCATTGTTCCGCATTTTTAGCAACTTCACACACATCCAACAGGTCTCTACCACGAGTTCATGAAATTTTTCCAAATTTTGCAAATTGATCGCCAGGAGAGGTGACATAAATTGGCCTCAACGAAGTCCCAATTTACCCCTATGAACTTTTTCCTGTGGGGTTACGTCAAATCTAAAGTTTACGGCAACAAAGCGACTTCCCTGGCACAATTAAAAGGAAATATACGTCACTATATGGCAGCCATCACGGATAATAGCTGCCGAGCCGCCATATGAAATTTTATTGCTCGATTAAATGAATGCCGTGAATGCAACGGTTTACATTGGGACAATATCATTTTTAAGAAATAAATTCCGAAAGTGTGTATTTTAATATGAAATAAACATTTTTTCAATAGACTACTTAATTTTTTTTATCGATTTTTTAAATGTGAACTTTCTTTTAAGACACCTTGTACTTAAAAATGGTATGCAGATCAAGAAGGAGAAGAAATCCGGCGAAAGTTACATTTTTGCCACCAAGAAAGAACATTTATAGTGCATTTATAGTATGTGAAGAAGGAAAAGGAAAGCATACTTATATATATCCTAAAGTCTTTATCTCTTATAGTATCCAAGATCTTATTGTTCAAACACGCAGTCACAGCTGGTCAGACGAACAGATATACGGACGGACGGACGGACGGACGGACATGTCATATATTTTTTTTTTATATTTATGACGTATGCCACGCCTCCTTTATACTTTATACTATTACATACCCTATGTTTACAGTGTGTAAAAAAACAAAGATTACTGTTTTTAAATATTAAGTGACAACCCTTTTCTTTCTATATACACAGTTCGCAGCACTGTACATGGTAAATTATGTATAGACGTGCACTCTAAAGCACTCTTATGCTCTTTTTTCATACGTAAGTATAATGCAGACATATGTACATATGTGTATCTGTGTATCTGTGTATCTGTATACGAATAAAGTTCTTAAACTGTATAGAATTAAAGTCAAAACCAGACGAATGACAAACAATGCGAAAACGACTGCAAGACTATTTCCGCATCATTTTGAGCTGAAAAAAAAAAAACAAACAAACAAACAAACTAGTGTGCCGTAAACACATACATATGTACTAATTATATGTATCTACTTATGTATATATGACTGTCTGTATACTTCAAGTCGAAATACATATGTATGTATCTATGCGTATGTATGTGTATTGCGAATATTTAAGTTTTCAGATACAATTCTTGTTGTAGTCTTTTATACACACTTGTGTAACTTGGGCCGTCGGTTTATAAGCGCACACATTTGTAATTAAGTGCTTGTGGCTAAATTGCATTAAACATGCTTAAATGCGCAACCGCAGGCGCTTTACAGACGGGCGTCGGACTGACGAACGGACGAGCGGACAAACAGATAATGACGTGACTAACTAACGACTGTTGCTAGAGCTGGTGCTTCTTTTACGATTGCAATAAAAACAAAATTAAAAACAAAAAAAAAACACTGGCGCTGTTTCGCCGTCGCATTTGTTTCGTGTTGGCTTTCTGATTAGATTTCCTGCTTTGCAACCGCTGCTGCCGCCGCCGTTGCAGCGACTCCTTCCGCTGCTGCTAATGCTGCTAATGCTGCTGCTACTAGCAGCGCCAACACCTCCGCCGCGCTGCCAACTGTGTGGCTTAATTGCACAAAATCAACTTACAATTGGCCTTTTTGCATTTTAATTAAGCAGCGGCGACGGCAACGGCAACGGAATTCAAGCGAATGCACGAAATGTGCATACCTCATTGTTGTTGTTGTTGTTGTTATTGTTGTTGTTTCGGTTGAATCTATCTTGCATTTGTTGTTGCTGTTGTTGTTTTTGTTGTTAAACGTTTATCAACATTTTGATAATGTTTGCGTTTAGTGTGCTCGCGCGAGCTTAAGTTGCTTTTCTAGTTTTATATATGTACGACATATATAGGCCCTCGCCTCTCAAAACCCCATCTATTCCATTGGTCTACTACTCTATTGTCTTAACTCTTATTGTTGTTATTGTTGTTGCTATCTTACATAACGGTAAAATTGTTTAGAGCCGCGTTATAATTTATAATTACTATGATTTTCTTAGTTGTATCTAGTTGCTTCCCTACTTGCTCACGCCATTCAATTCAATTCAACTTAAACTTAACCAAAAACAATAAAAATAAAAGTAAATTTTATTTATACGGTTTATACAATAGTTGTAATACCCTTCAATAATACAAGGTATGATCTAAAAAAAAAACGAACTTTAAAACATAGAAGACATAGCGCCATCTATTAAATTTTGGCAGTGTTAGAAAGCTATATTTTTCTTCTTTCGAAAGCAGCTAAGTTCATGCTGATCGTTGGACAGGTTACAAAATGACAAACGTTTCAATAGCAGCAGTTTTTGTAGTTATGTCGTAAAAGCATAAGGACAAATATTAAATTTTGTTTTAAGCTCGGTCAAAAGTTTGCTGAGAGTTATGAATTGTTAACAAAGTTTCTGATGATGATTGTATGAGTCATACTCAAGTTTACACGTGGTTTACACGATTTAATAAAGGTCGTGCTGATTTAAATGATGATTCAAGACCTGGTCGACCCGAAGCATCTAATCGTGCTGAGTTATTGGAAAAAGTAAGTAAAATAAACGCTAACGATGCAAATTTCGCTGTGCGAATGCAGTAGCAGAAGAAATAAATTCATTTTACTGTACAATCTACAAAATGTTAACTGAAGTTTTGAGTAAAATAAGGGTGTATGCACGTTTTATTCCACATCACAGTTAAAAGATGAGCAAAAAAAAGACATCATTTCAACAGCTGAAAACGATCCAGATTTTCTTGATTCGATCATAACTGGTGATGAAACATGATGTTTTAAATATGATCCTGAAACTAAGCGACAATCTGCAGAATGGAGACCAAAAGACGAGTCAAAACCTAAAAAGTTGAGTTTATAAAAGTCAAGAATCGAGACAATATGTTGATAACTTTGTATGATTCCAAGGGTATTGTTCACAAGAAATTTGTTCCAGAAGTTCAAACTGTCAATGTAGAATATTATTTACAAGTTTTACATCGTTTGTGGACGAGAGTTCTACGTGTTAGGCCCGAATATTCCAAAGGAAAGCAGCTGTTTTCTTTGCTTGATTGTGCACCGCCTCACAAGACCAAAAAAGTTAATGAATTTTTAATGAAAAAAATAGATTTGTGTCTCATTGATCACCCTCCGTATTCGCCTGATGTATCACCGTGCGATTATTTTCGCTTTCCAAAAATTAAAACTGCAATGCAAATTAAATAACAACGTTTCCGACTCTTTTTAAATGCAGATATTGTGAACACCCAAAATCAAATTTAGTTAGTGGAGAGAATGACTATTTTTTTTTCTGATTTAAGTGTAAAGTAAAAAAATAAAAGGTATAGTATCACAAATTGCATTATTAACAGTTTTCAAGAAAACACCTTCTGTGTTATCGTCTTACAATCTACTTCTAATATACTCGTATGTACAAACTTTACCGTTGGTATCAAAAAATTGAGTGTAGCTTCAAAAATATTGGGCATGAATCTGTTTCTTGTTCGGCCAATATTGGATCGTTCTATTTACATTCTCTGGTTCTTTCCAATTTCTTACATATATTTTGTCAGATTTTGTTGCGTTCTTTATGCGTAAACGAGTATTAGTCTAATGAACAAATATACAGTTCCGATATAGACCTATATTGGATTCTATGCTCCCTGTCGGAGTTTTATGCTTTTGTGGCCGGATTCGGACCAATGGCATAAATTATTTTGGCATATAATATTAGTAGCGTTCAAGAGTTTTGTTGGTGTATCAATTCTTTTTCTTTTTTTTTTAATATTACATTTTAAGATTTTAGCTGACATTAGTAGCTGCTGCTACTACTTCTACTACTGAGCTGCTTTTGGTATTTAATAATATCTATATATATATATATATATAAATAGGTAAGCGCAAATTATGCACACTCTTTTTAACACTCTTAAACACAACATCTTCGCCGGATGTTTTTTCTTTTTTTGTTTTGTTGGGAAGAATGTGAAGAGGAGGACGGACGAATGTAATTTTTTTATCTAAAGTATTGCGTCCAAAGTAGGTAAAAACCATGTAACGCGCGTGGATAATCACAAAGACTCTCTCTCTCTCTCTCTCTCTCACTCTCTCTCAGCTCTCTCAATTTGCTATTTATTTTTTTTGTTTCTTGCGATTCCTTTGGTTTCAATTGGAAAAATAGCGAAGAAACTATCTTTATCTCTGTCGTGCTCTTAGGAGCGTTTCACATTGTACAGCATGTCGATCGAGCAGCTCGACGTTAGTCTCGTAACTGTTGTAGGCGCACTTGCAAACATATTGGCGCGCATCAGTTGAACTTGTTTTTTAATAAGGTTTTTGTTGGTAAAATTTTAAAATAAAAGGAATCAAATACATATTTAAAACAAAAGAAAAATAATTGATACACCAACAAAACTCTTTAATAACTATGCATTTATTAATTACACAACTGCGCATAAATTATTGCAAACAAATTCCTCACATATTGCCGCTCTCTTTCTTTGGTGGCCCTTAGAGCAGGATTATCCAAAAGGAGAGTATATTTTTGTACAGTGTACCAAAATACAAAACCAATACAACGTAACTAATTCAAATTTTTGTCTCTCGTTAGCATCAAGCAGCCGACTTTGGCATGCGTTCGTTCGTATGTGTGTGTAAACGCGAGAATGTTCGTCCCCATGGGGCTATGGCTGCACAGCGTTGGTTTAGAGGCGAAAGCATTTTCCGTGATAATCCTTTATTATGGACATTTTGATTATTGGGCACTTTAAAGACAAAAAGTCGAATTTCGACCACTGGGAGAACTCTACTAGTACTCAAAAATTGGCAGTGGATTTTTATGGAGGCTGTACTTCATACTGTTTATTTCAGTGCGCGTTTCAGACGGATATTTAAACCTTTAACAAAACTAAACGAATAAAACATAAAGCTAAACCAAGACAGACGAAAAGGCACTGCTACACATATACATACGTATAGGGCCAAATCGACACGTTTCGCCAAATTTTCATGATCTTTATGGAAATGAATGGTATTGTTTTTAGTTATTTGAAAGTTTTTGAAGTTCGGCTACATTGAGCGACGTCTTCATAAAACAACTTAATGGAAATTATAAGACAACATGAATAAACACAATACTAGGTCGAGGTGTTGCGAATTGGTTAGCCGCTGAGCTGCTGACGTCGACCCATTGTAGTACTGTTTACAATTGAACTGCAAATGAGAAGAATTAAACACTATACCACATGCAGACAAGCTCACGAAACATTTATAAAAGCGCACATTTTAGTTAAATAGAGTAAATTTTAATAAACAAAAGTTATAAGACAATGCGATAATATTTGATTTAAACTAATTTTAATAAAGCACATTGATGTAACTAACTATCATTTATCTATCTAAATGAAAACACAAACTTCAACAAATGAATCTATTAGAACATTAACGTATGCTGTTTTGGTCTTTTCTTTCTCCAAAAATTCATTCAGCTTAATAGTTTCTTCAACGTCAAATTCAACAACATAAACCCAATACTGAGATCAATGAAAGTTTTTGCTACCGAAATTGTAAATTATTACTGTCATAAGACAAGCAAACAAATACAAAAAAAAAGTGTGCCCAAATCAACATAAAATACTAAAATCAAATATTTATTAGGTGAAAAGTTTGATTTTTCTTTGGTTTTTTTCTGACGGAAATGCAAAATGTCACACTCTTTGTCACCTGTTTTTTGAGTATATAAAGTATTTTCGGTAGCAAAAATTTTTGTTATCTGAGTACTCGATTTAAAACAGTTCGGGCCGAAAATATTTGATTGTTGTTTAACAGCGTCATTTTATATGAAGCTTTTTCAGTATCAAAAACTTTACCAGTATAAAAAATTTTATAGATTTCAGAGTACAAATTTTGTTCGGTATTTTTCCATAATATTAAAAATGTACATTGAAACGACAAGACTGTGAGTAGCCGGAATATATATATATATATTCCTTAACTTGAACAAGAAAGAGCGCACAAGGGTGCTGATAACTGTTACTATGATAAACACTGTAGTCAGTCTAAGCGTAAACATTTCAACCAAAGCATTGTATGCCTGTATTCTAAACTGTTTCGTTCTAGACATTTATGGCATATTTTTTTTTCTTTTTTTTTTGTGATTACCGTAACATATCGAGTGATCGCGAGCGATATCATATGGTCTAGGTCTCCGCATAGTGATTTGGGTATTTCTAGACAATACAAAATAAATTTGTATACAAAACCTGAAAATAGTAGGTTAACGATACAAACATTTAACACTCATGGCACTAGCAATATTTTGCCGTTGTCCTTTTCACCAAAGACTCTTACAAATAAAAGCTTAACTACCATGCCCTAACCGGTATTCCAAGCCGGTTACTACAAACGCTTATATTTATATCGAATATTGAAGCCTTTCAAAATATTTATAATATGTAAATACTTTATGAGCGCTTCAATAGCTTCTTTTGGCTGTGTGTTACAAACAACTGCTCAAACTTAATATACTGTTCTATTCCATATACTATGTGTATAGCGTATATATAACTTTTATGTGCATATCTTACATACAACATCTGTGATAGCTGCTCTAAAGCGTTTCAAATCTATTCAACTAACTGCCAAAGCGCATTTTCATTGTGTGTGTAGCGAAAAACGAAAGACTTAAGCAACGAACTTTGGTGCGCTTCATTTCTGCTGCAGATATTTTGTGGCTTTTGCTACAGTGCAGCGCTTCCGCAACATTTTCTTTGAATTTTTCAATGCATTTTGCTGGGAATTTTATGCAAATTTAATGTATTGTTTATTATTATTGTTGTTGCTGTCGTGTTCGGCGCACAAAAATGCAGAAAATAATAATTATTTAATTTAAAATGCATTGTTTAGAACGCGATAAGCGTGCGCGTCTGTTGGCTTCGGTGACCACACGTACACATTAATAGTACACATACTATGTACATATATATATATATATAAAAACTATGCCTGAAAAAAGATTACCAATACCAAGTGACAACACACGGAAACCTTTTAAATAGTTTCGACCGAGACATTTTTAAAATTCCACTTAAAATATCAATTTCAATTAAAAGAGAAACAAAACAAAAAAATAACTATAACAAGATTGTTAAAAGGAAATGCTACAGAAAATTTCACTGCTTATTTTCCAAAAAATACCAAAAAAATACCAAAAAAAAAACAAAATAAATAAATAAATACTTTTTTTTTGTATTTCATTTCATTTCATTTCATTTTTTTTGTTTTTTTTTTTTTTTTTGAGCAAATGCTCAGTCAACTGCAAAGAAGTGTGATCCAACGTCAATGCGATCAGTGTACACTTCACTGGACGACAACGCAGACATACTAAAGGTGATCGATCCAAGCTGAATTGTATCCAGGGAGTGTAAAGGTGGACACACTGAGAATGAGGTAAGCTTGGACGCAACGCAATGTCTGTGCGCGCGTTGACAACAGGGATCAATTTCAAACGCTTCAAGCGACTCGAATGACTCAAATGACTTTGTGAACGTGTATCTATAATCATATTTACTGGTATGTATCGTACAGAACTATATATGTACATACATACAGACATAAGAATATGAGAAGCATTAAATTGAAGCAAGAATTTTTGGCAGTCAATTGCACTTTTTTAGCGCATTGTTGCTTTTTTACGCTTTCGCTTGTGATGCTATAAACTTAGGCAGAAGGACATCAGTTGGCGATCGCACGCGTCTCAAGTGACACGCGTAACAAAATTTAAAAAAAAAATTATAAACAAAAAAATTAAAAAAAAAAAAACAAAACAAAAAACAAGAAAAAACGTTAACTTCGGGTGAACCGAAGCTCTAATACCATTCACACGAAATTTTAAATAATATTGTAAAACATAAAAGTGGGGGTTTAAATAGGAATTTAAAGTTGGTATTGACGTGTTTCATACAAATGCATAAAAGTGAGCTGTGAGTTTATGTGGGACTAGGGGGACTAGGGGGACTAAGTGGGCGCGACACGCCCTTTTGTATATGTATATGAAGCGGTTGTCCACTAAAATGCACAAAATCAAATTTCAAGCTTATATTGATTTCAATGAAGAATTTTTTCATAAAAAACACACAATTTCACGATGGGTTTGTATGGAGGCTACCCAAAAAAGTAAGCGGACCACGCCCATTAGGCTATGTATGTTACGCGGCTGACCATCAAAAGGCACCACATTGCATTTCAACCTTATATTGACTTTAATAGAAAAGTTTTTAATACAAAAAGTCAAAAGTGGGCAGTATGTTTGTATGGGGGCTACCCCAAAAAAACTGTGGTCCACGCCCGTTAGTCTAAGAATGTAAGCAGCTGATCATAAAAAGGTACCACATCGCAGTTCAACCTAATATTGAGTTTAATACAGAAGTTTTCATACAAAAAGTCAAAAGTAGGTCGTTGGTTTGTATGGGAGCTACCCGGGGGCAGGTCCCACCCATTAATTTATATGTCAAGCATCCGTCTACTAAAAGTTACCATATCAATAATTAATTTGATATTGTCTACAATAAAAATGTTTTTCATACAAAAAGTCAAAAGTGGGCTTGTATGGTAGCTACCCCAAATAGTGGGCGGGGCGGGTCAATCTTGACACTCTATTAAACTGCAATAAAAAGAGGTGTGTGCTTGCAAATTTTCAACTGGATAGCATAAAAATAGTTGAACTTAGTTGAACTTAGTTGAACTTCACACGAAATTTCAAATCGTTTAGTAGCAACATGTCCCAACGAAAAATGTATTTGTAAACATAGAAATCTAACCAATGTTTGTATGAAGACTACCTCTAAAAGTGCGCGGCACAAATCCATTGATATTTATGTAAAGCGTCCGTTCCTTAGAAGCCACCATAACAGATTTCAAGTTAATACTATTGACTGTATTCAAGTTTTTCATACAAAAACACAAAAGTGTGCAGTGGAATTATATGGAGCTACTTCAAAAGCGTGGCATATCACTATGAATACTCTATTAATTTGCAGTGAAAATAGATCTAGAGGCAGAGTTTCAGCTGGCTTTATCAAAAACTATCAAATAGACAGACGGACATAGATAGATCGAATCATCTGGACGAACTGATTAAGAATATACAAGTATAGTGTTTTTTTTTTAAAGCTTCCATTTTCCATACATAAAGTCTACACTGTCATAAATTGATGAAAACAGTCATTTGTGCGCAGTTCGGTTTGTCACATTTTAGCATGTATAGACTAACGCCAGAATAACGTTTGCAAATTGTACAACTTTATTTCGAACATCGTGGTTCAGTTCGGGAATGTTGCCATGCAGCGCTACGTGCATTTTACGTTTTACATAATCATTCATGTTTGGCAAGTTTATTTAATACATGTTATCCCCGAAGAGCGGTTGCTTGTAGTCTCCGTGATCTATACGTTCAAACAGATGTTCGGACGGAGGGACGGACGCCCAGACGGGCATGTCTACATCGACTCGTCTTCCGAGTATGCCACGCCTCCCTTTTGTTTTTTCCTTAAAGCTACCAATTATCATTAGACTACGGTGAAAATGTTGAGCAATCTGCATCATTAAGTTGCTGTTTTACTGTCATTAAAAGCAAACATGACAGAAGACAGACTTTTCAGCCAGAGAAACCCATTGCTCCAATACTTGGGTTCTGCTGTGTTGCGATGGCTACATGTTTCAAAAACTTGACCAACGCTATGCACTACTTTGAACTCACACACACGATAGCGTCATTTTTGGCAGCCTCCTGTTTTCTGTGCTGCTGTCTGCCCTTCTTGCCCGCACTCAATGGCTATCGAATACAAGCCTAATGATGCAGTTTGCTCAAAATTTGAATGTTGTGCATTTCAAAAATAAAAAACTACCAGCGGCATTCGACATACTATCGCGTACATATCGGGTATATAAATCTCAAATACTCTACTATAAAAATATGAAAAGTAATCACATTTTTTTTTTTCAATTGAAATACAGTTTGAACAATGTATCCTTTATTTTGATGTAACCCCCTTTAAACTAATAGTTTCAAACACAAAAGCGAGTAACGATTTTTGTATACTATTCAAGAACTTTCATAAACAGCGCAGATCGTTTTGCTATTCAAATTATGTCGCTGTGTTTGGGGGGAGCTACTAAATTATCTACTATCTAGAAGTTCAACACAAAGAATAATAGAAATTAAACTTTACCATTCTACGCCTACATACATATGTAGGTTAAGGTACAGAGTAGATAAACGTTAATTTATGCAAAAATACTGCTTTTGTAGCTTATATTTTCAATATTACAATCAAACGTTTTATCATGCCTTTGTATCTGCTTTGATTTGGCTATTTGTTTTAGCATTTATTAGTTTTATAGCGTCATTAATTCTTATTAATTGTTTAATCGATATGCAAATGATGACAAACGTCGCTTAAACGTCGCCACATGGCGCGGCAATATAATTGCAAGCAACTGGGTAGCCGGATAGCTGGTTAGCTGGTTAGCTGGTTAGCTGGTTAGCTTAGTATAACTCTATATAAACTAACTATAAGTATTTACGAGTATTAGCAGCACTGTGTTTAAAGTTGTTGCATTCCTATTTATTTTTATTTTTTTTTTTTTATTTGGAAGCAGCTAATTTGAATGTTAAACTGTAAAATTATGTATCAAAGTTCGCTGTGCAGACCATTCAAATTTCAGCTGTCGAAATTTCCGCGAAAACAACGTTTCGTGTCTACACATACCAAGGGCCAGACCAGGGCAGCCCACGCTGTTTGAATATTGCTTTTAACAGCTTAATCGCAGCTAGTGAAAGACAAGTAATAAATTTCAAAAATATTTTGTATTTTTGGAAAAAACATACAAGAACACATACTTACTATATGCAGATACATAGCGCGTGAAAGCGTATCAATCACTCGCAAGCGTTTTGGTTTAAATTTCATTTTATGCTTTCATTCACAATATTTATATAGTAGCATTGGTTTATTTATTCGGTATTAGCAGTTTGTCAGACAGTTTGTAATGCATTAAAGGAGACAATGTATGCCACATATAGCAGACTGATCAACAAATAAATGGAATATTCCGTACTTGACAACGAAAATAGTCGGGATTTTTGTACAAAATGCGCTGAGTTCTTCAATTCTTTTGTATTCTTTTTTTGTTTTTTTTTTTTTTTTTGGTATTTGAAGTTCTAGTTTTATTTAAATTCTAATTTAATTTTATTTTATTTACACAGCTCATAAAAATGTTGTTTGCTGCAGAAAACTGATGTTGAGCACAAAGTCTCATCATCTTAGCTACTTCACCTACCATACACCCAGCACATCGACTTGCTGATTCGCAAGCAATTCTTTTTCTCATTGATTGTCGCAACAAAGACAAAAATATTTATGTATATTACTCCAATCATGACAAAGTCGAATTAGTTGAGAGCAGCAGAGAGAGAGTCTCTCTCTCTCTCTCTCTCTCTCTGCTGCTCTCAACTAATGAGAGTAAATTTGAGTTTGCTTTCAGGCTATTTTGCGCTCAGTGATTAATATAAGAATTTTCTACTAACATCAAGTCAAAACGAACTTATTTTTTTCACTGAGATTTTTGAACTTGGCTTATGTACAGGCGTACGTACTTAAATTGCACTTTCATTGCAAGCATATAAATAAAAAATTTTAATGATTTATGCGCCTGATTTTTCAATCAAGCCCGTTTATATTCTTATATCTTATAGTGGGCTTGACACATTCATTTTATACACTTTATATGCTTATGAATAAGTAGTATAACTTTTATAGTCAATCTTTTAGAGTCATCGCGTTCTCGTTGCTCATATCGACTGTCAGACGGACAGACATAAGGACATGTCTATATCGACTTGAGTTTTGATGTTGATCAAGAATACTCGTATGTATACATATGTATACAGTTTATGTGGTATTTTAGGTTTGTGTATAAAGATACAAAAAAGATATAATGAATTAGGCTTGCATGTATTTCGAACTGATGTATCTATGGATCTATTTTGCAGCCATACAGTTCACTCTCCCGTTTTAAATTAAACAATTGTGCTGTTAGAAGCCAAATATGACAATATCATATGGCAGGCATACATAGTCGCGGTCCTTGATTATAAATGATGCACAACTAGTTTGGATATAGTTTAATTTAGTTTGCTCTTAGCCAATGTAGCTTTGTAACGAAAGTAAATCAATAGCTTGCTTATATTATACAATACTAAGTTACATTTTCAATACTTGCGTATAACTTAATAGCTCAGTTTTTCCCCCATATATCCAAGTTTTCAATTTCACGCCTGTTAATCAGACTATAAAACGTATTGTCTAGTTTGACCACCCAATAAATATATTTCAAAGATATTAGTTTAAGAGCTGCCAACTTGACTGCACAATTTCGATAGCAAAAACAAAACCCAATTGAAATTTTTCATCATCACGAGCAGAGCTACTCGAATTCGATTTATAACTATTGAAAAAAATTCACTATCCTACTAAATTTTATAAATTAGAAAGTTTGTATGGATGTTTGTGGATGTTTGTTACTCCTTCACGCAAAAACTAATAAATGGATTTTAATGAATGATTTACAATAATATAGCTCATATATCAGAATAACATATAGGCTAGCTAGGTATTTGATTATTTATTAAAGGAAAACAAATTGTGTCTTTTTGTGATTTGTTCATATAATCTTGATTTTAATTTTATTATCCGCACACTGGATAATAAAAAGGGAAAGCGTAAGTCTAATCTTTCCCAAAGTTCGAATAAAGAACGAGCTATAAGAGTTGCTAGACGTGACGAGACATTTCCACAAGCTGAACTGCGAATGCTTGAACAGGCGTCGCGTGAGGCAGCACATAGAGCTGATGAGACACGAGAACAGTCCCAAGCCCGGCGTCAACAGCATGCTGAATATCTAGCATCTCAACGGGTGCTGAGACATCAGAAAAGAAGGCCACAATCTTAACTGGCGAAGCCAAGGAAGACAATGTGCTTATACCACGCAACTATGCTAAGAATAATGCCGGGAAAGCGTAAGCCTAATCCTGTGATTTGTTGACAGTCATTGAAAATGCAACTTTTAATGGGAACTGCAGGCGCTTCAAATTAAATGGTAAGTTATAAGGTATGATTGTCTTATGTGATGATCATTTCTGGGACCAGCGACGCGGGTCGGGACAACTAGTTAAAAATATATCGAGCAATAGCATATCTTAGAAATACGTATTTTCTAATAAATTTCTGAGTCATGAAAACAGCTTAAATACAATAAAATAGTTTTAAACAGGTTTTGTAAGGAAGATTTACGTTTTATAGTAGCTTTTTAGTAGTTTTTTATAATAAAAACAAGAAAAAACGTTAACTTAGATTGAACCGAAACTATAATACCATTCACATGGGGCAGAATTGGTTCAAATAGGGGCTACCCTAAAAAGTTAGCGTGTACCAAACGCCTACTAGTGGCTGTGCATGCAGCGACCATCTATAAGATGCCACCATAACGAATTTCAAGTTGGTATTGACGTTTTTCATACAAATGCATAAAAGTGTGCTGTGGGTTTGCATGAGACTATCTCAAAAAGTGGGCGGGACATGTCCATATATGAAGCAGTTATTCACTTAAATCCAACAAATCGAATGTCAAGCTTAATATTAACTTATATTAAGAATTTTTTCATAAAAAAACACAAAAGTGGTAGTTCGGTTTGTATGGGAGCCACACCAAAAAGTGGACGAGAAACGCTCATTAGTCTATGTTGGCTAAGCATCTGTCCATAAAAAGGCACCACATCGTATTTCAACCTAATATTGGCTTTAATAAAGAAGTTTTTCATAGAAAAACACAAAAGTGCACGGTGGGTTTGTATGGGGGCTACCCCAAAAAGTGGACGTGGCGTTTAAATCTTGACACTCTATTAAACTGCAATAAAATGAAGTGTTTCTGCCAATTTTCAATTGGATAGCATAAAAATTAAAAAAATATAACAGCATCCAGACAGACAAAGAGACGAACATGGCTATATCGATTCGTCTCACCGAACTGATCAAGAAATATATTCTTGATCAGTATATATATCTTGATCTTTATATTTTATTTTATGGGGTCTACAATGCCATTCAATTCATACACCTCACAATTTGTTTCATGTTAAAAAAATAGTTCAACCAAAACTCACGCATTTATTTGCTAAATAATTCTTTTTTCAATGCGAGTAGTTTCAAATATGTACTATCTACAAATGTGTAATCTCATTTTGAACAAAAATTAGTTTAGTACAATTTTAAACGCAGCTTGAAAAAATTATACATAATGAAGGTGTTCGTTCCTATTGTTTCGAATTTCAGTGTTTAGTACTAGCATGCGTGCCCGTGTGTAAATGAAATACATGCTGACAAACGCAAATTAACGTTAAGATACTTACACACAGATACACACAAACACACACACACACCTATACTCTTAGTTAGGCGCGCGAACAGACACACACACACACAGACACACAGACACAGCCAACTAGGCCGCATTTAAAAATGCACCTGCGTGCACTGGACTGACTCTGTCAAAAGAAAAAAAGTAAACAAATATTTTCGTTTTAACGTTTATTTTATAACCAATTTCATTTTGACGCTTTTCAGTTTGTTTAATGTCATTTTTGTGGTTGTTGTTGTGGTTGTTGTTGTTATGGCTGTGTCCATCGCCAGTAAAGTTAAGTTTTTTTATCTATTAAACTTATTATTGAGTTAACAACAAAACTATTTACTATTATGCGCAATTCGGAACATGTAGCTTCGAACTAGCCACAAACCAATAAAATATTTTGTACTATATTGTATCTTTTTGCGTCAATTTTCTTTATTAATACGTGTCAAATTATGCGCTACATTGAAGTAGAAAAAAGCGAATTACTGTTCAATTGAATTGTTATAAATGAGCTGTAACAACGTGAAACAATGCTAAATTTATTATGCAGAAGAATGATGATAAATTCGCTCAGTGAAGTAGACTACTATTAATGAGAGCCATTTCAACATTTTATTCATTTAACATACTACTTCAAACAGATATAAAATGATTTGTTTAATTAAAATTGTTTATTGAGCTTAACGAAATAAGCATCTCACATATTTATACATGCCCAACCACTGCGTTGGAAGCAATTCTAGATCTAGCACCACTGCATCTGCATCTAGAAATTGAGTATAAAACTAAGGAAACACTCCAGAGACTGTTAGTTAAAGGAAACAAAGTCACCTCAATTTATTGTCAGAAACGTCTCTCTACATGGACACAAGCAGAAACACTAGTGTCCATGCCAAGGAACGGAATAACAAGAAGGAATGTCTTCAATCGGAACTTCACCTGACATGGTCCGATAAGAAGACTTGGACATCGGAAAAATCATATGCGTTAAAACCACATACGATCAAGTGGTATACGAATGGATCTTTGACAACAGTAGGAACTGGTCGTAGGACTCAGATTAAACCACTGGGAGTCCTTGTGCAGATATACCAGCATATTTCAAGCTGCACTGTGCGCTATAATTAGATGTGCACAGTGTAAGTTGGATAGAGAGAGGCTATAGCAATTGTGAGATTGCTATTCTATCAGACAGTCAGGCGGTGTTAAAAGCATTAAGCTCAAAGACCGTCAAGTCCAAACTAGTGGAACTAATCCGCAATGAAACAAATAGGGCAAAAGAAGCAGCACTGGACCAAGGACTAAGGCAAGCAAAAATATTCCTAGGGCGATTCGACCCGCGTACAGCGAGAGCAATGCTTCAACTAGATAGAAACCAGCTGAAAACATTGACAGGAATACTAACAGGACACTGTCGACTGAGGAAACATCTGTGTACGATGGGTGTATATAATTCCCCAGAATGCAGATTTTGTGATCATAAGGAAGAGACTGCTCTTCATATTGTTGCAGAATGTGAAACAGTAGTCTGCAGTAGATTTCGTATGTTGGGCTGAAGACAAACTAAAGGAAACACATCTCGACGTTCTTGACACTGACAAAGTGGTTCGCAGAGTAGCTGCGGAGGAAATAGGAACAAATATGGTATCACAAGGGGCCTATGCTGGCCTAAGTGACAATGTGGGGTTTTGAACATGTTGGCCATCCTTACCTAACCTAAGAAAATAAAGCACATTGTGCAAAGCTATTAATTCGCTTTGTGCACATGGAGCGGTATCCATGGAGAGGTTTCCACAAAACTTGCTTATCGTTGCATAACTTCAATTGTCTGCATTGAACAACAGTATGGAGATTATAGTATATGGACATTATAGTGTAAGGCGAAAATTCAAAGAAAAAAACCGTCGAATTTTCGTAGAATTTTTGAAAAGTCTTGAACTTGGCATAAATCGCAGTAAGTTTTGTCGCTTCTAATTTGAGATATAGCTAGAATAGTGCAAATATCTTCTAGAAAATGATTAGCTATATAAAGAATTTCAAGTTGAAAACAAAGTTTAGCAGAAAAAATGAAACTTTTTGACAGTGTTAACTAGTGTTATACAACACAAAAAGAAAAATGAACGGTTCGGCATGATATTTGTTGTGGTCTAGTGTAATTTAAAGAGATGAGATACTATAATTCAAATACAACATACATCAGTTAGTTAAAGTGTTTTACTAAATTTAAGTATTAATTCCCAACTAAATTCCTTTTAGTCTCGTTGCTAAATACACAATCCCGCACAAATCATTTTCTCTTGCTTTATTTTGTGGTTTACTTTTGATTGACTTTGGTAACACAAATTCCAACCGCAGCTCAGCTGGCGTTGATGTTTGCGTGTGTGTGCGTGTGTTTGTGCTAGTGTCACTCTAAGCTCAGCATTTGTTTAAGCATAATTTAATATAGCAAATGATTTTGTGGCATTTCTAGTTGAACAACAACAACAACTTAAACAGAATGAAGCCTCACTTCCGCCTATATTAAACCGCTTTAAGAAAGCAAACAACTATAGAGGCAAACGGAGCTGAAATTAATAAATTCTAATCTATATGTAGAAGACTATTTATTTAGAATGAAATATCTTTGCGTATGTATAGTGTTTAAATACGTTTTGGCATGTGATTTTATATACAATTTAATAAATAGCATAAATGATTTTAAATTTTCCAACAGTAACAGTTGTTTAAGCGCACATACAACGCATGTATCTGACCGATACAACTTACGTAAGTCTGTCTGGCATGGGAAACTATCGGGTAATAACGGCCATAGAAAGCTTCTAGCCAATAAAATACTTAACAATACTCGAAGTATAGATATTTGAAATTAGTTAGTAAAGTTTCTGTTGTCACAAAGGCTTCGGTTTCGAAACCCGCTTAGGGCATGGTAGTAAAGTTTTTATTTGTAAGAGTGTTTTATGTAAAAAGTGCGATGGCGTAGTAGTGCCAAAAAAGCCCTCATGCTAATCGTTTGACTGGTTACAAAATGACACACGTTTCAATAACAGCAGTTTTTATAGTTATGTCGTAAAAACAAAAGGGCAAATATAAAGTTATGTTTTAAACTCGTTAAAAGATTTGCTGAGACTTACGAATTGCTGAAACTAAGCGACAATCTGCAGAATGGAGGCCTAAAGTCGAGCCAAAACTTAAAAACATTGCGTTTTCAGAAGTCAAGAATCAAGATAATGTTGATAACTTTCTATGATTCCAAGGGTATTGTGCACAAGGAATTTGTTTCAGAAGTTCAAATTGTCAATGGAGACAATTATTTATTCTACGTGTTATAGGCCCGAATATTTCCAAGTAACGCAGCTGTTTTTATTGCATGATAATGCAACACCTCACAATACCAAAAAAGTCAATGAATTTTTAATGAAAAAACAGATTTGTGTCTCATCGATGACCCTCTGTATTGTATTGAGTTAAATGGATTGTAATTTGAAACATAATACCATGCATGTTCTATTTTATAACTAAAAAGTTTCGGTTATTTTTAGATCACTTCGTGTATATGTACATATAGGGTGTCGCAGGATGTACGCCGGATTTGATTTTTGTGAAACATTTATTGAAACATAAAGTAGACACATCATGAGGTTATGTATGGAATAACACATCGGGCAAATGGCCGCCTCGGCTTTGCCGCCTCTTTCGCGCTCTTTTCGTGAAATGTTTCATAAACGTTTTGCATAAATGTTGCGGTATTTCATTGATGCAGCGTATAATTTCTTCTTTCAATGCTTGACGTGTCGTGGGCTTATTCACATAAACTTCAAAAAACGCCAAAAAACGCCAAAGAAAAAAGTCTGGAGGCGTCAGATTACATGATCTAGGCAGCCAGTTCTGGTCACCAAAACGCGAGAGGACACGACCGGAAAATGGCTGATGCAGTAATTGAACTGTTTCTCGTGCTGTATGGTATGTGGCACCATCTTGTTGAAACCACATGTCCTCCACATCAATATCTTCAAGTTTCGGCAAAAAAAAAAAACGGGGTTAAAATTTCAGGATAACGAACACCATTCACGGTTTGAGTATGATCTGCCTCATTTTCGAAGAAAAATGAACCGATGATGCCTCCAGCCCAAAATCCACACCAAACAGTGACACGCGATGTTTCTCATAAATCACTCCTGGATTTTCTGAGCCCCAAATGCGATAATTTTGCCTGTTAACGAAGCCATTGAGATGACAATGAGCCTCGTCACTAAAGATTTTGTCTTCAAAATTGAAATTTTCTTGTGGTTGTGGTTTTTTAACAATGCCCGATGAGCTATTTAACCGAAGTGTTATTCCATACGTAACCTCATGATGTGTCTACTTTATGTTTCAATAAAACTTTCATAAATTTTCAAAAAACAACAGTTTTTTATTTAAAAATCAAATCCGGCGTAAAATCTGAGACACTCTTTACTTTCAACACTGTCAGAACGATATTAAAATTATTTATTTATACTGAACACTGCCCACTTACACCAAAACCAACACACCCCTTATGCACACCTTTACGTATGTATGAAATTTTTGCTGTCAAATTTTTGTATATTATAGCAAACAACAAAGAAATTGTTTGTAACAAATTTAGCTGGTTGTTGCGAAGAGCTACGAGTGTGTATGTGTGTGTGTGTGTGTGTGTGTGTGTGTGTGTGTGTGTGTGTGTGTGTGTGTGTGTGTGTGTGTGTGTGTGTGTGTGTGCAAGAAGCAAAAAAAAACAGCAATAAAAGCACTTAGCATGCGAAACTGTTGTTGTATTGCACTTTATTATAGACGCTTTGCTCTTTGAACGTTGATTTTGTTTATATAATTCATATGGTTAATGCAAAGTGCTGACTGTTTGTATGCGATCACACGAAAAAAAAAAACAGTACAAATTCCATAGCTTAACTATACTCACGCAAATGTTCATAACAACACTAGATTGTTTTCTTCGTAAAAGATGCTCCTCTACGTAAAAAAGTGATAAACTAAACATTTCTGAAGCGTTTCGAGTTTTGCTCGTCGAACTAAATTTTGACAGCAAAATAATTGCCATATTTCTTTCTATTGCTCTGTAACTACTGAACCGATTAACGTAATTATCGAACAAAATTTTAAGTTAATTTAATTATATTTGATTTGGTATTCTAAGTAAGTAAATCGTTTAAACCAAAGTCGAGATATTTTAAAATATATATATATATATATATATATATATATATATATATATATATATATATATATATATATATATATATATATATATATATATATATATATATATAAAAGACTACCATTGGCTTCTACAATGCCTCAGCCTATGCTAAAGAAGCTTACATAAACAAAAATGTGCACCTCTGGCCTAGGCACATTAACTCAGCTTGTTTTACCCCAGCTTAAAGTCATTTATACTAACGTAGCACAACTAAAGTTAAACTAAAGTTAAACTAAAGTTAAATTTAACCAATAAGAAATGAAAACCATTTTGTTTATATTTATGTCCAATTAGATAATCATTCTTCTCATATTTGTATCTAACTATCTATCCTACACCTACACCTACACCTATGTATCTTTCGGTTAGTTAAATATTTTCTTTAATAACACTTACCGCAGTCGCTGTCACTGTCATCGATAGTGCTCGCCTGATCGCCGCTAATGCTGCTGCCCCCGCCGCCGGATGTAAGCATATGATGATGATGATGATTATGATTATGGTTATGATGATGTTGTTGCTGATGATGATTATTGTTATTGCTGTTGCTGTTGTTGTTGTTGTGGTTGTTATTATTGTGATAAGCCAATTCACGTGAATTGGCAAATGGCATAGCACCACTTCCGGCGCCGCCAACGGCACCATTGCCGAGCGACTGCAGCACCACCAGCGGCGAGCGCGGCGAACGTGAACGTTCATCTAATTCAGCGGAACGCGCTGCCAGCGCTGCTGCATCCAATTCACGTAGACGCTCGCGTTCCTGTTGCAAAGCTGCATAATGCAAACCATTGGCGGCATGTGGAAAGCCAAGTAACGCTGACATTGGTGGCGAGCCTTGTGGCACGTTATGAGATGTTGTTGACGTTGGCGGTGGCGGTGCCAGTTCAGTAAAGGGCCGTTGTGTTGTTGTTGTTGGTGATGCTGTAGCGCTGCCTGCATTTTGGCGATAGTGTTGCTGTTGTTGCTGTTGTTGTTGGTAGTGTTGCTGTTGCTGTTGCTGGTGATGATGATGTTGCTGTTGCAGCAAGTGTTGCTGCTGTGCCAAATAATGCTGCAATGCCATCTGATGTTGATGATGATGTTGATGATGATGCGTATTGGCATGTGGCGGTTGTAACGCATGATTTTGGTGTTGTTGCTGTTGTTGCTGTTGTTGCTGTTGTTGCTGTTGTTGCTGCTGTTGTTGTTGTTGTTGTTGTTGTTGCAGCAGCAACTGTTGCTGCTGTTGCTGCGTTTGCTGCACTCCATGATTCGTTGGACTAAGTGGACTACGACTACGACTACGGCTACGACTTCTACTACGACTACGGCTATGCCGTCGACTATTACGTTGATGCATGGCCGCTGCTGCTGCTGCTGCGGCTGCTGCCGCTGCTGCAGCGGCTGCAGCGCTACCCGCCAATATATCAGTGATCATAAAACGTGAACGTGTCGCTGTGGCCGCCAGTGCGGCATTGGTCGATTCGCGTGTTAATGGCATTCCTGTGGCGCCAGTTTGCAATGCAACGGTGGGAGCGGCAGCAGCTGCGGTGGCGGCGGACATCTCCGGTGGCATGGTGGTCATTGGCGTTGCAAAAACAAATTTTCCAACGTACAATTTATTGTCAGTACAAAATTGCACAAAAGTTCAACACTTTTAAATATACAAATCGATGGATAATCGATTTTAGACAACAACAACAACAATTGTTTTGCACTTGTATCGTTTTTAAATACTTTTTGCTGTACTTTTTTTTGTTTTTTTTTTTTTTTGTTTTAATTTCGCTTTTGTTTCTTTTAGTTATATTTTTTTTTTCACATTGTATTGTCACTGTTTACTTTAGTTTTAATATACGCGCGCGTATTTTTACGTTCGAAATGTATTTTTGTTACGTTTATCACACACAAAAAAAAAAAAAAAAAAAAATATACTGCAAATGTTTTTTTGTTTGAAAAAGTTTATCTAAAGCCAAAAACAAACAACAACAAAAAGCGCGTCTTTCTTCTTCTTTCTTTCTTTCTTTCACTGACTTTTTGTCTTATTGTCTTTTGTGGCTGTTTAAGCGACAACGCTGAACCGCTCGCCTTTGCATTCGAAGCGCGACTGAGCCGAGTACGGCGCGGCGCCACCAAAGCGGTTTAATGCGCTCTTTTTGGCCAACAGACACAATGAAAAACCAGTCTTTACACACACTCACACACACACACACGCAGGCACATACGCACACATTATGCGCCATGCATTGAAATTGAGAGCGGGTGAGAGAGCAATAAAAAACCAATACTGCTTTGCCATTTCGTGCACTTGCACAACTCTCGTTGTCTCTGTCGCACTTGGTTTGTGTACTCGGCTTTATGCTTCCCAAAATATCTGCTGCTCTCATCTCTCTCTCTCTCTCGCATTACTTTTGCTTACACACAGTTATGTGTGGTGAATTTCTATGCATACTTGTTCAGCTATACTTATTTATGTGTGTGTGCATGCATGTGCCGCTCGCACATTTATTGGTCGTAATTGCTTTCAATTGACATTCATTAGTCTTCAATCAAAACAACAACAACAACAACAACAACAACAACAATAACTACAACTAAAACAACACACACAGCGCCATCGCAACAACGTTTATTGTTTTTGTTTTTATCACATATTTGGCGTGGTGAATTTCCGCTTAAAACAATGGCCGCTGCCGTTGCCGCTGCCGTTGCCGTTGCTGCTTAATGCTGCTGCATATTAATTTTTAGTTTCGTTCTTTTGCATTTGAATAATTAAATGTAGTTAAATGTAGTTGAATGTATTTGTGTAGATATGTACGTACATCGCTAGCTTAAAGTCTACGCACTTTCTCAATGCAATTTTATCTAAATACCTATGTATGTGTATGTGTGTGTGTGTGTGTGTTTGTGTGTTTATAGCTGAATAAAATTTGATGCTGTTTTGAAACTAAATTAAGTTATTGGTTTTTTTACAAAAAGCATAAAATCTTTGACCTTGCAAACTGTGCAAAAATTCTAATTTTGTTTAAAAGTTGTTAAAAACACTCTAGAAAACACAAGAGTACAAAATTTTACAATCAATACGCATATGCATATGCACGCACATTAATTATTGCTAGAACAGCAACAAACGGCTCATTAATTTTGTATTTGATAATTAAAATCCTTAAATTTGCATTTTGCAGATTTAACTTTCGAACGTAAGCAGCTTGTTAAGCTTTGCGTACACGTGTAGCTTTGCGTAGTATAGACTACATTTACTGCTATAGAAATATGTTGTTTTTATTGCGAGTGCCAAAGTTTTTACGAAATATTCAATATAAATTATTAAGTAAGAACTTGTGTACTTGTGTTCTCGCATAGTCAAGCAGCTCTCAAATTGCTTGACCCTCACGCTGCAAAAGAAATAGAAGTGATCATAGTATATCACAATTGGTCAATATGTGTGGGCGCAGAGTCTTTCCAAGCCGGCCACCACACCCTAACTTAACCTAACTTGCCTAGAATATGTTCCATCAACATTTTGCCTGTTTTCGCAGTATTCAACAGTACATATGTAAAAGCATCCACGACTTGTTGACCTATACTTGAGGTTTAAGCTCAACCCCCTGTGGTCAGCTTTTTGCTGTTTTGACTGTAATACTTTCATTGGATAGGTCGGCTACCACCTTCCGAGAACCAATAGATGTGTCAGGCCGTGGTACACCCCTGTAATGCTTCCCATAAGGTGTAGCCTCTTCAAACTTACCAACCACATTTGGGACTTTGTATGAAAAGCTTTCTTATTACAGTCAATATCAACTTTAAGCATTATGTATTCGCTTCCTAGTGACGAACGCTTCACATACAGAGGAATATATAAGATTGCCCAAAATCTAATTGACATTTGACATTGGGACGGACGCTTCATATAAATATTGGAACCTTGAATTAAAAATGAGCGTTCTTTCTCGAAATTCACGGATTTATTATGCAAAAATTGTTACAAATATATTATTCAAAATATTGTCCATTGCTGGCCACAACTATTTCCCATCTTTCTGGCAATTTTCGGATACCAGCTCGGAAGAAAGACTCATCTTTTGAAACAATCCAATCATCGACCCATTTTTTGCATTCTTTATGCTATGAAGTGAACTTCTGCTGGGACAGGCCATGTGTCATCGACCGGAACAAGTAGTAGTTGGAAGGAGCAATGTCTGGAGAATACGGCGGATGGGGTAGGACTTGCAATTTCAGCGTTTCGAAGTAGGTCTTGACCGGTTTTCCGAAATGTCTACGTATTCCGGACGTTTTTGCTTCAGTTCGCGATTCAAACGCATAAGTTGAGTCCGATAGCGTTCCGATAGCAGCTCGTAGTAGATCACGCCGCACTGGTACCACCAAATTCAGAGCATAAGCTTCATATCATGAATATTCGACTCATCCACTCCCAATGATTCTTACAACTTCTGAAGCGTTTGGCATTGATCCACATAGAGCAACGATTTCAAGTCTTCGTCTTCAATCTTTTTGTGTTGACCCAGCCGTTCCTTATGTTCGACCTCCGACACGATTGTTCAGTTAGAGCATGCTCGCCGTAAACTTCCATTAAGATTCGATGACCCTCGGCCGCATTTTTCTTCATATTAAAGTAATGAAGAAGAACTCCCCGCAAAAACACTTTATCTGGTACGAAATTCGACATGTTCGAGGAAATATTTAGTATTGTTGTTTACGTTTCAAGCAAATGACACAAGCTGCCAAAGACGCTCATTGACAATAGGTTTTAGCGACAAGAAATTGGAAACTCGAACATTGGTTCATATATTAGTGTGAAACGCTCATTTTTAATTCAAGTTCTAATTATCAAGTGACACGTAACGCTCACTTTTAGGGGTAGGCTAAGTGCACAGTTGAAGAAGTTGACTATTTTCTCGTTTTATAGCTCAATTTAATATGGTTATTTTGCATACAACCTCGTCTCAACCCATTGTACAGATCAAATAAGAAACTTTGCTATAACTTATGTTCTACTATGTTCTACGCTACTTTATCAATACGTATTACACAAATTATTTGATATTGGACCAAATAAAATATTGCTCTCTTAAAAGAAAACTTTAACTTTCCGAATTCCACAAAACCATCGTCAACTTGCAAATATTTGAGATTCTGGCAAATAAACAACTAAAGAGCATCGATGACTACATGTCTTTACGGCGCATTATTGTAATCATGGCTAGATAGACTCGATGCAAAACAAATGTATATAGAACTCCCATAAATCTATCTCATTTATCTGAATATGTGCAACAAATTATTACTTTTACCATACATACTGCCATACCTAGTCCTTTCCAACTTAGCGCGGTATATCAATTTTGATACTCTATTAAACTGCAATAGAAAGAAGCCTATGTGTCAAATTACAAGCGGATATCTGGGAAATGCGCCACAGCACTCAACCGAACAGACAAACGGGCATGGCTAGTTTGACACGTCGAGCTGATAGAGAATATTTATACATACTTTATATGGGGTCTACGATGACTTTAATGCTTTAATGCTTTAAGATGTTTCAGGCAACACTATGTGTGAATGTTATAAAAACCGTGAAAGAAAAAAAAGAAAAAAAAACAAAAGAGAAAAGAGAAAAGAGAAAAGAGAAAAGAGAAAACAAGACAATATCTTATATAGCAATTTTATATGCCACGTTGTGTACCATTTTATACCGCTAGATTTTTATGGTGTTCTTAAAGAGCAAACATAGAAATTCTTTATCAAACCACAGAGCAGCAGGCAAGAAAACAATTAAACTAGCTGTGAATTATATACAATCCAAGCGCTCGTAATTCCCAATTAGTATGCCCTTCGAATCCCATTCACTTTGAAGAAACACTAGTAGGAAACTTCAAAAAAATGCTAATTTCTCTTTAGCAGCATAAAAATACACTTGCTCGAAAAAGTCTGCGTACACCAGAAAAAATGTCTCAGCTAATATTTTATGTATATTAAATCAAACTTGGTTTTATTCTATATAGTTTATTAATTGCTCTTAGCTAATAATATATTTGCTGTATTTTAATATTTAAAATTATAGTTGTAATTCATTTTATGATGCAACATGTCAGAAATGCATAACCGCAAAAGTCTGCGTACAGGCTTATTTTTTTTGGAAAAAATTATGTGTTACTAACTGGTAGGATAATACTTTCTCGCCAATACCTCCGTAAGACGTGTTGCCATGGAGTCCACAAATTTTTTTTTTTTTTTTGATCTTCAGTTGTAATTTTCTCCCATTCCTCCTTTATTATGTCTTTTTTATATTTTTCGAGTCCCACAAATGCTCTGTGGGAATCTCGTCCGAACATTGGAGAGTTGTCCCTAACTGATTAATTCATATTATAACGCAGCCAGAAAACGAATATCTAATCGAGTTCTAATGTTCGTTTCTACGTAGCATCCGTCGGCAAAGTTTTAATTTGATGAGGTATTACTCATTTATCTAAAATAGCAAGTCCGCAAAAATACTAGTCTCGTGGTCTCACTCACTAATACAGTTTATAAAAGCTAACAGCTCCACAAAATTAGAGTTAGAGTTAAATGCCAAAAAGAAAAAATAAAGATACATTTTCTACACATCACATCATTGGGCTCTATTTTTTTAAACTTTTGTATAAAAATGTTTTTGTTGGTTGATTTTGTTGTTAATTACGCTAGAAACAGCAAAATTTGGTGTATATTGGTGTATATGCAAAATAGAAATACATGGCATAGGTTCAGATTGGGCCACTATTAAGGATGTCCATCACATTAACTTGGCCTCCATTTTAAAATTTTCGTATGCAATTTTTATGATTTTATTATTAACTAGTACAAAAGAAACATGTAGCGTCTTACGTCAATCTTTACAAAATCTTCCATATAGTAGGTACAGCTTTGAGCACATTTGCAAACCTTTTACATTTTTGAGTTTTTGTATACTCACTCATTGAATCTTCTTCTTCTTCTTCTTCTTAAACATTTCATTATTTCATCATTTGCGGAAACTTTCTCTCTTTATGATAGAGATAAGTATGTAGGCGTCAAACCTCGTTCCTCGTTCACCATTTTGGAACCGACATTTTCATTTCGGGAATTTTAATGTTTGATGCGTAATCATCGACCTCATCTTTCGTAATTTGGCCAGCTTTTTCGATTTTTCAACCACTGTGTGATGCTTTGGGTTGATGGCTAGAACTGGAAAAAAAACTACAGGTGCCAAAAATTGAGCAGGATAAAAGATTGCAAGGTTAGAAGTTGTTCAGTCGAGGCTCTCAACTCGCTGCACAATCTGCTACTTGTCGAACTCTTCATCAAATGGATGCTTAAGTATTTCAGTCACACTAATGTATGCAGATGATGTTAAATTATGCTTGTGTCATATTGTGATGTTTCGTAGCACAGTTTATTGCAGGCTGACTTAAACTCACTTCACACCTGATGTCGTCTACATTTTCTTAATCGAAATTTCTCATATAATCGAATAATTATATATAATATTGAAATAAAACTTAATATAAAAATTTAAATATAATAAGTGAAACTAGTTTTAGTAAATTTCACCATTCCAACAAAATTATGTACTGTATGGAGCAGCAAGTACTACAATAAAATAAATTAACTGTTTTCAACAAACAAAATAAGAGCAAAGATCCTGTTTACGCCCCAGCACAATGTCAAGAATAGAATAATTTTTTTTGTTTTTTTTTTTTGGTTTTTTTTTTAATTATGAAAATTTGACAATTTGAATTTTATTTTGTTTTCTAAACTCAACACAGCTGTGAAACATGCAGCTTCGTACTCAACACGCTTGCTATAAAAATTATAGCACTGAGACAACAGAACACAGTTTACAATACACCACACCACACCACACCACACCACCACTGACGATAGCTGGCAGAGAATGTATTAATCTTTGCTTTTAGTACACCACACTCGCGCTCTTTCCCCTGCTGCTGCTATTGTAAAATACAAGCAAATCAATTTAGTAACTTACCCTACTCAAGTGCCGATAGCATCCACACAGCATCCATTCATTCAGAGAGCAGCGCACACTTATTCACTCTTTAACTTTTTGCGCGCTCTCGCTTGCGCTTGCACTGACAAGCTCCGCCCCGCGAAACTGGTTCTCAACAAGTAATAATATACTATATAAGTATCTCGCTTGCACTTGTACGTAACTGTATGTATATGTATTTGACGTAAAATGGTTTGAATCGTATCGTTTTGCTGGCAGTGGGGGTGCAGTTGGTGTTGGTAGCTCAAATAAATGAAGAGACTAAAAGTAAGTGTAAATCGATGTATCTATGTTATGTGTGTGAGTGCGTGAGTGTGTGTATGTGTGTGTGTTTGTATATTGTATCTTGTATCTGTGCGTACACGTGTACGTGTGTCAACTGTCTTTTGTTATTTTTTCGGTTGTTAGCACTTTTTGTTTGGCATTTAAACAGTAAATTGGCAGCAGTTAAATGATGTTGCCATCTCGTTTGAACGTTGTCGCCTTTGTCTATCTTCTGTAGTTGTACACTTATGTTTGCATGTGTGTGTGTGTGTGTGTGTTTGTGTGTGTGTGTGTACATAGATGCACGTATACATAGATACACGGTATCTACATACATGCATAATATGTATCGATGTCAATTTGCTGCCTAATGTGCAAGTGAATAATAATGAAAGCATGAACGAATGAGCAAATGAATGAATGAATTAATGGATTGGTGTCGTTACAACAATACAAACAAAGTTTCTTGCGCCCTTTATATTTGGTATTTGGTATTTGTTGATGCTGTTGTTGTTGTTGTTGTTGTTTTTGTTGTTGTGAATGTTTGTTCCTATTGTAATGTTCACTCACTTTACAATTTCAAAATGGCTTCATTACAACATCGCAGTACTCAGCTACAAACATATTTAGCTAAAAGCACAACAGAGAGATAGACACTCAGACAGATTCATATACAGATACATTTTGTTACTATATGTAGTTAGCTTTTATTATTGTCTTACATATTAATTTTCGTATTATGATTAATAAATTATGTACATAGTTGTAAAGCGATTTTGCTCTAATTAATACGCAATTCATTGCACATTTTCTTTATCTATTTATCAAATAATAAAACAGTATCTACCCACAAAAAAAGGCATTCTAAATATATGTGTCTGTTTGAAATTCCTGTTTATATTCGAAATTGTACTTAAAAATTTTAACATTTCGTACTCTTGAATCATGTACAAAACGGAATCGATTTATAAATTAAGTGCGGAAATACTTAGCATAAGCATAAAATGCTTCAAGGAAGTATAAAAACCTAATTCTCTTACTAAGAACAAATCGGTTTTGAAGTCAAATACAAAAGTCTCAGTATGTCAGTTAAGTCCTTTTTGACTTGATGTACACAAAGTAGGCAAAAGTATTTTAACAAAACTCTGCGCAACATTTAGCGTTGTATTTTCAAGAACTTTAACATGTAATGGTTCTCTTATCTAGCTTACCATTAATTATATGAAATCATAAAGTATATTGTAAAATATTTTTAGTTGTATTTTGCGTGTTCATAATATGAGCTTTACTGATATAAAAGTATTTTGGCATTACTTCTATTTAGTTAGCAGTGGTCGGCTGTTAATAGAAAAGCAAACCTTTGCTGCGGCTTAGTTTGGTTGATATATTTTGTTGTTGGTGCTAAACTTTTTTTCTATTTAAAAATTTGTTAAATATGTGTAAGACAAGAGAATCGTTTGAATCCATTAAAAATGAAATATTAATGAAGTACAACTCTGGTAATATAGTAAAAGAAAATTTCGATCTATTATCAGATGAACAAATAAGAAAAAACCTACACGAAAGAAAAACGTTGCACGTTGTGGCAAACAACTACCAAGGCAGATAGTTATACGAGTATTCTGCGGCAGTTTAAACAGTATGTCTTACATACTCCTCGATCGGTTGCCAAAGATCTAAAAGAAGCGGCAAATATTGATGTCAGTGAAAGTACAATTCGTAGACATCTTAAGGAAGCTGATTATGGAACATACATACATTGCCAGAGTTATACATACCGTAAATAACTAAGCGAAATAGGATGAAGCGCCAAAAAATATACCGGCGAACCAGAAATATTTTGGTATTTTGTTTTGTGGAGCGATGAAAGTTCTTTTGAGTTTCACAGCTCAAAAAAAAAAAAAAAACAAGTCTACGTCAGAATTTCAAAACAACTTCACAAAAAAGTGACACACCCACATGTGAAAGAGCGAGCCGTGGTGGTGGCTCCGTAATTTTTTGGGAATGTGAAGCTTACAATTGCTTGGGAGCCTAATTTCCTTTGGATGGAACCATGGAAAAAGGGAAATATTTGAATATGTTAAATGAACATGCTTTCCCCTCTGCGAATAAATTGATCGGGGTGTCCTATATATTCCAACAGGACAGATAGATAGATGCTAAGGCAGGTTATATTATTTATACCATTCACACATAGTATAAAATTGTATTATCAGTTTATCTGAAAGTTTGTAACGCATTAAAGGAGCCATCGTGGACCCCATACTGTATATGTATATATTTTCTTTATTAGCTCGACGAGACTAGTCGTCTGTCTGTCTGTCTGTCTGTCTGTCTGTCTGTCTGTCTCTCTGTCTGTCTGTCCGTCTGTACGTTGTTGCCAATTTTTTGGGGACCAATTTTTCTGCAAGTTTTCTTTTTATTACAGTTCAATAGAGTATCAAGATTGATCCGCTACGCTCACTTTATGGGGTAGCCCCTATACAAACCCATCGCTCACTTTTCACTCTTTGTATGAGAAACTATTTTATTGTAGTCAATATCAACTTAATAATTGATAAAGGTAACTTTTAGTGGAGGGATGCTTGACATATATATTAATGGGTGGAATCCACGCACTGTTTGGGGTAGCCTCCATACAAACTTAATGCCCACTTTGGCCTTTTTGTATGAAAACTTCTTTATTAAAGTAAATATTAGGGTTAAATGCAATGTGCTGCCGTTTTTATGGTCAGCCGCTTAACATACATAGACAAATGGGCGTGATCCGCCCTCTTTTTGGTGTAGCACCCATGCAAACCCATCGTGCAATTTTATGTGTTGTATGAAAAAAATGCTTCATTTAAATCAATATTAGCTTGAAATTTGATTTGGTGGATTTTATTGAACAACAGCTTCATTTAGATATACAATTGGGCGTGTCCCGCCCACTTTTTGAGGTAGTCTCATATAAACCGACAGCACACTTTTATGCATTTGTATGAAAAACGTCAATATCACAAAATGAAATTCGATATGGCAGCATCTTACACATCTATTACATCGCTTCATCGCGTGTACCCCCTCTTTTTAGGGTAGTCCCTATTTAAACCCCCACTTTTATGTTTTACAATACTATTTAGAATATCGTGTGAATGGTTTTAGAGCTTCGGTTCAACCAAAGTTAACGTTTTTTTCTTGTTTTTATTTGTATTGTTGTGATCAAGGAATAAAACCGAAACGTATTTCGGTTTCGGTTCCGATTCCGGTTTCGGTACGTACCGAAACGCGAGTTTCGGCATAAGGTTCTGTACCGGTTCTAATTTATTTCGATATTCGGTTCCGGCTCCGGTTTTTAGTTTCGGTATACCGGTACGATACCGGTTCCAACGTTCCAAGGACCATACATCAAGTTAATAACATGTTATTTGAACTTTATGAAATAAACTATTCTTTATTCAAGGCAAAGTAATGCAAACATCATACATTATATAAATACAGCAGGTGTGCATCGCCTACTTTTAGAGCTAGCCCTCATAAACCCAACGCTGTCGGCAGTAACTTGTTTAATGCATGTGAAGAATATAGAAGCTGCGGTTGTACCGAAGTTAACGTTTTTTCTTATTTAATTGTAATAACATCTTAAAAGCATAATGGCATTCAGAGTTTTTTCATCCAGCCGATTCCTAAGAGGATTCATAATAAACTTCACTTCTCAAAACAAACGCTCTACGCTTACTTGAGTTGCTGGCACTGCGAGAGTAACTTTTGACAATTCGTATAGTTCTGGGAAATTTGTGGAATTTTCTAACCACCATTTCAGTACATTTTCTTTGTTGTTTAAACGTTTTAGATTGAGAAAAACCTTAATTGAAGCTAATAGATTATTGTTTGATAGTACATTAGTACATTTCGCGGTTCCTTTTAAACAAATCCATGTATGCATCGAGTTCGACTCCAGTTCCAGTTCAATTATTTGAGCTAGCACTACATTCTTCAATTTGTGGCACATTTTCAGCAACGAACACAACCTTGGAATATAATTCTGTCAAAGCTGCTATACAAATACTTTCCTGTTTAGAAGTCAGCCTTACATTGTATCGTGGGTCTAAAAGTATGGAACATAAAAAGGCGCTATTCTCAAATAGAGTAGGCTCACGTTTTTCAAATTCGGAGACTAAAAACAATTTCGTTAATAGTATCACAGACTTTTCTTTCTATAAAAAACTCAGTATTTGCTACCGCAAAGTTGGCGCAGAACTCATACACGTTCTTATCCAGTAGACACTCCAGCATCATATATGTAGGTCGAGCTCCAACGAGTAGGGCAATCAATTGGTGGCTTCTTTAACTTCTTTTCTATCATTAGATAGCTTATGGATGGCGTGCGAAGCGTTTTCACAAGAGTTCTGGCAGCAAAAATGGCCTTTGAATAACTGAGATTTTTTTAACAGCGCATTCACAGCCAACTGAAGTATATGCAGCAGTGTGACCAAATCTAACAATGAATGTGCCGATAGAAATGACATGAAAAGCGTTGAAGTAAACATTGCTGATAGAAAAAAATAAAATTGAGAACCGAAACTATACCGGTATAAACGTTTTGGTTCCAGTAAGGCTCTCTGATTTTATTTCGGTAAAGGGTTCCGGTTCCGGTTCCAGTTTTTAATATAATATCGGTTCCGGTTTCGGTTCTCAATTTGAATCGGTTTATTTCGGTTAACGGTTAACGGTTCCGGTTCCGGTTGAGGTTCTCAATTTGAATCGGTTTATTTCGGTTAACGGTTCCGGATCCGGTTTTATTCCCTGGCTGTGATTGATTGTAATATGTAATTCTTTCGTTAGTCATGTTGACATGTAGTAACGCACTTTCGAGAAGATGCTTTCAATTAGGTAGAGAAACGAATTCGATGTTCTAGAAGAGAAATTAATTATTACTTAGTTTGCATTTAGTTCATTTTTTCTGACGACGAAAATGAAAATTAGATGGCCCTGACGGATTTAATAATTATGGCTGAGATTTAAACAAAGAGCCTTTGATTTTTTAAAGCGCAACTTTGGTGAAGACACTTTGATGTCTTGGGATGCATTTCATGACGATTGTGCGATTTTTTCTGAATGAAAGCCGTTGCAACCTTCAGTTCTTCATAATCTAATATACTCTATGGATGAACGAATTTTTAAATGTATGCAAAATAAAAGAGAACTAATTAAGTAAAATCAATTTTGATTTATAAATGCTTTTCATATGATTATTTCGATGCAAATTCCAGAAAAAAACAGCTTGTTTTGCTTGTTGTGCTTTAGTTACGAAACGCAAAAACAAGCGAATTTCTTGACCGCAAATGAATTTGGTAATGGTAAAGAGAATAGAGCCGTGAAACATGCGCAACAGTAGAACAAAATCATATTTCTGCATTAAAAGAGTAGTCATTTAGTGAGCACAATTGAAATTGTAGAAGATGTGTCGAAATAGATATGTCCGTCTGTCAGTCCAACCGTCTGTTTGAACATAGTATATCTCGGAAACTTGTGAGGGAATGAAATTTCCGTTAAATTTCATACTCTCACCTGATATTGTCACAGCTGTGCCAAAATTGGTAAGTCAATGCGATCGTGTCACACCCTGTTGCTTGACATATCTGTTGTCACAGAGCGGGACAACAGATATGTCAAGCAACAGGGTGTTAACAGCTGGTATGATGGTAACAGCAAAATAGAGATGGTAAATACTACAGAAGAGGGAAATGTTAACAGCAGTAGCAGAAATGTGAACTTCAAGGGCTGTTATGGTTGATGACGTCAGCGGCCATTACAAAGCCGCTTAAAATTCAATTCTAGGACTTGTAATGCGAAGCATTATGTATATGAATTATAAGGGGCATTACAATTGCAATGCAGGTCAATCTGGTCAATATGGAATACTAATTCGATGGTATTATCGGTTTTGAGTACAGGAAAGCTGTAAAACCCAGTGTCGGAAAGTGAAACAGAGGACTGTTAAGCTGAAACAAACGTGATTTAACTGGCACAGGTTACTGAAGTCAAGGGAAATAGTTGCAAGACACAGGGTATATGACAAAGAAAGAAAGATGGCATTGCCCTGCAAGTGATCCTGAGAGTGTCGAAGGACCAGGATATGAATTAATGGGTTTACAATACCAAAAACGGACAATGTTAAGGAATGCTATGGTTACAGACACATAATTTAAACTATTGCAGCCGCTCGAATTATGTAACAATGTCAATATGTATGCAACTGTTGTGGCTGCAGTGATGACGTCATCGATGGGCCAATAACATTGCCGAAATTTAACGGAACGCCAAAGTTCAACAGAAATAGCAAAATGGACTTAATATGTGGTTGTTGTTGGACAATTTATTCTGTATGAGGTTGTGGGCAATGACATCCAAAATGCATAAGAAACCAATGTAAAATCATCAGCGCGCAGGGGTATAAAGAAGGAGTGGCGCGACAATCTGGCGCCATACAACGGGACCAGTAATTAAGGACAGTGCTATAAAAGGAGCAACATTTTTCGCAGTAAAGTCAGTGGATTCAGTGCTCTGATCTTGGCTATTAGGAAGTGTATTACGGACTCTTGTTGAGTATTGTTTTGACTTTTAGTCAAATGGTTTTGGACTCTTGTGGTGTATGGTGTTGGTCTCTTGTCGAGTACAAATTGGTACTTGGTGGAAGGGCCACGAAAGATATTGAGTTTGGTTCTCATTGAGAGAATATTCGGTTGAAAAGGTTTGAGTAACAGGCGTGAGCAGTGTTTCGCAAAAGAATACAGAGGTTTAAGGAATGAATTTGAACATTGGAATCAAATAAGAGGATTTGATTATTCGGTATTGAAAGGAATTCAGAAGTTGAGCATTGGGTCTCAGAAGTATTTGAGGACTAGAGCTCTAAGGATAATAATAGGAAAATAAGTTGTTTAATTTCAAGTTGGCATTGGAGCAGGGATATAGTTTAAGGATAAGTGAAATTAATTTAGAATTACGGACTTGCAGTGGAGCAAGAATAATTCAAATTAAAACGGTATTCGGATCTGGCTCTGGCGCAAGAGTACTAATGATAAAAGCATTGGTGGTGAGGCAGAATTTGGTTATTTGAGGAGGTACACGGCTCGTACTGTCACGAGGATATTGAGTGCCCAGTGAAGTCCTTGGGGTTTAAGTCCTCAAAAGACATCACTGCGGGATACCAGGTGGCGCTGGAACGGACGCTAAGACTTGGTTGGCACACAGATCATTCACGACATAGCCGAATGTAGCAGTGAAGGAGCGAAGGAGACTGAACCGAACCGTCATCAAACGCACCAGCAGAGAGAGAAGAAACGAATACAACGTAAAGATAAACGAATTAAGCAAGGATAAATAAGAATAATCAAAATAAATAAAGGCGAAAATAATAATTAAATAAAAATAAAGTGTTTGCTTACCTCAGGGTCTGCAAATACAAATTGATGTAAAGCAAACTCTGGAAAAGCTGAGTGTTTATATCTACGTGCAGCAGGAAAGCTAGCATTGTAGATCAGGTGTGCAGCGGAATTGGCACAACCTGTAAGGTGTTGCTTTTGTTTAAATACCGCGCGCAGCACAGTAGCCGGCGGCGCAGATTTAAGCAGAGATAGGCGCAGTCAAATACGTAAGAGTATTGACTGCAGGTGCAATAGACGGAGGCTCATTGCAATATTGGCGTAAGAGCCGTGTATTCCAATATAAGTAGAGGGCGCTGTCGAACTACTGACGAGTTATGGGCAGCGAGAGACAGAGTACTTGCATATTTGCAATATAAGTAGAGGGTGCTGTCGAACTACTGAGGAGTTATGGAGAGAGACAGAGTACATGTAAAGTGCCTGGTTATAAAAGCAGAGCACTGCTTCATGCAACCGGGAGTCCTTTACAAACTATAAGAAAGTCAGACTTCAAGTATGAGTATGTAGAGTCTCCTTTTCTCTTTTGATATAAACAGCAATAAATGAACATGCCAACAACACTTTCTGGGCTAGCTCCCCTACAACCTGGCATCTATTTTTAACTTTTTTTTTTTTTTTGAATAATTAGAATATATTTAAAAGCACTTATGATACACAAATTGTTTTTGCCTAAGTTTTGTTAAGTGCGCAGATGGTCGAATTTCGACCAAATGATGCTTCTAGTACTTAAATACAGATTTTCAATGAGTCATAGAACACATTATTCTTCTTCAAATCAAAGTAACCGGCTATGTAGAGCGTAAATAACTTCTTCAACGCACATTTGCCAATGGAATTGCTTCATTATAAAGCATACTCGTAATTATAATAAAAATTTGTTAAAATAAGATTTATTTCGGCAAGTGAGCAATTAAACCAAGCCAGTAAATCAGTGACCCAACCGACCAATGAATTTTGTAGCAGCAGCAAACAAACTAGGCGTAAATTATTGCTCATTAGTGCTCGGGAAAGAGCATGGAGACAATAGGAAGCGAATGTATCTTTAACCGTTATTGCTTTCACAAAATGTTTTAATAACACTTCGCGGTACAAAACAAAAATGTCATCATCTATAGTTGGAGATACATTGTAATTAGCAGAGATGATGAAAACAACAATGACGACTTTCGAAATTTTTTGACTCTAACTATAACTCCTACCAAGCCTAACATCACTCCATTAAGAGGCAAATCTTTCACGTTTCTAGTGTGAATTTCACACATTTCTGTTAATTAGCCACAGCGTGTGTGACAAGCATGAGGAAAGTGTCCGCACTGCCATTGCTGCCAACATCGACAGTGTTGACACGCAAAGCGGCAAACACTTTGGGGGATTCAGCCGCAAAACCAAAATCCAAACCCCCAGCCCCCCCACCTACTTATGTACAATATATCCAATATGCGATGCACGAACAACAACCCCCGAAGTGGATAGAAGTCCATTCAGGCAGGCAGGCAGATAGGCTGGCAGGCAGATAGGCTGGCATAAGCACGTACTTATACAAACACCATCCCTCAACGCTCAACGCTCAATGCCAACTGGACGAATGTTCCCCGGGGACGCGCTTAAGTTGTTTTTAAAAAGGTGTCGTAATTGCTCTTGATTTTACCATGTCGAGTGAGCGGGTAATGCTCTTAATTTGCGCGAAGATAAAAGCGTTTTACAGAAACGCTTCTTCGCACATAACGTTCACTCCTTCCACGTTCCTTGGTTGGTGTATCTCCCAGGAACAGTGAGTTTGTATAGAGTACTTTGATTCGTTAATATTTTCCGAAAAATGCAAATGGCATTTATTTAGAAGACGCGTCAAAGCGGAAATTTTCATTTTCAAAAACATTCGCCCATATGATGTTCGTATAAATATGTTGACTTTTTTATTTAAAGAATTACATTTGCTTTGATAATGAAAAGTTGGGGTAGTGTGTTGTGTTGTGTTGTGTTGTGTTGTGTTGTGTTCTGTTATGTTATGTTCTGTTCTGTTGTGGGGTGGTATGGCATCATGTTCTGTTAATGGGATTGTAGGTGTAGAATGCTAATTTGAAATTAAGTCGTTTTAATGTATTGCTAATGTATTATAAAAGCACAAACTGTATATGATAATGATCTTCATAAGCCTCGTTCGCTTTGAGAGACATTTTTAAGTACATGAGACACTTTGCACTAAACCGCATTAAACTTTAAAGCGTCGAATTTTCGCATAAACACGGTAAAACGGTTGCGCGTTATGAAATTTTAAGATACATTTGTAGCAGTGCAGTACCTAGAGAGTCTACAACGTGAGTTTAGTTTCTCTACATCTTCTCTAGCCAGAGAACTTTTTTCTCCAACAGTATCACCGTACCACGACGGAGGTGGCTAGATCGATTCTTATTGTCGTGTAAAAATAGGATTGATTTGAATACAAAATTGATAATAATTAATATATTAGCTTCTAATGAATGGACGCTTTACATATACATGAACCCGCCCACTTTTTGGGGCGGGTCACACCCACCACATACTTTTGCATACCATCGCATACTTTTGGTTTTTGTATGAAACTCGTTTTTATTAAAGTCAAATTGAGGTTGAAATTCTATGTGGTGGATTCTTATAAACGGTAGATTTATAGAGCTGAAAAACTATCGATAGTCACACTATCGATAGTTTTCTTAACGATAGTCGATAAAAAAGGCTGCTGTTGTCGATTGCTTTTGGCTCCATAAACTCGGCAGAAGTTGTACAATTTTTGCAAATTGCGGAAAGTTCGGTTTCTAGCAATTTTGCTGCCTGATCCGCATTGTTGCTGTTTCGAATACCTTCTATCTTGAATGAAACATTCAATAGTGTTGTTTGTCTGTGCACTTTTCGGTTTTCATATGGAAAAAGCCGATAATTTAGGCGATCAATCAGATATGAGCCTTCCATAGTCTGCTTCTGTAAAGATCGTACAAAGTTGGAATTAGTAGCGAAATCGTGACAAACTTACTTCCTGATACCTGAGTAGTAGCAGTGTCGAATGGGTTAAATAAGATCTTATTTACTTACTTACTTACTTACTTACTTAGGTGGCTCTACAACCGTCTATCGGTCAAGGCCGCACGTAGGAAAGCGCACCATTCGGTGTAGTTTGGTGCGCGCCGGTGCCATTCGCTGGCAATCCGAAGCTTCTTCAGGTCATCATAGACCTGATCTTGCCATCGTAAGCTCGTACGTCCTCTCTGCCGCCGTCCACCAATCAAGTTCAGGTTTCCGTCGTAAACCTTTAGTGCCGGAGGTTCGGGGTTCTTCCGGATGAGGTGACCAGACCAGTGCAGCTGCTGGAATTTAATGCGCTGGACTATGTCAACCTCATCATACAGCTCATACAGCTCATGGTTCATACGGGTCCTAAACTCGACGCCAACTCTAAGGGGACCAAAAATCCTACGAAAAAGCTTTCTCTTGAACACTCCTAAATACGCTGTATCCGTTGATGTCAGAGTCCATGCTTCTCTGCCATACAGCAGAACCGGGATTATCAGAGTCTTATTGAGTTTAGTTAAGATAAACTAAAGACTTCTAAATACCCATATTTTTTTTAAACTATTCCACAGTGAACAATACCCACAATAAACTGATCGTGCCTCGGGCTATGTTAGTTATTGGAACCATGCCATTATCGGCCAAAAATGGCATAAAACATTCGTTATCAAGGTCCGATAACGATCTATATTCACGGTGACAGTTACTTCAACGCCTTATTTATAGTAGAACGGTCCGATGTATCTTTCCGCAAACATGAAGATGAGGTTTCTCGTGAATTTTTTGAAGATTTTCAATGACATAAATTGAACAATTTCAGTTGTGTTCGCATTTTGAGTTTTTACAATTGAGAAGATATTTTGAATGTAAAGCTGAATAGAAAACAGATAGCGTGTACTGTTCCATGTCACAAATTCGTTTGGACTGACATAAGCCGATATAAAAACAGATGTTGACAAATATCGAAGATTTATATCTGGCTCAACCATTACCTTTGATTCTGATCAAGAATATATGTTCTCTATTGTGTTCGATACGCCTCTTTTTGCTGTTATTTACATTTTTATAAACACAGCATACCCTTTTAGCCATAGTTTAAGGGGTACTCAATTTTTTTTATTATTTTTGTGTTAGACCGTGATTTTTCGTGTTTGCGCATGCGTGCTAATGTGTATTCGTAATAACTAGCTTCGTGCTCGTGTTGGGTCGTGCCTTTGCCAAAATTTAAACGTGCATGCGTGTGCGTTCCAACTTCGTGCACGTTCTCTACTCTGTACCCATAGAGTAAAATGTTATATTATTATAGTATATTATAGAGCCATAGCAGACCCCATAAAGCATGCTTATTCTTGATCAGTATCAAAAGCTGTGTCGCTATAGACATGTTCGTTTATACTGATCCGACTGTCTGCTTAAAAGAAACTGTCTGCTTAAACGAAGAAACTCGAATAGTGAAGATTTGGACTCTCCTATTTTCTCTTCATATAAAGTATATTAAATGAACGTCACAGCCTCACTTGTATTTGTGAGTCTTATAAAAACATGCTCTGCATTAATAAATTTTGTATGTAATTTTGTATGTTTTTGTTGTTATTTAAATTTACTGTAAAACACTACAAAATTGTAGACTTTTACAGCAGTCCTAATTATATATCTATACAGATAAATAAAATTGGAATGTATGTTTGAAATATTAAAATAACCGCTTTTTACTAAATGCATATGGATGTATACACGGTACATATACGAACCCAACGATTCGATACGGACGAACGCTTCGCTGCTCACTTATAGGTATATAGCAAAAAGGCTCCGAACCTATGAAGGATGTTGCCGAACCCTTATGCCCAGGTACCAAACCAGTCACGACTTTACGGCCGATTGACAGTTGTTGGATGATGTCGTAACATTGAAGAACCAGTATCGAGGAGAAATTCCAAGAGGATAGTGCTTTAATAGCCGCTTGGCTATCTGAATGGATGGTTATTTTGGCCACCTTAGGACTTTTATCCGAAAGACATCGGGAGACCTCAATGGCGTGGACCTCTGATTGAAAAACCGTGCGCCAGGCATCTATGGCAATAGAGATCCTAGTGTTAGGTCCGAAGTCACCCGCACCTGTGCCCGTATCGGTAAGTGATCCATCAGTGAACCAGTTGATCGTAGATGGTCCAGTACCAATGCAGTCCTCCTTCCAGTCTTATCGACAAGGAAGGAGAACTGAGAAGCGTCTGCCGAAATGCGCTTCCGTGGACATAACAATCTGAAACGTTGCATATTTCGATGCCAGGGATGAGTTTAAGGATACTAGAGTGAGCCAGTGAGCCACTTAGCGTCCGACTGTCTACAGTCTGAAGTCTCAGAGCCTCTCTTGCTGCTGAGCATTGAATGAAAATGTGCAGCGGAGGGAGACCGATGATCGCCTCCATTGCAGCAGTGGGACATGTTAGCATGGCACCCGACATGCTCAGGTAAGTAAGCCGTTGCAGTTTGTCTCACTGCCTTATAGCACGTGTTTGGAGCAGTTCAGCCCACCATACAAGGGGGGCATATGTTACTATAGGTCTCACCATTGAATTATAGATCCACAGGATCATCTTTGGTGAGAGACCCCACGTACGGCCAAACAGGCTTTTGCAAGTCCATATAGCCATTTTTTGCCCAGTTGACGACATTTTTGAGATGGGTATTCCAATTTAGTCTTTTGTCAAGGCTGAGTCCCAAAAGAAAGTTTCGAATGTACACTGGATTCAGATACAATTTATACTTCCTTGAGAAGGGTACCAAGACCGCCTTTTGTTGTTTAATCCTGAGGCCCTCCTTGGCACACCAGTTGGTCACAATCCGAAGAGCTGAACACAATATGTTCGAGACAGTATTCCCAAATCTCCCTGAGACCAGGATCGCCAGGTCATCAGCATATCCAATGACGTTATACTCTTGTGAAATGAGCTCGAATAGGAGCTCGTCTATCACTAGGGGTCAACTCGTCACTCGTCTATTTTTAGGGGTAGCCTTCATAAAAACCAACAACCTACGTTTAGATTTTTAGACTTACAAATAATTGTTTCCTTTGATTGAGATATATAACTGCTATACGATTTTAAATTTCGTGTGAAGGGTATTAAGCCTACTGCTTTACCGAATCTACGATTTCTTCTAATTCATTTTCTGTTTTAAGCGTTGCGATCGATACGCCAAATTTAAATTACTCTCGTGGAGGGCATAACCAATAATGCATCAAAACTTATAATAAGAAGAAAAATGCCGACAAAACGATCAGCGACATTGCGTGTTCAATAAATGTTTTTATTGTAACAATAACTAAATATGGATGTATATACTACAATATATATGATACAATACATACATATATACATATATAAATTTTATTTTGTGTGTTTTATCTTTAACATTGATTTTCTGTTCGAATTTATTGTAGATACATAATTTTTTGATGAAATGACATGACGTGATGTTCTTTCAAACCGATTTTTTTCGCCCTAAATTTGTTTTTTATGAATGAAATCACGTACGACCACAACAACAGCACACCGACAACGCCTCAAACTATCTTAAAAAAATTGAGATCTTCAACAAACGAATCAAACGAATGGAAATAAAATGAATGAACATCAAAATCATGCAGTGATCTTACGAATATGTTTGAATTGATGCTTATCCCAATGCAAAAAAGCTGGACTATAACATATAAATAAATAAATAAATAAATAAATAAATGCATATGTGCATACAAACATACTCATGCGAGTGTGCTAACAAAGCTACGCTGAGTTGCTTCGAAAAAACAGAAAAAAAATATTTTTCGTTAAATAAACAAGCAATAAGGATATTGCGGTCAACGAAAGTGGTATTGAACTAACCAAGACTGGTTCGGCAATTTCCTTCATAGGTCCGGAGCCTTTTTGCGGACTTAGCTGGCCTAAGTCAAAATCTTTCATAGTAGATCGGTTTAAAAGCACTGCCTCCCGGTACTGGATACAATATCCTGGTCTATGGCAGTCCAAGCTACTAACCCGTCCTATATACCCAAAAACCAAGAAGACATAATTTTCTGCCGTTACCTATACTATGGCCCTCAGACGTTCTAGCTCTGACACTGAGTCTTAGTTAGCGTTAAAGGCTGATCGAGCCTGATTCGCTGTGACCACTTGCTTGTCATGCGGCTGTGGCTCAGCCCCTACGTCACGCAAAGAATGTCATGAAGCGCGGAAAAATTATTTAAGCACGGTCTGAATTGTGCCGACATTGTACTGGAAAGTGTATAAAAATATTCGCATAAATAAGAAAAAACAGTACGAAAGCAAAGTTACGATAGCGCTCAAAAGACGCAGGGATTGGTGGCAGTTAGGTTAGGTTAAGTTGGGATGGTCAACATAGTCTCGAGCCCCACGTCGTCACTTAGGCCAGCATAGGCCCCTTGTCATACCATATGTACTTCCTATTCCTACCGCAGCTACTCTGAGAACCACTTTGACAGTGTCAAGAACATCGAACATATGTTTCATCTCTTTCTCCGAGAGCTGAGTTAAGTTATCGAGGAAGGGGCTCCCGAATAACGTCAGTCTCTTCCTACCATGGGCCGTGCAGTGACATAGCAAGTGCTCGACCGTCTGGAGTATTCCACACGTGCCAAGATCGCACCATTCATTGGTCGCTATATCGATTATCTTTGATGAGATCTGTAGTTTACATGTAGTTGACTGCCCGAGAAGATACACATGCTCTGTGTATATGAGTATGGACCTTAGGAAGTGCGTTGCTTCCTGAACAGCTAGCATCTACGCCTCATAAAAATGTAACTGATCGGGCAGTCTAAAGGACATCCGGAACCCCAGATCCAGTGAAAAGACACCTCCTCCTACCCGACCATCCAGCTTTGAACCGTCTGTAAAGTTGTTAATAGCGTTTTCGCTACAATGAGGAAGGTTGTCCCATTGTAGTCTGGTGGGTATTAAGACGTCATAGTTTTTAACGAAGTTAATGGTTGCTATAGCAACCGCATTTGGACCGTACATCATCTTGTATTCGGAGTATCCTCGAGTGTCCGAGGAGCTACCATCCCAAACCGACAATTCTCTCAGTCTAAGGGCTGTAAAACTAGATTGCACTCTCTCTCGCAATGAGATAAAGTGGAATCAAAGAGTCCACTGATACACAGTTCAGCACTCTTTGCACCTTATTCATTTGCTCTAGAAAGTAGAATCTCTTTCTCTAGTGCGGGCCTACTATACACATACCTCGTATGAATTATCGCCGTATATAACCAGTGGACGATAGATGGAGAGAATCCCACCTTCTTCAATAACTTTTTTCGGACGCAAAGAGTGCTTATGTTTTTATTCCAGTCGAGCTTACTGTCCAGGGATTACTTCTCAGTAATTTGCGCATTCGCTGATAGTAAGATGATATTATTAAGTTTCGGTAGAGTCAGTATCGGAATCTTATATTTCCTTGAGAAAAGCATTAGTTCGGTTTTTGACGGGTTCACACCCAGGCCGCAGCCAGGAGCCCATTTCGAAAGTACCGCAAGTGCGGATTCCATTAGGTTACGTAGTGTTTGTGGTGAATTTTCCCCTATTTATCACCACCACTTCGTCCGCGTACGCTATTACCTTATAGCCAGCCAGATACATAAGTTTTAACAGCTGGTTCATCACTATCACCCACAGAAGCAGAGAGAGTACACCCCACTGTGGGCTTCCTCTACTGACAAATCTTCTGACCGATCTTTTTTGCTCAATTGATTTCTCGATAGTGTGCACCAGGAAGTGCAAG